>JAWWMP010000132.1:54900666-54950986 GCA_035047865.1 Dendrocincla tyrannina | reverse complement strand
CCAAACTCCTCCCCACTTCCCAAGCTCCTCCCTGACCCTATAAGAGTCCCATGCTCCCAAATAAATTTGTTCCAGCTCTCATCCCCTTGGCTGAGGACCATGTCTTTCTCCACCCCCTCGGGACGCGGCAGTAAGAGAGCCCATGTCTAATAGTACATGTTTTGTAGCCTTCCAGTGACAGCACTCAGCTTGAAGTAGGGCATAGCTAAATTAGAGGGTAAAGATCAGTTATGTTTAGTGAGCTGCCATTTTGAATACTTCATTAACTAATTGGTATTGGCATTTTGGCAAGTAATTGATGCTGAATTCATATAGAATCATTTAATTATTAGGATTTTATTCTTACAGATATGATGGCATAGTTATGAAATGTTATCTCTACTATTAATTCCTCTGAACTGGACATCAGAAAAAAAGATGTGTGTTATAGAAAATGGGGGCAGGGGTGCACTCCACAATCTATTCCTCATTCTTATATAATTCACGTAGGGACTTAAAAAGGCGTTGTCAGAGAAGTTACTAGACTGGGATGGTGGCTTGCTGAAGACAATCCTACTGCAGTGGTGTATATTTTACCGAACTGCTTCTGGTTGAAAAACAAGAAAAGCGAGATTCAGTTTCTAGGGATATTGAATAGTTTGAAGGTGACTATGAATGGATAATTAAAAACATTTCTTTTAGAACTGTAAGCCTATCTCTTCAATGCAATACTCCTATGGCAAAAATATTTTTCTCTGCATGAGCAGGAATATGAGAAGTGTAGGTATTAAGTTGTGAGAAGTAAAACCAGCAAAATAGCTATAGAAACAGTTGTGTTTTCAAGGTCCTAAACCAGCAAAGTTTGTATGTAGATAACAAAGATGAAGCAATTCCTCTATCTTCATCGAGTGCAGCCCCTCAGACCTTGAGCAAGGCCATGATGTCAGTGAAACGTAAGCTTGCATTCAGAATATTTATGAAGTTTTGAGTATTCAGTAATGCCAATCCCAGATTATAAAACAGACTTCGACTGTAAATACAACTTCTGTCACTCAACTTCTCCTCTTGCTTCACAATGAGAGAAAAAAAGAAGTTCACTGTTTTCCTTCCATTTACCCTTGAAGCCTTGAATATCCTGTTTGTTCACAGACCCCCTGAAGCTCTATTCCCACAGATGTCAGACTGGAAACACTGAAGTATCTTGTAGTACCAGAGTTGTAGTCCTTCCTAAAGGAGCAATTCTTCAGAGCAAGATGTGGGAATCAGGGGCGAAAGGCAATCACAACTTGGTGACCTGATGGCTGGCTCCTTACATCTATGTTTAGTTTGAGGCTAAGGCGGCTCCATACTCTGAGGAGATTCTGGAAAACCAATTATTTTGTATCAATCTATATAGTAATTATAAAAGTTTCTAGCTTTAGCAAGAAATAAAGTTTGTGGCTCGTGTTTTTCTTTCCTGTTGAGGCATAAAAATAATTTATAATGTTGATAATCCTTTTATTTATGTCACTTGTTTTAACATTTAATTGAACTGTGGACTTTTTAAACCTCACGTACCTCCTTCCTGCATCTCCTAAATTGCTATTATTAGCCCAGGTACCTTTCCTTATTTCGTGCAAAACATTTGCCAAAACAGTCTTATCTTGCTCTTGCGCAATTATTTCAAAATCACATAATGTGCCTTGAGTCAAAGACAATGAAAGATATTCCTTCTGTGAAACAAGTCATTCAAGCTCTTTGCAAGACTGACAGTCTCTCTGTGAAACAAGATCAGCAGTCCTTATTTATGTATCGTCCCTATATTTCTGTATATATTTGTCATGTCATCATAGCTGCCGTTTAAATCAGAAAAAGAGACCAGGGAGATAAGAAAGAGAGATTATTCTCTAAATTTTGTGATATTCTATTTGCTCTCTCCCCGTGACACTGCACCTATGGTGGCCCTCCTGTTGTTAATGGAGAAGACTTAATGCCCCTGCTGTATGCTGTGTCTAGTGGCTAACGTACTTCACTGAAACTCTTTCTGGAGCAGCTCCACTAATATATGTCTGTTCTTTATTACTAGTAGAACATGGAGACTTTAAGCCCTGATTGACTAAATATGACATGATTTGGGAGTAAAAACATACATTCTTTTCTTTCTATGTCAGTGTTTCAAATCTAGACTATCACAAGTTTAATTTCTCTTCTGTAAGACCTCAATTAGAAACTGTTGAGAGGATGAATATTTGGTATGTGAAATGACTGTCATAATGATAGAGACTTTGTTAGTGCTGAGACGGACTGACAGGCCCATTAGAATTTCCATGATTAAAAGTGCATGTCCTCTGTCATACTCAAAGTAAATAATTACATCCTCTGTGTCATGATTTGATTTTTAGTTTTGAAGAGGACTCCTACAAAGGCCCTCATTCTATATAGGTTAGTACTGATGGCAGTCTTCCCAAAGAATTCTGAAATATAGTTGGAATTTCTGTCTTTTATTATTTACAAACTATTCCTTAGGAGATGTTGAGAAAGTTATCTTTCCCTGTTTCAGTTGTTTTTTTCCCTGATCAGATTGTTTTTCTACTGCCTTATTTTTTTTTTTTTCTCCCCAGACTTGTAATGGGTGTTATTATATTTTGGTCCTCGAATATTATGTTTCATGCTGAGGGAAAATTCTTCTGAGGAAAAAGTAAACTACATATCCTATACTATTCAAAATAGCACATTTCAGTCATCTGTAATTATGTTTCATCAAGTGTACCTTTATCTGCAAACTGCTTAAAATTCAGAAAACGTAGGACAAAAAGTTGTTTGACTGTTCTGGTATTCTTGTTACTCTATTGAGTTCAGCCTGCCTCATGGTTTATGCGTATTCTGTTTTCTGTCTGGAAGAGTTCATTCTTGTCTTTTATGCTACATGCTGTTTTAATGTAGATAATAAATCATGTAAGAACTTCAAACATTTCTCTTATGAAAGGCCAAAAAGTTTTTCTGAAAAAACCCAAAAACATACCAAAATAAGAGCAGAGAGAAATAATTAAATTGTTTTTTATTACTTGTACATGTTTTAAAATCAATGCATTTCAAAATCTGCATGATGCTAAGTAACAAGCAGTGCAACTACATGCCACATTAAGGATTTCAGGAGTTCATTAAAATGATTTAATCTTTTCTTGGGTAAAAGTCAAAAGAACTGGCAAAATATCAGAATATTTTGAGAATAACACTCAGACTATTGCTGCGCCAGTTGCTGCACTTGTACAACAGACCTAAATGACTTATTCTTGAGCCTCCAAAATGATAGTATATTTAGAATTTTAAAAATACTTTTCTTTGGTTGTGAGGAAGTTTTGCAAGAAGGAATCTAAGGAACATAAAAATCTTTTAAATCATCAATGCTTGAACATAAGCAATGCAAGCAGGCTTTAAATTGTCTCACAGACAAATGATACTTCCTGCTGAGCTGACCCATTCCATGACAATATTTCAGTGGATTTTTTTTCCTGTTTATGATCTCTGATTTGTTCTATTACACTTCAAAGCTGTGTTCTATAATTTCAGACAGCTTCAGAAACTTTCATCTTCAGGACCTTGTATTTTTACTTAATTAAGTGATGTACAGGTTTTAAGATCTGGAGGTTGGACATAAAGGATTATGTTAAATGATATAAAGCTGATCTGATTCAAGGTGCCATAAGCTGTGATTATTCTTATTTTGATCTCAGTTAAACAAGGATCTGCCTCTAACTACCAAATGGAGATGACTTTTTCCTAATTCTATTCACATACAGGGAATTATTTCTTATTATGAAGCAGCAATTTTACAGTAATCTATTTGAACTATATATAGTCTTAATATATACAAAATGTACTTTGAATAAACAATAGATTATTTGTTCATATATATGAATATATACTCTGAATATGTAAAAGGATATTACCACTCTGGAGAAAGAAAAAAAATTAAAATGTATTTTTCCACTTTCAAACAAAAATAAAAGCATAGTTGTTTGATGACAACCATCATAAAATCACTATGGAGAAAGTATCATCTGCTTTAAATATATTTTTATTCCTTTTCAGGACTTGTTTTCACAGAAGGTGTATCACCTTTTAAAGAATAGCCTTCACGGAGACTAATATATAGGTCGAAACTAATGTGGTGTAGTTTATTTAATAATGAGTGACATAAATACTATATGTTAAACACCACTCCCTTGTAGAGAATTTTTATTTTTTTTCATCTCTTTATTGCACACCAATTAATGACATTGCTTTTAAGAAAGTAAGGAGAGTAGCATTTCATCTTAGCAATAACTTTCAGAAACTATCTGCCTGAATTTTTTGATATGTCACACAGCAAATATTAACAGTGAAGAGGAAAAAAAGCTATAATCTAGCATAGTCTATGCAGAAAATTGTGTAGTCTCAATTTGTGTGCCATCACTGAAATGATTCCTCTGATATTTGGCCCTGAAATGTTAAACATGAGGATAATGTGTATGTGTTAGACAAGCTTGTGAGCATACTCAAAGATGGTTTTCTGATTTTTCCTTTGTGGCTCAGAAGATCATTTTAAAGGAAGAGTGCTAATGCTCCCAGAAAATAGAAATTCTTATCCAGCGTGATGTTAAAATCTGTTGACACTAATTTATATACTGAATTTGGTTGATATGAAAGGAAAATGATGAACTCATAAAAAATGCAATTAGGAAACATTAAAATATAGCCATGCACTTAGTTGCAACATACAAATGAAGACTATATTTCTGCATTAAGGAGATTTATTTTCGCTTGTCAAAAATCGTCAGAACAACATAGTCATCTGGCTTTGATGTGGAACTGAATCTCTCCATATTGTCTCATAGGGTTTGTGTGGGCTAACCTCCTCAGCTGGATTTCCTGCAAGTCTTCACAGGGTAAAACTTGCTCACCCTTTGTATAAAATGCAGCAGAAAGTCTTGACATAAACCTCCTTTCCCACATAAGACCTCACTTGTATAACCTGGGCCTCCTTTCTGATTCTGATCATGCTTGGGTAGATATGGTAGAGTTAATTTTTCATCCTTATCAAGAACAGCAGAATTTTAGTATATTCAGATATATTTGGTCCATTAAGAACTTTAACGACAAAAAAAAAAGGAAAAAAAATTACAAATGTAGGGTTAGTGCAAATGTAGGATTAGTAAGGATCATGGTTTTTTTTAAGGATAACAGATAGGTATGTGCTATAGTTTTGGCACTTTGAAATTTCAGTGTATGTGTCTAGTTCTGTCTGCATGTGATACTGAATGCCTTATATGGGCCAGGTTTTAGTTTGTCCAGGAAATGGTTATTTGCCAGTCTCTGTGAGATTCACCAGTTTCCCAAGAAAGTCTTTAGAATCTTCAGTTGTAGAAGTAATTTGGAGGCACAATTTCTTCTCTCTCTTTCTCCATTATTTCATCTGTTGGATGGAGACAGTAATGACTGCCCATGGCAAAGGGTTATTGGAAAGGTTAGTTAATATGCATACAATGCTTGGCATGTATTATGAATTGATTTATCAGGCTTTGTTTAGGCAACAGATGGAATGATAAAGTATATTTATTTAAGCCACCCTAGTAGAGACTCCTAAATGTAACATCTTATATGCTGACCTTTATGTATGGAAAAAATACATATGTGGAAGAAATACAACTGCCTTCTCTGACAGAAAGCTATTTATTCACCTTTTGTAATGGAAAATAATAGAAGATGAGAGGATGTTTAGGCTGAGGAAACTATTGTCAGCCAGTTAGGGAAGGTGAAAATGAAAGCTAAAAACAGTCAGCTCAAAAATATACATTAGATGTTAAATTCAGTCTAGCAACTGTGCCTGTTCAAAGTGGTGCAGGCTCTGGGAGAAGTTGCTGCAACTCCAACTATCCCAACATTACCAGAGGGGTACTCTCTGATGGGTAGATCAGCTTAGATCAAGAGGTTGAAAGAGGTTCAGTTTGTAACCAGGTTGTTGGAAAGTCAAGTTCAACAAGATTTCCTCTGTGTGTCTGTGTGTGCATGCATGTGTGTGTGTAGAACAAGAAAGGAAAATTTTCTTTCAGTATATAGTGAAAGGAAAATGATTAATGATTTAGGATTCTTTTCACACTGCAGTAAAAATTAATTAAAGATGTGCTGCCTTTAGGCAATTCTATGCATACAGTGATAAATATGGAAATGTGCTGCATTTTGCAGAATAAAAGCCACTGTCTTTACAACACACAGAAATGAATTGTATCCTCATCCAGTTTTGTATAAACACTGTGAAATTCAATTGTTAAGGGTTCAGCTGAATGTCTCTTTATGTTTAAAGAAAAGCAGTACTGGTGGTAGCATCTTCAATAGCAATTACATTTTCTCACTTAAGAAAGAATTGGAAAGAAAAGATTTTTGTCATCTGTGGACATAAGGGCGAGGAGGAGAGATAGGATCAACAAATACTTTCAGTAGCTAAATATATTACAATTATGCTGAATCTATGGAAACATAGTTTTGGTATTGTTTATTAAACCTAATGTGTTAGATGTAAGCACCGAATCTATTATCACAAATAGGCCCCCAATCCCTTACCCCTTCTATTCTTAAAAAATGAAACTACCAGAGTAATCATCCTTTCTATTGACACAGAGACGTAATTCCTCTTTTCAAATTGCGGTGGCTCTCTCTCTGTTTTTGTATTAAATAAAACCTCTTTTTCTCAGTTTCAGACTTCAACATAACTTTGAACATAACTGCAGCTTTCTTTTCTGCTAATCTGTTCTCTCTTTCTCTTCCTGTTATTGCCATTTTGAGGGTGTTGGGAGCATTCCCGGTCTTCCTGGCTGGCTCTCTGTCTTCTGCACAGCACTTGCAAAAGGCTATTCTACAGCCTGTCTAGGAAGGCCACATGCAGCTCTTATCTCTCTGCCTCTGCCTAGCCTCTTATATCAACCTCTGCCATGCTTCCATAAAGTGACTTGTTTAAAAAGTGCCTTTCATCTGCTTTCTGCTTGTTCACCTGTCCTTCAGGCTCATAAAGCCTGCTGCAGCTTATAATGATGATAAAGTAAACAAAGGTAAAAAAAAAAGTATATAGAAAATCCTCTTTATTAGGAACCTGTGTATGCTCCAGCTATTCATATTGAAAAATGCTTTAATGCTGCTACTGATTTACTGTTGAGTGAGGGTGTGTAGGTTTCTGTATGGCATCTGCTAGAAAATTTAATTGGCTAAATGAGAATAGAAATATTCTCAGGAACATTTCTTGTTCCCTTAGGAATCTGAGGATAAAGGGAAGGAGAAGGAAAGAAGAATGTAACTGAGAGCTAAGTATTTAAGTCCTTGCCAGAGAGAAAACAGAATTGTTTGTGGAGCCTGAAGTATTAGCATTGGGTGGGGAGCTGCCTCTGTGCCCCACTGCAGCCATGTCTGTGTTTTCTCTTTTGAGAGAATTATCCTTATATCCTTGCTGTGTTGACCAGTCTGTGAAAAGAGACTTGTACAACAATGCCAAAGCACTGTAACTACGCTGGCATCAGTGGAATAACTATCTGAAGGGGCACCCTAGTCTGCATATCTGAAGATATGCTTAAGGCGAGAAGGATATACTGGGTTCATAAAAATTAAGCAAAACAAAAAAGTATTTTTTTCGCACGAAAGAAAATTATCCTGTAATATGGGTAAAGATGATATAGAAATAAAAATTTTAGAGAAGAGACAGATGACTTTTTAGCACCTCTGAGGATGAATATTTTGATGTAGGCGTAATGTGCTAATGAATTAGCCTTTCAAATTCAAATGGAGCAAATATGCCTCATTCTAGCGGTAGAGCATGCAAAGTATTTTCTGAGACCTAAAAAGAATCATGTGCTTTAGCAAACTATGACATAAGCGGAAATTTTCACTTGGTCAATAGCAGGATTTTTTGGTATAGGTTTCAGAAGTGGCAGTAAGTAAAATTCATGTAGTCTTGTATAATTTGGGATCACAGTTTATTTATGTTTTGGTCAGTCTTGCTGAGGCTTGGACAGAAAAATAGAAAAATGAAATTGCACAACCAGGAAGAGATGAGACTATGAGTCAAAGTTGCTTGTGCTCTGAACTTGGCCTATAACCAAACTTAGAAGTTGTGTGCCCTTGGGCATTCATGTCTGCCCAGCAGATTTTCCCTCTTCTTGTGGAGTGCGGTCAAGTCTGTCCTTGGAAATCCTTTTACAAATCTCAGAAGCCAAGTAAAGTCCAATGGATGAGGATATTATATCAGCTTAATTCTGCAAGCAGAAAACTTTAAATCAAAACAGGAAAGATTTTCTGACCACAAGTGAAAAAAAACCCATTGGAAATGTAGATGGGTTGTCAAAAGCCCTTTTCAGTGGGGCATATTTGGGGCACTTGATCCAGCACCTGCCATCTATTACTGCCTGTAGCCACATAGCCAAATATGCTTTTCTGTGCCTGCTCTGCAGTTGACAGCCCATTCAATTCTGTCTCTGCCTTTGCAAGCCCCTGATGTAGACCAGATCACTGAGATGATGTAGCTTAAAACAGAAACTCCTCTTAAAAAGGCAGAAGCAAGAGGTATTATTGGATATAGCTGTTTACACTGGCAAGGGAACTGTGAATTGTCTTAAATGGCCAGCAGCAGCTCAGCCTCTCCAAGACAGGGGAGTGAGGGAGCGTTTGCACTTACAGGCAGTAATTACAGCTGCTGCTCATTCTCTACTCTAGAGAAATTAAGCTGCTCCTGATTTGAGCTGTAGTTTCATGGTACAAAGTGTTATGTCTCAGTGCCTGTTGACTTTTATTTTTCTTCCTTCCCTCCTGCAGCACCTCCCCTTCTTTGTGCTGTGTCAGCGCAAGGCTTTGTTCATGTTAGGTGAATTGGGAATTAGGGAACTAATCTGACTTTAAAAAAACACAACAAACCCGATTACTTCTATGCCCAAAAACCCTGTGATGTGAGAAATGAGGACTGAGTGTACGGAATTAAATTACAATAGCATCCCTTTTGGTGTTGGTAAACTAGGGCTTCTTATGTGTGCCTAACAGACAGCCTTATTCTGTGCTCACAGAGATAATGGAGTCACCAAACAAGTGGTGTAAAAAAGCATGACTATCCATCAATTCCATCCTTTCTGCTAGGCACATTGCCACTAAACATTAATAAAATCTTATTGTTACTCAGCTTTAAACTTTCAACATCAGCACTGCTATGCCATAACTTATTAGGAAAACTTATTAGGTAAAAAGTATTACCTTTAAGATTTTCCCTTAAAGAAGAAATATTTCACTGCTGCATTCATCACTAAACAGAAACACTATTATTTCAGTAAACAGTTTATAAACATTAAAAGAAACTGAGTGATGTTTGTGGGATTTGAACCTACTTTTTGTTATGTGTTAACAGGATTTAGCTCCTGCATTCTACTTCAAACATCCCTCTTGAATACACTTTTCTGCAGTTTTTTGTCTTGAAAGAACACTAAAAAAAATCTTTCTTACCTGAGCTGGATTTTCTCAGAAAATCAGCAAGAAGCCTTGATGTCAATTACAGGATCAAGCAGCCGTACAAACATCACAGAATATTCTAAAATGCATCTTCACTGAATATTTTTTAGTTAGACTATTATTTCTAACATGAATATTTCAGTTACAAAGTTTTTTTCAAAAATTGATTTAAGGGCATGCTAAAGAGAAAGTGTTTATAACTTAATTTCCCTTTAACTGGCCTCATCATGCATTGCATTCAGCAACAATTTTTTCTTTTCTTGATACAACTATGATATTTGCTGATGTCATTTAGAGTCAATACATAGACAAATGCTTATGGGCTGAAAGGTTAGTATATCATATATTGTGTCTTTGCAGTGACAAACAAAATTTGCAACTGTGTTCTTTATATTTACAACAAAATATTTATCTTTCCACAGACAGGAAAACCCACAAATGTTTATTGATTTTATTGACAGATTAACAACTCATTTTTGAAATGCATGATCCTTATATACCAACTCTTATTTTTCACTTCGTTGCACTGCTTTAATATTTTACTCTTGATGGGGATGGGGTAAGAGAAGTCAATTATAATTTGATTGAATAAATGTCATGCAAGAAGTTTCACAGAATAACAATCTTGCAAAAAACTGCTATGGCAGGGGTTTAGTGGGTTGTGTCCTCTGAGAACTATTTGGTAGTTGCTTTAGGATGCACAGGAGCATCTCTATAGAAGGAAAGATGACAAATTCATTGACCTCAGTATAAATGCTCTAAAGTTGAAGGCTTGAAAATCATGATAAAAAGCAATGTTTGGTGGCAAAGAACAGGAAGGAATGGAAAGTTTCATTTATCTGAGAAGATGAAATTCAGTGGCTGATAAGATCTGAACATTATGAAAACTGTAAAATCACTGGGGATATGGGGGAATGAAGTATATTTTAGTAGCTTCCAAAGCTGTGGTATAGCTAGATCAGTGTATAAACTAAATTGAAACAAAGCCACAGCAATGCCTTGTCAAGATTTCACCATAAAGCAAAAATGCAGCAGCAAATGAGGCAAAAGTGAAGAGATTAGAAGCTTTTGACAGCTTCTGAGTCAGCTGGTGGCAGTCACCAGCATGGAGGTTTGCGCAGCATCTAGCCAGCCGTTCCTATCAGCCATTGCTTTGTAGAGATTATTCTTACTTTTTTGCTCATATTATAACTTCACAGAGCAGGCTTCACTTTCAGCCAATGAGCAAAGAATGTATCAATAGAAGAGTAATAGAGGACTGCTGCATCGTTCAGCAAGATGATTACGAACTGGATATTTTGCCTGTAATTTTTCAAGTGCTGAAAAAAATTATCTTGGTTAGAACAATTACAGTCAAGAGAAACCAATTAAACAGATTTGTGTCCCGTAGAATGTCTCAAGTGTATTAATCTCTATGTAAATTCTGTTTTCAAGCAGTCAGAAAAAGCCCCTTTACAGCTATTCCTTCCTGAAAAATGGTAAATAAAAAGTGGAGGCTGTTGGTAGGTTCATGTGTTTGAGATGTTTTTCAGCATTCAAACATCATCAAACACTTTAACAAAAAGAAGATAGTCTCTATGAAGATATAAAGTTAATTGATAACCCAACTTTTGACCCTGCTGATGAGCTGTCTGTGTGATGTATTTTCTGTGGCTGTAGTGTTCTTAAAACAAAACAAGGACATTATACATTCAAAACCTGCAGTATTAAGGTTGTGAAGTCAAGCACTCAGAAGATAAGAAATTCCATTTTAGGTTCTTGTCTGCAGCTTGTTCTGCCCCTATCTGGCTGTTTATGTTATTAGCTATTTTTTAATAACATATACAAACTCTGTTTTTGTTACATTATTTTGGCATATTTAACCACCTATATTTTCCTTTCCTTTGACTAGCCAAACAGTTAAAAAGTCCTTATTTCTGTAAAAATATTCCTGATGCACTGGCAGGCTATTTGTAAGGAGCAGTGGCATGTTCTGGAATCATATTCACAACAGTATCAGGTATTCCTGTTCCTGAGCAATCTTTCATCGCAGGTCTGTGTGCACTGACAGAGTGCTCCCTAAGCTATCTGAGCCTCCTTCTTCATCTGTGTCCTACATATCGCTCATGCTTCTTTTATCCACGTTTTATTAACCATATGCAAAATGAAGCTTTTCTATAATGCTGGGGCCTTTTCAGTCTGCCCTGTACTTCATGCAGTACGGAAGGGTGTGTGAGAAAGGGCTGGGGTTTCAGGATTTTATGTGTGGTAGAAATGGTGCTGCCTGCCTTTTACCCTGTGAAGCTGAGAGATGTTTCAATGAAATGAGCAGGATCAGTGTGAGAGAGGGATATACACATCACTGTTCCTGCAAGTGTGGCAGGATTGCAGGGCAGGGCAGTCTGGATGACAGCAAGGACAGAGATAAAGACTTTGGGTTTTTTGGGTCAACAGACTATGAGGGAGGTGGGGAGTGTGACAACATGCTTCACTCTTACACTGACACACTACCAGCACATAGCTTCATTTTTTAGTGTTCTTATGCTGCAATCTGTCTGCAAAATATAGCTCCCCTCCACTTAATATTTTCTCTTAAATTATCACAAATGGTTCCTGAACTTTTATTTTGTTGTAAAACATAAGTCACACTTTTATAAATTCAAGAGAGGTAATTGGCACTGAACAAAGACGTAGATACAGAGAATTATCAAGTTTAAACTGAGCTGTCAAGGTGGATGGACTATACCTACAGGATGTTTCTTGCTCAGTACTCCTGACCATTTCTGAGTACTGCGGGTCCTTAACTCTGACTGACAGAAAGTGAACATAGGGTAAGGTTGACCATCGTTATTAGTGTAAATGCAACCTACATGCTCAGAAAGGTGGATAATGTGATCTGTGGTTCCTATACTGCATTACACTGAACTTACAACTCAAAATCTGAATGTGGTAAAATTTCAATGAAAGCAACAGGCAAAAATGTGTCATGCCAGTACAGAACTATTAGTTTGAGCTCCATAGCCTGCAAGGTTTTATGAAGTTTCTTGGAGAAAAGAACAATTGAGAGTGCTTCAGGACAACAGAGAACAAGAACTCCTTAGAAACCTATTAGAAAAAGGGTTAAAATGAAACACACATTTCCCTATAAGTGGAATAAGCCTGGTTATCCTATTGTTTTTGTTTGAATAAGTTTAGTGGAATAAACATACCACAGTATTATCCAGGCAATTAGTAGTTAAACTACTGAAGACAAAGAATGGTACAGGAATTATAAGGAAGTAAGGAACCAGCTAAAGGGGAGAATGATAATGGATTTTGTTAAAGGGGAAATATTAATGAAATTCCTCCAAGATCAGTGTTGCAACTGATGTAATGTAAAATTTCCATTAATAATCTCAGCACAAATTTGAACTTGAACACAGGGAAAATCCTCAAATGAATCTTCTTTGTGGCATGGATGAGGTTCACTATGGGGTAGTTGTATATGCCTAAACCAGTAAGTTAGTGAAAGGAGTGCAGAAAGTCACCTCCAGAGGCTGGCTCAAAGCACCTAGGTTAGCTTCCTGCTCTGAATTGCTCTTTTAACTACAGAGAGGGAGTCAAGATGCAGCAGGAAGCCTATCTTCTTGCTGTAGGGAGTAATGACATTGTTTATTACACACGGTTGAAAACCCTACATTCAGGCCTCTTCTAGTTCTTGTTCACAATGTAAAACAGAGCTTAAACATCGACTGTGAAACCTGCAAGCCCCCTCTGGAGACTCTACTTGAGTCCATAGATAATTTAAATGTACATGAAAGGACTTGCCTAAAGCCAATGTATTTCAAGTACTCTACTTCTATGTCTTTAAATTATGCTTTTGCAGTAAGTTTCCTTTTGTTCCCACAAAATACATCTGTAGGACAGTATCTAATGTTCAGTCTCTCCAGTACTCACTCACCTGCTGCTTCACAGGGTCCTGTGTACCTGCTTAAGTACTAACCCTTTCCCTCACAAATTAACCAAATTAAATGAAAGAATGAGGCATTGCTTACAGCTTCTTGCTTATCTTCAAGTTTGATGCTTGTTTTTCAAAACCTGCTTTTTTTAAAAAAGCCAAAAAAAAAAAAATGTCCCTCTCCGCAACTGTTAAAAATCTAGCTGAAAATCAATAATAAAATACTTGCAGCAATACAAAAGACATTGAGGATTATTAAAAGGTAGCTGCAATTTTTTTGTCTCCCTACTGTATTTGTTTCTGCTTATCTCTCCAGCTCCTGGCTGCTTGATGCTATGCCCTGTGTCAGAGCCCACACCCTCCAGGCCTGAGTATGTGGGGCAGGGATCAGTGTGGGGAGGATAGTTTGGTTTTGGTTTCTTTCTGTCTGGGTCATTTCTGTAGCTTGGTTTACATTTTGGGGCCACATGTGACAGTATGATAAGGAAGGCTAGTTTGCAACTCAGTTTAAGAAAGGACACAGAATGCCCCAAGTTTTCTATACTTTCTGAATTTTAACACATGATGTAGCAGTTATACTAGTCTTATTTCTGCTTCCCTTTGGCCAGATCTGACAATACAATCAGAGAGTCCTCATTGATATATACCATTGATCTCATTGATCAACTGATGTAAAGTACCCAAATTTCTCTCTCTTAAGAGAGTTAAGCTCCTTGTGAAGGTCTGAAGACAAAATACTGGTTTGGCTGTTCTATAAAGCTTTCCAAGTAGGTATAGCAAGCACCATTTTGTATGGAGGCTGATCATATGTTTTCTGAAAGGAAGTGGAGAAAGATACCAGAATCAATAGAAATACCTATCTTACAGTGAGACTAAATTGGTTTCTTTAGATTGTAGAGCAGGCATTGTGGGCTAGTGAATGCTCCTTGTAAAAAGTTCATATTTTTGGCATGAGAATGAATGATAGGAGCCGTTTAGCTTTTTTTTTAGAAAAAAAAAAAGTAGAAAGGGTGTAGGATGTGTACTGTAAGGCAGTGAAGTGTGGAAGAGAATTTCAGCAGAAATAGTGGAGGTAAAAAATGTAATGAATTTTAATCTGAAGATTGATTGGTTTATGAAAAGTGTGATTTTGTGGCTATTATGACATACATAATTTTGTTGTCTATGTTAGAAAATGTTCTAACTCACTGACTCTGCTGTAGTCATATTCTGTTTTCCTAAAATATCATTATTTATTCTGGACAAAAGCATTTCCCGTGTTAGCTGATGTCAACCAGTTAAAGAAAGAACTTGCACCTTCATTTGACTACATAATTTTGAACTTTAACCCCAATCCTGCAAGAATTTTTATGAACTTAAAGAAATGCAAGCATCTATAATTATTGCAGTAAGAACAAACTCAGCATATTGTGAAGTGCATATGGGTTACAAGGAAATGTGCTATCACCACCTATATTCAAATAAGACCTCAGAAGACTGTGTGCTGTTAGCTGGTAGAATACTATTCAGCTATTCAGTTTACAGAATAACATTTCCAGCAGCTGTCACCATATTAGGGTCTTGAGCTAGTCTCAGTCTGAGTAGAGTGTAGCGATTTGGCAGGAATTGCAAATGAGTAGCAATCGTTGATTTGCTGTGGGGAATATGAATATAGAATATGAATATGAATATAGAATAGCAGAGTACTTTGAGGGTTAACCCTGAAATGCAGCAGGTAATTTGAAAGATTTTTAAAAAAATATTTGAGCAAGAGATTTCTTCAAAACAATAGATTCTGAAATAGGAAATGCATAGATAAATTATGCATTCAAGTCTAAAGATCTCACATCATATAGGAATGTTTTGTCTCTTAGAAGAGTGTGCTGAAAGGGAGACATCAGAAAATGGAGCAGTCAGAACAATCCATATTTTCACATCCAGTTTAGTTTTGCTACAGTCCTGCCCTAATTATTTAAAACCAGACTAGAATGAGTATGTCTCCCAGTCCATCTATTTACGCCACCTTTAAGTTTTCTGTGGTGAGAGTGAACAAAGTTGCCATAGTGTTCTGTGACATAGATCCTTGTTTTAGGATAGGTACGTGATCACCAAATTTATTTTGAAGTAGGTTATTTTTAAAATCAGACAAATAAAACTGCTTGAGAAATCTGGGAAAGACTGATCCTTAAGGTAAAAAGGTCCAAAATTCATCATCATGCTGCTGCCAGTAAGCTCCTGTTAGTAAATGCTTGAGAAAGCATAGGCCTTTCTCAATTTGCAGATGTCGCTGATGATTCAGAGGTTTTGGGGAGTAGAATACATAAATAGCAGTTATCACTATGGTCATTAACTTCTGGTTTTGGAAAGTCTTTTGCATTATGATTGAGAACTTTCTTCCAGACGACAGCCAGAGGCAGTAAAAGATAGATAGAATCTTTAGCATGATAGGACCCAAACTTAATTGTATGAAAAATTATAATGATGAGGTTGGGCTTAAGTTCTGTAATGCAATGTGCCGAAATAAAATCCATTTCCATGCAGTTCATGCAGGACCACTCCTGTTTCTAGTAACCATCTTTGCAAAACCCAATATACTATCTTTGCAAAGAGAGACACAGTCTCTTTCTGCATGAGTATTTATTTTTAATTTTGTTTCATCATAACCTCATCTAGTTTTGAGATATAAACATGGTTTGTGGAGTGGATTCGTATGAATTTAATACAGCTTCAATGGACAGTCCAATAGGAACTTCCTCAGTTCCTTGGCATATTTGTGTGCAAGTGCTGAAACCAGAACATACATAACGATATTTTCAAATATATTATTTTTGCATCATTATATTTTTGAGCCATCATTTGTATATTGAAAATAAAATCATTGCAATTCTGCCACAAAGAGTTAAATGGGAAAAAGAATAACACTTTTTGAATTACGAGTTCTTGTAATCCAGAACAGGGAAAACACAGCTAGTTTTATAACCCATTTTGATTGCCACCAGTCATTACCAGCCTCGGTTGCTGACTGAGGGAACACAGAGCAGTCACCGACTAGGCTTGCTGATTAAAGGCACACTCCTGGTCCACCCTCTAAATGCAGGCTGAAGCAGATGAGAGGGGCAATCATCACAGAATCATAAAATAGTTTGGGTTGGAAGAGACCTCAATAACGACACAGTTCCAACCCCCTGCCATGAGCAGGGATGTCTTCAACGGGGTCAGATGGCTTATAATCCCATCCAGCCCAGCCTCGAGCATTACAGGGGTAGGGCATCCACAGCTTCTCTGGGCAACCTGTTCAGCCGCCTCAGCGCTTCCACAGTGAAGGATTTTTTCCTAATATCTAATCTAAATCCACCCTGTTTCAGTTTAAAGGCATCACTCCTTGCCCTATAACCACATACCCTTGTAAAAAATCTCTCTCAGGCTTTCTTGTATGTTCCCTTTAGGCACCTAAATCCTCACAATGAAAGCAAATTATTATTCTCTCTCATTGGGAGATGGTAAAGCAGAAATGCACCACAAACTTGTACTACTTTATTATCAAAGAATATAGGATTTACTTAGCACCTACTACTAGTAAGTAAAGCTGCAGCTGAGGAAGTCTTTTCAGGACTCACTAATTGTTGCAGAGGAGTTTAGATCCTTGTATAATTTCTTTTCTGATGCTGCTGTATCTGTATTATCTCCTGTTATCTCCTCCCCTCTCTTTGAACCTCTTTGCTAAACTTGTATTTTTCCTATTTCCTTTTCCTGTCAGGGGCTGGCAAGTCCACCACAGACTGTTGACCCTTATCTCTTGCATCTTGAAGTTCTTGTCTATCACATCACCTGCTTCTTCTTCCTGTGTGCCTGTATATACTTTTAAATTGTCTAACTCTAATCAATATGATGATTAGATTAGATTGCCCACAAATTATACGTTCTTTGTTGCAGCATCAGTTTTTCTTTGTTGTTTCTTCTCCGCCTAGATTATCTTGGTACCCACACTAGCACTGAAATTAACTCTTACATAAACTCTGACTCAACCTTCTGGAAATGTTTGAATCTCTTTTATGAATGTGATTGTGGCTTCATCCTTAGGACTTGCCCTGGAAGAAAGAAGAGTATCCACACTTCTCTCCAGGTAACAAAGGATATCTTTGCCTCTGACATGATGCAAGAGAAAGTACTTGCTTGGCAGATTTCATATGGGCTGAAAAACCAAAACTCCTTGAAATACTACATCTTAACTAGGAAAGTCAAATACATGTCTGTTGATATAAAGTATTTTACTGATATTTTCTAATAAGCAAAAAAAAAAAGGAGGTGTATCATAAATAAAAAGATACTCTAAATGCTCAAGATTTGAAATAATGACAGTTAGTAAAAAGATGGTATGACATGAAGTGATATGATGTGAACGCTTCCAATGAACTAATTATTACAAAGGACTGACAGACTGAAATCATAACCCATCCTTACCTTTCCCAGAAATGCTACTTCTGACACCATAAATGATGTTAGACCCCTTTCTTTCCAGAATGTAGAATTGGATTATACCTCTTTATTGCTTCCGTCTCTTCTCTTTTCCCAAACAATGGAAGGACATAATGTAGACCTTTTTAGTTCTATAATTAGAAGAAAAGGTATTATTCTCTATTAAAATTTAGGGAAAAAAACAAGGGAAAAAATCCCTTTATTGTACCTGTAAAATAATTAGAAACAGCGCAGAAAGATTTAGATGGGAGGTTTACTGACAAGTGTGTGGTAATAAATCAAAAATGCAAATGAAAAATCAACATATGCACAAAAAGGAATGATGTCACAGAATTCTGGCCAAGAAACAAGAAAAGTTTGGGAGTTATTGGGTGAAAAGTCTGTCATTTCCTTAGTGTAGTGCAGTTGTAGTGATGAAGTAAAATATGCTTCACAGCTTGTACGGTTTGGAGGATAAAATCAGTCGTGGATATGCTATTCCTACCTAAAATTATGGCTACACCTCACCTTAAATACAGTGTGAACTACTGGTATAATGCAACTTTGCAGTGTATGCCACTGACTTTCAGAGCTCAAAATAGTAAAAAAGAAAAATCCTCAGATTGTAAGGATCTTAACAGAAGAAAAGTTTAAATTAGACTTTATTATAATTGAAAAATGAAAAGATTTACTAGGATTTACTGAAGTTGTATATTTATGGCAGTAGTTAGTGAATATAAAACTCAATGCCGCTGCTGAAATATAATTATACAAAAAGTATCACAATATATAATTTGCAAAACCAGTGGAAGCAAGCAAGAAGTAATAAAAATAGGTTCAGACATGTGACAGAAGGCATAATGATATACTAAGGATAGCTGCTGAAAGAACCAAAAATAATGAGAATACAAGGGCACAGTCTCTGGTAGTAAAGACAGCTTCAGATTGTGCTTCAGCATTACCCTTTACTGGAGAGCAATGACCAGTTGAGAAGCTGGTCTGTAAAATAAAATGATGAGAGATAAAGATTTTTTTATTCCTAGAGCCTTTTTCAGTGATCCAATGGAGGTGAAAATTTTCAAACAGGAGAAGCCAATGAACACTAATGAATAGGGCAGGTGAGCAATGCAGTAAAGCTGGACTACAAATTTCAGTAAGAAACAGATGTGTTATTGCACTGGTAAGGCAGAGAGGGCTAAAAGAAAAGGGAAAGGAAAAGACGGCAATGGTTGTGAGTGTCAGAAGATATTTTATGCAGTATTTATTTGGCTATAAGAAGCAATTTAAAATTGTTTCTCTGAGAACATTGATTTTATATGTCTCTCATCAGAATAATAACTGCATCTTAAAAGAAATGAATTTGTCTATCATCTTAACATGACTTTTGTTTGGGGATTTTGCCACATAGAGGAGAAAAACATTGCTTACATTTGCATAGGAAGTTTGTGTCGAAGGAGGAAACTGTAAACAGCCTCATCTTACCTCTGGGCAGGCTTTGCAGGCTGCAAATCCACCTCTACAACAGATTTTTGTTCATATTTATTTTACTTTTAAACTTCATGCTCCTGAAAGCAGGTCTGAATAAGGGAAGTGGTGGAATGCTCACAGACACTACGTTTATGCAAATGGTGTTTACAGTGTGGAACCAGGAAACTTAAAAGACACTGCCAGGAAGCCAGTGAGTTTTGACTCCAGAATGCATGCAGGATTTCTTTACTCATTTGAGAGGAAAAAGGGTTTTCTGTGTAGAACATCTGAAAGTCTGGACAGGTTTCTTGTATGTTTTCTAGATTTCCTACTCATAAAGCTCGTTATTCTAAACTGGCTAACATTGCAGACAAGCAGAAGACATAAAATATCGCTGTGCAGCATCTGAGGTGTAGATAGAACTGAAACTGTGTAATCTAACCTGGTAGCTGAAGGTTGGAGCAAAATTTCACATGAATCTGACAAGATAGGAGAAGACAGAAAAAGAAAGCAGCTGTAAATGCCCCTTTGGCCGTGAGATGATTTAGTTTCATGTACATGGCTGTGAGTGAGCTGGTAGTGTTTATGAGCTTGTGAACATCAGGAAGCTGGACAGTGTTTAACTGGGATGCTAATGTAAGATTTCAGTTGCCTATGTGGATTGAGTTTTGCTAGTTTCATTTTCTCATAATTATTGCATCTTTTGCACATAAAAACTGCAGTTTCACAATCCCAAGGACTTGAGGGAGGAGCAAAAATTAGAGACAATCAAAATGTTTGATTTCTAAATTCTGACAGTAACTACGATTTAAAAAGGAGATTTGAGGTGGACAGAAAAATAGAATAGCAATATAGGTATTGTAGTTGGTTTGTTTGGTTTTTCCAAATATATAGCTATAGTACTAATTTTTTAAGCTTAATGATAAAGACTGTAAACATTTAAAATAAAACTACATTTTATTTTTAATATATGGAAAGAGCAGTACCTTCTATATTTAGCTTTCTTAAGACTTTCCTTTAGAGGAAGATTTTTAACTTCTAGCTAAAGTAAATCTTTCTGGTTTTTTTTTTTTTTTTTTTTTTTTAATTCCTCCAACCTCAGTAAAATTTAAGTTTTCCAGGGGAAAGAATTTGGAAGAAAATGAGAGTCCAATCATTTATCTAAACACCATACAGAAGTAAATGCTTTATAGAAATGAAAACTCTCTGTAAAATGATAAAACCTTTCAGCTGAAACTTGATGACCTATGGGGAAAAAATAACTTTGATATATGTACCTTGAAACTGAGATTAGTATATTTTTTTTTTTTTAAAAAGCAATATTTTTAAAAATTTTAAGAATGTCTGGAAGGTTTAAAGTTGGCGTATGTGCAAACAGTAAGAACTACAAGAAAATCAGAAGCAGTTTTAGCAATGACAAAGATGAGAATTGGTGAAGAACAGCCTTTCAATTCTCCACACAAATCAATATGCCCATATTTCTGACTGCAGAATTACAAAATGCATTATAAAGTGGGCATTTACCGAAATTGATGAGAGAATTATCAAAGCAGTTGGACTCTCCTAAAGTGTGTTGGTGATGATCATTATGGGGATTTTGCTGACAGGCATTCCTTATTACCAGAACTGTAAAGCCGCATTTTCTAGAAAGCCATCAAAAAAGAAATTTTATATCTTGAGCTTTGAAAAAGAATATAAATACTTCACTATTCAAGTAGCAGAGCTGTACAAGAAATGTGATGCCAAATGAATATGTCAGTTCCTGAAGGACTGCACTCTGTGGAAAGCAACCATGTTGGAGAAGGTCATGAAGGACTGCTGACCATGGGAAGGGTTCATATTGCAAAAGTTTGTGCAGGACTGTCTCTCGTGGGAGGCACCTTGCGCTGGAGCAGGGGAAGAGTGTGAGGAGACCTCCCCATGAGGAGAAGGGAGCAGCAGAGACAACATGTGATGAACTGACCACAACCCCCATTCCCTGTCCCCCTGTACTGCTGTGGGGAGGTGCTAGAGAATTCAGGAGTGAAGCTGAGCCTGGGAAGAAGGAAGGGGTATGGGAAAAGTGTTTTAAGATGGGACAGGATTTACTGAGTGATTTCTGAGTCTTCATCTTGACTCACAAGCCTTTTGTTTTATTTCCTCTCCCCTGTCCAGCTGAAGAGGACAGAGCAGCTTTGTTGGGCATGTGGCATTCAGCCAGGGTCAATCTTCCACAGCAGAGAACAGTGAACTTCAAAGATCTATTTCACAGCTAAACTGTGTCTCCTTTTTTGTCCCTTTTTTAAATTTCATTTTATTTTACTTTATTTTATTTTATTTTATTTTATTTTATTTTATTTTATTTTATTTTATTTTATTTTATTTATTTTTTAAATTTTGTTTTAAAAGAAGCATGAGAGTACTGATTTTAATGTTTCAAATTAGTGATACAAATAAGCCATTTTGGCTTCCCCCCACCCCCCCTCCTTTTTTTACCAAAGCAATTAATTACAGAAATATGTATTTTCTTTGAGACAGTGTTTTAGAGTAGAACCAGTGGGAAAATTTTTCTCTTAGGTTATATTGTTGTTAAAGCCAATGAGTTAAAAAAATCCCAACTCATGTAGATGAGAGCATAGTCACAGTTTGTTGCATTCATCTGAGGATCTGAGACCAGAAATAATGAGACACACTCCAGCCAGTGATTCCTCCAGCTCCTTGAAACTCAAAAGTAGTTTTCTGTCCCATTTTATAGTGTTTCGTGAGGGAGGAATGCTCCTTGCAGATACCTGGGGATGAAGAAGAGCATCCATCCATTCTGAGGTTAAGAGAAACACATAAAAAGGAGCAGCTGCCCTAATCATCTATGAAGCAGCCAAACACAAAAGTTTTAACATCCAGGCCCTTTTTTCCCTCTCCCCTCCTTCTGAGAAAGGCAATGTAAGTGGGAGCAAAAAAGCACAAAGGAAGGGATACGTTGGTGGAATGTGTAAAGTTCCTGGGCCTGGATGTGAAGGGGGCCCAAGGACTATGCAAAGAGCCCCAGTAAGTTCTGGGAAGTGTTTGACCTATGGGTGTTAACCCAAAAATTAAGGCATATGCAAGGTTTCTATTCTTTTTTGAATGTAACTGTTGTTTAACATGTTAATTTTAAGAAAAATTTAGCTAAACTTATTATTAGAGATATTTTTAATCCTTGTAATGCTGAAGTTGGAGTGTTTGCTTGCTTTGTGGACATATGAAGCTGGGAGAAGAATACTAATGAATGGACTAGCAAAATAAGAAACTGAAATATATGCATCCTGACTTCTCCCCAGATTCTGTCAAGTGAATTTCGAGGCTTGGTAATTACAGTCATGCATAAGAAGGTTGCTAACTTCAGTAAGTGAAAATGGCTGCATGTCACATAGTTATCATGTTTATCTATATTTTCTCCTTTTTCCCATTCAGAAGCCTTATATAGATAGAATTTGAAAACTGTGAGCACTCATCCTGGGATAACTTCAAACAAGTTGAAGTTGGTCAGGGAACCTTTTGTCTATGTCTGAGGTTGTATGAGCAACAGAAAAAGGCTATGTGCAGTGACTGAGCTGCACATCTCAGGCAGATTTCTATCTTTGAAATCCTGTAAAGAAATATGGTAACTCTGCTTTCCTCTACACAGATGTACTGAAATGGACATAAATTCATGAATTTATTTCACTTTTTGCTTTTGACTAAATATGTCAGTCATATTCCTTCTTCTCCATCCACTGATAAGAAATATGTGATGGAGACAAAAGAAGCAACAAAGTCTAAGAAGATTTGGAAGACCAGGTTTTATTCTTAGACGTGCTATACATTGGATTGAAATATGTCCCTTTCTACAGCATTTTGAGATCCTAGGGCAAAAAGTGATTACAGTCTGAGGCTTTGTAATTATTACTATTGTTGTTCATATTTAAACTTTCTTTGCTATTTTATGATTCTAATTAAGAGAAAAGTAAGAAAAAAGGCTCTATTGGAGTGACTCGCTATGGTGGGTTGACCTTGGCTAGATTCCAAGTGCTCACCAAGCCACTCTATCACTCCCCTTCCCAGCTGCACAGGGGAGAAAGAATAAGATGGAAAATGACTCGTGGGTCGAGCTAAGGCAGTGTACTACAGCAAAAGTGAAAGTTTGAGTGACCACAAGTTAAGGGGAAAACAACGTTTATTCTATACTTTCCATTAGCAAGAGATGTCTGGCCACGTCCTGAGAAGCAGGACTTCAGCACATGGCTCAGAAGGCAGATGTTGTAAATAACAAATGCTTCCCTGTTCCTCCTCCTCTTAGCTTTTATATCTGAGCTGACATCATATGGTACAGGATACCTCTTTGGTTAGTTTGAGTCTGCAGGCCTGGTTGTGTCTTCTCCCAGGATTTTGACCTCAGTAGAATTGGGGGCTGGGAGGAATTTTGAGGGCCAGTGCTGATGCTGTGCCAGCACTGCTCAGCAGTAGCCAAAACTCTGTTGTGTTGTCAACACCCTTCTAGCTACCAATGCAAAGAACAGCACTGTGATGGCTACTATGGGGAAATGAACTCCATCTCAGCCAGACCCAATACACTCACACAGAATTCTTATTTAGTGCTTGTTCAGTTTCAAGTTTGTCACTTTAGTGTAAATTACATTATTTTCATTCAGAGACTGCAAACAATTATCCAGCTGTAGAGAAGAAAATTCAGTTAAACAACTGTTCCACTCTTCATTTTAACCATAATACCCACATTCCTTTTTTCTTGTTCCAAATAATTTTCTTTCTTCTTGTTTCCTATATTCTTACTCTATGGAGTTGCAATACAAGTCAGAACATCAGAGTTTTCATCTTCTTACAGAATATATTTAGAGGTTTGTCGTCCTCTCCAGAAATGCAATTGGTAATTGAGGGTGTTTTTTTCCCCACTAATAGGCTGTGATCTGAAAAGGACACTCAATCTTACTTAAATAGTCTATCTGACAAATTATGGTCTTTAATTCTACTTAGGAAACTGTCTTTTACATTAACTAAACATCACCTCCCTCCTTGGCCCTACTTGACATTTAAAGCTTAAGCAACTACAGCCTGCTTCTAACAAGTTTTCCTTCGATATAAATTAAAATGACATGGCGTTGAACAAAATCATCCAGTATCAAACGCTGCAGTCCTCGGGGATTTTTTTTTAATACTGTTCATGTATAAATAGAGGAATTCAATTAAAAAATAACCTAAGGGACTATGCAAACTTGCAATATTAGCAGAATGCAATGTAATTTGTCAGGAATGTCACCTCATGTACTGTTGTATATACATACACGCAGGTACATGTAAATATAGGCACGCATATATAGGCCTAGAATGTTCCTAAACATGTTCCTTATGCTGTCATGATTTGTGATGATTTTATTTTAAATGGAATTATATCTTGCTTTGGCTCAGTAGAGTTAGTACAAAGAACTTCCTCAACAGCAGTATCCTGGAATTTTAAGTTCTGTAGGCTGAAGTTACAGTAGCTTGAAAAGTAAATTGTGTGAGTTAAACTCTTCAGATTTTTACTCAGACTCATCACGAGAAACTCAGTTTTACCATCTACAATCCCAAAAGTGATATTTGTTGCTTGAAACTACCACTGAATGAATGACTTCTGCAGATTCACTCTAACTTGCCAAGTTGCCTAGTCAAGTCTGCTCTCATTTGAGCTCTATCTTTAGTCCACTGTCTTTCAAAGGACAACAGGAACAGATGAATTTCCTCATAACCATGTGAAGAGAAAATGGAATAATTTTCCAAAACAGATTGGAATATAATTCTGATTAGACTCTCTGGGATCACTTGAAACCCTCTTTCTGCATCTTCAGGAGATAATGTATGGCAAAGATGACTTTTTTAATACACAACAGTATATTGACCTATATTAGACATCTGTTGAGCTCTGCTTTTGTTTTGTTTGACATTCAGTATGCATTTTCTAAATAGCTTGGTAATATTATTAATATAAGCTGTGTTTATATAGCATACATCCAAAACTATTCTGATGTGCATTGATTGTGTACTTGTAGGTGCAGTAGATCATTACCTGTAGTGCTTGCAAATCCTCCCTGTTTCACTCTAAGTGGTTATCAGAGGAAAGAGCACTGTGTCAGTGAAAAATCTTGTGGTTGAAATATTGAAAAATTAGATATCAAATATGTTTAATTCCCGTTGTCAACCCAGGGATTTTAAAGACCACGCTAATTTTATACTTTTTTTTTTTCTTTGTGATGAGAATGAATAAACAAGTGCACCAATGCAAACTCCTCTTTCAATGTAATTTATTTTATTATTTTTTTTTATACCAGATACAGCTTTTCCTGTGTGTTAAGCATTTCTTTGTTTTTGTGACTAAATAAAATTTTCTGGAATTGGGGTCATAGACTTATTGACATATTATTGTAAGTACAGAAGTATTTCTTTATGTAAATATGGTTGAGGATGTTTTAGATCATAGCCTAACTTCTAATGCTTAAAACAGCTGTACTTCTAACAGATGGAAACCATTGAGTATTGAGATTCTTATAAGTCATTTAAACAAAGGACTAATCAATATGCCAAAATATACTACTTGTAAAGGTGCTGTCAAATTCTAAGAGTATTAGAGAAACACCTAGGTTGCTTACTGATATGGTATACACAGATTGACAGTTACAGGACTAATTCAGGGAAGTACTTAAACGTGGTTAACTTTAAACACTTCTTTAATCCCATTAACTTTAATGAAATTTAATTGCGTATGCAAGCACCCTCAAAGAGTAAGATCATTTCCTGTAAATAATTTTTTTTAAAAGCGGGACTTCTATATGAGAAAAAGCTTTAACTCTAAGTTTTCAGCAATAGTAAATGTTTTCACCTAGTAATTGAACTAATTTTACTAGTTTTAAAGTAATTTTAGCTGACTTGCTTGAGGAATAGCAAAAGTAGTGAGTGTTTATCTATTTTATTCTTTCTTTAGTGCAGATGAATGAAAAGAAGCAGTAAATATGAAGCATAGCTGGTTACTTTTATCCTTGATGCAACTCCATTCTCGAGTGTAGCTAGGGATGAATTTGGTCTGCTGTTGGCAACACACTTGTTCTGACTGCATGCGACAGCACAATTTAAAAAAAGCATATTAAATATACCATTTAGGCACCACATTTTTAGCATTTTTGAGATCCATAGGAAAAATGTTGAAGCACATATGGTAAATTGCTCCCTGGAATTAATGGTCTGGTTTGATTGTTGTCTACAGGATTAAAAATAAACAGAAAGTTTTTGAATCAGGATTTTCAGAGGAAAACTGTAAGAGCTGATAAGCATACTTAATATACTATCTAGGTGGACGATTGGTTTGATCTGGCATGTCAGTTCTTATGTTCCTGCAAATAGCCTTTCAGTACACAAATGCCGAAAGAATTTGGTTTCAAGCAGAGGTTAGAACAAATTAATTGTATTTTAAAATACTTTGGTTTATAAATGTTAAAAAATAGAATGATCAGTTTTAGTAGTGTGCATACATCTTAAATGAATAAGTCCAATATGTTTAAGGAAACACAAATGACTTCAGCCTCCTACCTTTCTGGTGTTGTGGGAATTCAGTCGCTCCCAGAGTCAGACCAACAGCTCCTGATGATTTCGAAAAAAAATGCAGAATCCAGGTATATTGGAAGTTGAACTTATTTTATTTACTGTACTTCAGTGTCAAAGTGCATGATCATTCTGTTTTCAAAAGCAATCACTTTGTGATCCAAGGGGCAAATACTGAATCATTCAATCATGTAATTTATGAACCTGATGCTTTTATTAAAGATCCATGAAATGCTCAGTTTTTAAAATTGGAAATACACTGAACAATGCAACATCCTTATAGAGGAGGAAATGGATGATCTTTTAAGATGTGCTTGAATACTCAAGGAATGTGAGAGCTGTACTTGTCATGCATTTGCCACTTGCATGTGAATTTGTTTCAGATATATTGCAGAGTTTGTACAACTGAAGCAAATTGACTTAAGTGTAAATTCAAAGTAGACCAAGTATTGCACCAAGGCTAATATTCTTGCATGGCAACATGTTCTCCAGAATCTAAAGATTGATCAACAAAAGAACCAGATTTTGTTTGACGTCTGACAGAGTCAGACTACTGCACCTCTGTATCACTTCTTTCTTACACATCAGCTTAACTTCTTTGAAAGTTAAGATTGAGAAACACTACTTTTTCCTTAAGTTATTATCAGTTTCTGGCACAAATTTAGTCAGGGCAAGGTATGGAAGAAGACAGCTATCATAAACATGTTCTAGGATGTTAATACATAACAAAATCACAAGGTCTCAGACTTGCCCCATTGAAGAGCTGTAATTTCTCTCATGAAGTCTTCAAGTTACCTTACAAACTAACTGAGCCACTTAATCTTTCTTTAAAATTTTTTCTTTCCACTTTTCCCCATGGTAAATTCCAGCTATGCCCTTGAATGGTGTGACCACCTATTCGCCCATACCTGTTTCAATTTCTAAACCATATATTTCAGTAACGCACTAGAACTGCTATAGATGAGGTGTGTTTTCTAGTAAATATTTCCTAGTCTCTGTGATTAAAAATAATTTGAAAACATTTATTTTTCTGGAAATAAGGACTGAAAATGCTTTCCCAATATTACCTCTGCTCCTTAGACAAGGAGTTATAATGGTTACTGAATCATAAAATATCATTCTAGAACTATAAACATATTTCTATCAGATATTAGCTCTATCTTTTCAAAATGAACTCTACTGTAATCAGTGGTAAGGAAACAGAGGATACAATAAGTCTGCTGTAACACAAGTACATTTGCAAAAAATAATTTGTAGGATGTCACTTCCTAGATTGATTAAATGTTGAAAAAAATTTCAGTCACATGTTCAAGCAGAAAATTTCTTATTTTATGTTAGGTAATTTGGATAGTTGGCTAAATCCTTTCCTGGTATACATTAAAACTTTAAAAATTCTTTTCAGTGAAGATGTAACAATGTGTACATTGAATGCATGGAAGTACATAAGTGCTTCATCAAGTATTTTGGGTACCTGTAAGTTCATAAATGTTTAGAAATATGATATGCTTGCATATTGAGCTATAACGTACCTTTCATTCTCTTGGCAATACAGTAAAACCTCATTCAAAATACATTCTGTCCCTTAAACTGTTCCCTGAAATGGACAGCTTCAATACTCATGGAAGGTAGATGGATGCTGCTGGGAGATAGTGAAAACATTTCTCATTGAATTAGTAGGCTGTATATTAGATACATTCTTTGAACTTTCAATCCCTTCCTATACCACAGTGTGTATTCCATTGCCTCTGATAGGCATATATTTTCACCAGCTCATGCTGAATGAATTTGGAAAGGAAAAGAAACTGTTATGTACAGACATGCTTTCTGAAGCCATTTGCCTGTGCTGGAGATGGAGATGGTCTTATGAAAGCCCTTTATGCTTCACTGACTTTGATCTACTGTAAAGCTTTTGGATTAAGTCGAATTGCTTGCAAAATGATTTGTTATGGCATGGAATCTATGCTTCAGTTTTAGCCTTCATAATGAACTAGGAAAGTATATTTATTACACTATGCAGAGGTAGTGAATCATCATGGGTGGTGCAGAGCTGAATGTTTAATTGTCATGGACAAACCGGTGTAATATTATGCTCTTTGCCTATTATTGTTGAAAGAAGAGCGGCTGCCAACATAAAAGGTCAATTATGTTTGTAATAACTTGTACTGGTGAAAAATCAAAGCTGCTGGAGGTGGTATTCATTCATTCTTTGTCTCTCTACTTTCTACACTCCTCTTGTGCTTGTCTTTTGCTTCCCCGTTTTTCTTTACTATGTGTTCAGTACACTGATTAATTGTTCATAGGGAAAGTTGTAGTGTTAAAAATAAACCATTGCTTGCTTTCTTCCTCTTTGCCCCGTTTCTTTTCTTTGGGTTTCTTATATCCTATTGACGGTCATAGTCTTTCTGTCTTGGTTTAAATGAAGTTGATAGAAATGGCAGTATGTGGAAACAAGAGAAACAGGAAAAGATAGTGTTTCAAACTATGGCTATTGTTGTTTAAAAACAATGGTCCTAACCACAAAGCTCAAGGAATCAAACCCTACAAAATTTTAGTGTCTGAAAACTTAGTTTTAGCCTAACTTGCTCATTGATCTATCAGAAGTTACAATTCCTTGTGTTGTGCAACATAGAGTATGCACATAGTAAATAGAGAAATTTTCATCCTGATTTAGGCCAGGAATTTTGTTTTTAGAAGACTTGCTCTTCTTACTGATTTTGACATTATTTTAGAGGACAAAAACAAAACAACAAAAAAAATGCTCTTTGCAATATTTATCTCCTGGAAGTTCAGGATAAAAGATTGAGTAACTTTTCCTCAGTTTATTTTGGTATTATTTTCACTTTCCTCTAAGGTAAAGTCCTACATGGATGATACCTCTGGTAGTTGGGATCTAATATTAACTGAAACCACCTCATTACCTTTACATATCCTCTAACAGACTTTTGGATGTCTAGGTCACCTGAAGGCACAAGGAGAACCGCTTTTAGGCCCTGGTGCCAGCACTGCACTGGTTGACTTGGATATTCATTTCTGCCCCTTTCTCCCTTTTGCTTTAAAAGACTTCATCTGAAAATGCCTATGGTTTTTTTGACTTAATAAGAACCTTGGGATTTTTTGTGATTGCTGTTTAAATTTAGACCTTTTCTGCTTAGAAGCGAAGAGCTATATCTCAGTTCTCAGGGTTGTAATTAGTGAGTTCAATACAATGGAGATAAGTTAGTTGAGACTGAGGGAACTTGGGTTATCATTCATGGCTTTTCAATATGAATTTTACATGTTTTACTTTATTGTATGATTGTATTGATTTCTAATTCTACAGAGTTGCTCAGATGTCTCTATACTAGCTTAGTCTTTCTGCATTTCTTCCAAAATCATGTTCTCTCTTCAGTTTTCATCCATATGCCTAACTAAAAGAGCAAAGCACCTTCCTTGGGCTACGTAGCGACATTTGGTACATTGTGGAAAAACAGAGTAAGCCTTTTAATTATAATTATAGTTCTGTCTATAAAAATGAGCAATTAGTTTCTGACACATAAGATGTGACAAGAAAAATATATCCAAAGATGTTAGGCTGGGGCTAACTTATGGAATCTGGTTATGGAATGTACAGAAACAAAACCTCAACATCACAATCTTGATGCCTTGTTGCCACAAAACGCCAGGCTACAGCCATACTTTAAATGAAAGTGAAAATTTAACTCAATTAGGAAATTAAAATGTTGTTGTAAAAAGGAATGTGATGGAGCAGTGACTAAAAACCTTGACTACACACCAAGTCTGACCTTCTAAGAACTTACTACTCAGAAGATACATATGCAGATGTGTTTCTATTTGTTCATGCTATGCTTCAGACAGGAAAACTTTATGTATTTGATCGAGCTATGCTACTGGGATTGAATCCATGCTTTGTTTGAACTCTATCATAGGACAGAAAACCAGTAAGACTTGTATTTGGCCACTGTAACTTTTCATATTAAGGACTTGACTGTCATGCTCCTGTCCTTACAGGACAATACTTCTGTTTTGAAAGGGGCTGAGAAGCAAATTCTAGACAGGATGTTGAGGATAAACTAAATATCAAGGTGAAACCTGGAATGCTCCAACATGACAAAAAAATATAAGCAAAAGGAATCACATCTCAATATTTTACTCTCCAACAGTATTAAGAGAGACTTAAACCAAGATCCCCAAGAATGTTTACATAGTCATTCACCATTAACCACACAGGGTGGAGATCTGAGAATTTTTATGATTTCTCTTTTTTTAAAAAAAGAAAATCATTAATTATTATTTTTAAATTATCCCACTCTGTCGTGACAGAACTCAAATATTTAGTGATTTAAGGAAAGTTATAGTATTGATAGACAAGTATAGTTCTCTCCATATGCATTGCTTTCCCATCTTCTAAAAACAGAGCATGATTATAAGGTTGCTTCTGCCAGGAGGGTCAACCAGAATAACTCTACTTGCATTTAAGCGAAAGAAAATGTATCTGTTCTTTTTCTTTTGTGGTGTCTTTTATTTGGTGGCGGGGCAGGGTGGGGGGTGTGGTAAGGGGTGGTGGAATGCTATGTGTCTGAGGTTTGACAGGGATGTTTTTGCAAATAGGGAGAAGCATACATTTGTTTTGCTACTGGAATACAATTGCATTCCAGTAAACACCAAGGTGACAAAACCCCAAGGTACTTTCCTACAGCTGAAAGGTTTATAGGTTAAACAGTCCCACATTAGGTTAAACTCGAAGCTGGTGCAAGTTATTCAGTGGGAAGGTTGAAGAAAGGTCCTCAAAGTTATAACCATTGATTTTGGTTAGTGATATAATGATTAATTAGGTGTCACTCAAATAGTGATGTGTCAATAAAAGCTTGCTGGGCCCCAGTAACAGGTATCATTAGGTAAAATTTAGTGTGAGCTCTAAACCCTCCTACTGTTACTACCTTTCTTAGTAAAGCTTAGAAGCCATTAACAATAGCAGAGCTGCTCTCCTTTCACTGAAATTCAAACACATAACAAGGTCATTCATTGTCACTGGTTCAAAGCCATCTAGAAGAGGCAGGAAAAGAGAAAGACAGAGAAGTGATGCAGCTAAGGTAATAAATGAGGCTGTCCTGGGAAGTTTGGGAGTAAACTAGCCTGAATGTTTCCATGCGGATCTGACTGCAAGTGGAGGCCTGGAGAACTTCACCTGCTACAGCTCTCTCTTGCCTCTTTTATGTTGTAAAAATCTTAGGGAGCAGAGCAATGTCCTAATGATGGAGGCAAGGTGTTGTAGGGGCATAAAAGTTTTCTTTAGTTCTAGCCTGGATTGATTTTTAGCTGCTTTCAAAATTCAGTTACATTAGTGATGGACATGGATAAGTTTCCTGTGACTTCAGGCCCCTGCATATATACCTGTAGAAATTCAATTTATTTACTGTTTCTTATTAAATATATATTCATGTCCAGGCAGAAGAAGGAAAGGTAAAGGTACAATTCAAATGCAGCTACTAAGATTTCTTAATTTCTGTTTGATTTTAGGGCTAGCATTGAGGAGCCTAAGCTATTTTGATTTCAGTAAGGTCTAATCTCCTTGTTGCATCTGTGCAGGTCTTGGTATGTTTTCACCTGAAATATATCTTGGGAAAAAAGTTTCATTCTGCGATGAGGAGCAGGTTATTTCTTGACAAGACAAGTTGCCAGTTTAGAAATCCTATACAGGTAGAGGCAGTTAACGAGCAGACCATGTAAGTTCCTGGACCTGGAAATCTAAGTCTGCAAGATCCAAAATACCCTTTCTGTTAAAAAGTCTTAATTTTACTGTGTTAATTTTACTGGGTTGTAATTGTCAGAACTTGCTGAATGCAGACTACATTTTTCTCACTAGGAGCTCAGCTTGTTTTAGGGAGTTTAGTCATCCTTACTTATTTGTTTTGAATAAGAAAACTCAGTCAAATATAAAATTTGAATGATAACATTTACAGATTTAAACTTCTTTATTTAACAATATCTTTAAAGGTAGGCACAAAAATGACTACATATAATCCTGTCTTTAAATGCATTTATCTGTCATTGCAAAATTATTCCAATAATCATTAAATGAATTCTAGATCTCCAGTCATTGTCTGTCTTCTCACACATTATTTTGAATCATAATTTGTTATGCTGTAATGGCTCAAGCAGACACATTTTCTTTTACTTGTTCTTTAGTGTAAACCCAGAAAGATTACTCCAGAAGGAAGGTTTTTGGGGAGCTAAAAGAACCAAGGGTATGATTAAAATTCAGCATTAGTGATTATCTATGGTATATGCTTACCTAGAGGCTGTCTCTCACTGGTGTAATACTTGGAGAAAATGATTTTCTTAAAAAGCCTGAAACAACATGGCTATTCAGGACATATAATGAAGCAGTACAATACCTAGTATTTTTCTGTTATGGCACTATGGTCATTTCTGTTCTGTTTCTCAATATTTTAGTAAAAGAATTAAAGAACCACAAAAGTACCCAATGTATTTATGTGAGAGTTTTTTATTTCTCTTCCCCATGAGATCCATGAGATCCTGGAGTACACTGACACTGGTGATCTAATGTAAAATGACTGGCATAGAGGGTGATATTACGCTTTAGAAGGCATTACAAGTCAGATATGCTCTTATTTTTTTTCAGTGTCGGTCTGGTTTTCATACATATAGTGTGTTGTCACATAATAATACTAAAAAATGTGGCAATATCTTCAGAAAAAAATCACAATATTTAAGATTGGTGTCTAGAAGTTAAATAATGGTAGAAGCTAAACATTTGAGGTTGTGAACACACTGCATTACAGAATTGCATTCCTAGGAACACTAGGAAAAACCTTTCTTTCTTCTGTTTTAGATAAAAGTTCTGATAAAAATTGGAAACCCTGCTGAATCTGAAATCCTTTATTCTGGCAATTTAAAAATAGCAATCTTATGTTGAAACTCAAATAAGCATATATGGGATTTGGATAATGGTTCTGACCTACCTGAACTGTATAGTTTAGACCGTGTTTGATTTCAACAGTAGTTTGATATCCCCAAACAGTAAAAAACCTCCCACTAAAACAGTAAAAAGACCCTGATGCTAACTGTTGCAAGTGTTAGAAAGAATATCCAGGAGCATTGGTTTGGTTTTCTTTTTCCTTCCTTCTTAAATTTTCTTTAAAGTTGCTAAGTAGTTTTCCCTGCATATCATACCGTCGTCTTGAGTGATTTAAAGTTGTTAAGTTTCATAGAGAGAAAATATTGGATATTAAAGGCTCCTTCATCTACTAGAGAGAAATGGTGTTTTCTCCACCTCTTGGTATTTCAAAATCAGTCATGGATGTTTATTTCTGAAAGGTATGATTCAGTCAAACCCATTTATTACTGATGTGACTACAGTAGTAATTGGGTATATTGTTTAGCTTGAGATACATGCAAAGACAGACTAAATGCCTCAGTGATTTCTCTTGATCTTGAAGTATTTTATTAGACAAGTCTTTTCAAGTAGAATATAAATATTTTAAGAGTTTAGGTTTTATAGAAAACCATTTTATTTTTATTTTTTTAAAGCGTTAGTTTCTCCCCTAAGGCAATGTTTTACCATAAACATATTGTACTATGCATTGATAACTGTCTCTGGTTTTAGTTTTACCCTTGTTTCTACTAACCCTATGATAACACAGAGAGTTTGATTAAATTCTCTCTATTAATAATGGTCTTACTCTAGATGTTTATATGATATTTTTCATGATCTTTCCACATTTTGAATTGCTTGAATCTGAAACAGCTCTGAAACAGAGGTTGGCAGTGGTATGGGAGGAATCCAATCTAATATGATTTGTTGGGATTATTGCTTTAATGTAGCTACAGAAGCACATCGTTCACATAGTTGGAAAAAACTTAAGTATGTGTGCCAAGGCCATGTAGACCATGGAACTTCTTGAGAAGTGCCTTTTGCCTCTTAAGAGCTTTGGCTACAATTTTTTACATTTCTACTCCTTAATTTTAAGAGCATTTTGGAAAGAGAGGCAGAATTTTTTGTCAGAGAATCACAGGGTGGCTGAGGTTGAAAGGGACCACTAGACACTCCCTAGTTCGAACCCCTGCTTAAAGCAAAGTCAGCTACAGCAGGTTGATCAAGGCCATGTCTACTCAGGTTTTGAATATCTCCAGGGATGGAGAATTTTTGAATTCACAACTCTCAACTTACTAAGATCAAAAAAGGATTTGGTGACTGTCTGAAATACTTCTCTGAAAAATAATAATAGTAACATGGTTGTTTCCAGTCTTCCAAATTCTTCTGCATGAATTGCTAGAGGCAGCCACACCTTGGGGACTGAGAGGCTCGGGTGATGCTCCTGTTCCAACCATGCTTGTGAAGGAGCTGTGGCTCCCTGTCTCCAGATGCAAGTTACTCCCAGCATGTGCACACGTACTGGCCAAATCTAACATCACTGGCCACACAGACCACTTGTGCCTGTACTGGCACCTATAAGAGTACATACAGCCCTCACATAAACTTGAGTTTCACAGTCAACCTAAACCTGTTCCTGTCCTCTGTGATCAGGACACACAAACCTGCTGACTGGCTACCTGTTCACATAAAACTGTGCCTGTCATGTTTTCTCTCTACGTTCACAGTTTTTTTCTTCCCAGTTCACCCTGGTCATTCTCCCTCCCCATCTTCTGTCCTTCCCTTAGTCATCCCTTTAAAAATTTTGCACATTCTCACAATTTGCTTATTATTTGCAAATTATTATCCCATAATAATTTTAAATGATCCACAAATCCTCTTCCCCACTTCATTCTTGGATAAATCCTGAACCCTTGTTCAGGAACCCTTGTTCAGGATTACTACCCTTGTAGGCAGTAATCTCATTTTAGTCTGAAGGCATCTGAGAGAGAGAGTTTCTGCTGTTGATTCATCTCAGTGGGATCCACAACAGGGGCAATAATTTTCTCTTGATAGTTGTAGAGGCAGCTGATTCAGTGTGCTCTAATTTTCACTGATTATTTTACTATGGGTCTTCCGCTCATGACTGTTCCTCAAATCCTTGCTGGGTCTTTTTTTTCAACTTACTTATCCTTTCATCAGAGAGTCTACCAAGATACTTGTTTTTAAAGGAAGCAAATGTAGAACTTCTAAAAGAATTTGAAAGAATATTTCAGGTTTTTCTTCCACCACCCTGCTTTGCCTATTTAAGGAAGAAGTTACCCAGTTTGAAAACTGAAATAATAACGTATCCCCAGCTTTTCATTCAAACCATAGGAAGAATAGTGTGGGGAGTTCAGCTTCTTTCAGGTTTTCTCTAATCTATTCCAGAGAAGCAATGTCTACTATTACATTCATGTCTTTATGTTCAGTATTGCTGGATTTGTGCACTCAGTTCCCTGATGGTCCCAAGCTGATCTGGTATAGCACAGCTGCATTTCTCTTCACAAAGACCACCCAACAGAGTTCTCTGCAGGCTTTCTGCAGCAGTGGAGTGGGTGATATGTGATCTGGAAAAATGTCTATCTGGAAAAAAGTTAGCTTTTCAAAATTTTTGAATCCTTTTGAACTGACAAAGTGAAATTTTCAAAGCTTTGTCTCTATAACCGACTTATTTTACTTCCATGTTTGGTGCCCTTCTACTTAATATCAGATGAACTGATTCACAGAACCACAGTGTAAGCTGGAACTCCGGAGAGGGAAAGCAGGTGGGTATAAGAAGTCGCTGCTCTTAGGGAGTGTGAGAAATGGTAAAACAGGAACTTGAAAAGCAAGTAATTTGTGTTTGAAGAGTGGGGAAATGTACTTCACTCTCTTTCCATTAATTCTCAGAAAACATCATCCTCAATCTATCACTCAATATTTAGTGCCAGATAGTTTGCAGATAAATTAATTCCTCCACTTCAAAGTAATAGGATGTTAAGCAGGACTTAAAAAGGCTACATATGTTCCACTTTAACCATTGAGTTACCACTTACTCTTATGGTTAAACACACCTCTATAAATTTATTAAAGGTTGACTCATTGCCTAATGTCATTAATCATTAATTTGCAATGCTCTTCAGGACCATGGCTACTGAAATTGGATGCATTTGTTCATTATTGATTGTGGCTTCTGAAATGCCCTCTATTTGACTTATATATATGATATTGGTAAAAAATTACACACATCTGCTACTTACCCTAAACCTTCTACTCAGTAACCAGAGATCTTATTTTTAGTTGCTATCTGTTAGTAATGAAAGTGTTCAGAAATAAGTTTCAACGGGTAAGTGGCTGAAATGAACAGTATTTTTAAAGTTAGAAGATGCTGATTAAGGGATTGCAGGGTGACTTTAATTTCTTATTCTTTTGAAATTCATCTAATTTCACTGACTTCAGACCCTTTGGAATTGCCCATAGATAGTTTGACATTTTGTGAAGCTAGCAGTTGGAGATGGAACTTCATCTTCTACAGAACTGTTGTTTCATCATTGTTATGTTACATAAGCAGAAACATATTAATGTGACACTAATATATCTTGCTCATCAGTTTAACAGAATTTAAGGTGTTGAAGAATGACTTAATTTCACTTCTATTACATCTTACAAGTTGTATGTTATACTTCAGATATGGTGAATTTTAAAGGATCCCTTTAGTGCTTCAAGTAATTCCCTTTATTATAAGAAGATAAACAGGCAGGCAAATGAGTACCTTACAGATGTTCTATGCATTCATTAAAAAGATGGGATGTGATAGCATATATGCTGACAGTTAAAAAAACCCACAAAACAGACTTCCTAGCTGATATAACACAATGCATTAAGGAGTCCATACAAGTTAAAAGAAAGTGATTATGGTTTTAAAGTGTAGACAGCTTTAATTGTTTTCCTTATTATCTCTATCAATAGTCTTCTAGCATTACTGTTTTTATGGGGAGAGGCAGAGATCTGGTCTTTGTAAAGCCTTTGCCTGGTCTGTTATATGTTGCAGTAGACTGCTTATATTGATATTAGAACTGCAGGAAAAAAAGAGGACAATTTCCCAGTTATGCTTTTTAGAAGTGAATTCAATCCTTCTGTTTCAGAACTCTTACATGGTCCTTTAAAAAGTGTCTTCAAAGACAGTAATATGTGAATGAGATTCACTGGGAATTCAAAAGGCACATCCATGGCATGAAGATTTTTGGTTATCCATTATCAGCATGACCAGCACACTCATGCATTAGATGACAATATTCCAGAATCACAGAATATTCTGAGTTGGAATATGGTTTCACTTTGTCTATTGTGTGTGCATCTTCTGTGTTAATGTTCTGCAACTAAAAGTTTTGCAATTCTAAGAAGTCTTTCGAATTTTATTCAACAGATTTTATAATTGTTACTCCTCTTGAACTGCAAAGAGCATCCTTAAAGACAATTTATAGAGCATCTTTTTTTGAAGACCTGTTGTAGCTGGGAAACTGAAGGTCATGTTTCTTTGGTGTATCAACCTTTTGTGACTCCTGGCAAATTAATACTTGGAGGACAGTGACATTTCTGTCTTTTCTCCTGTTATCTTTGTGTGGCTTTGAGACTTTTCTATCTGTTTGGGTGGAAAACCTTCACTTTGTTGGTAGTCAAAGACGGTCTGTTTACTGGGTGGTGCTTACATTCAGTGTAAAACAGGAAACAGCATCAAGTATAAAACAGGAAAACTTTAGAACAATCTTAAGAAAATTAGGAAAACTTGAAAGAATCTTACATTTTGAATCAGAAGACCCACAAGTTGCCCACTCTGGGAACATGCTGTTATGCCGATATGAATGTCTAGGTGGACTGTATTAAAACACAGTTCTGAAATGATTGACACCTGACTGGCATATATTATTATGATGCCTCCTACTAGTCCATGATGAAAACTAATTGAGCTTTCCCAAGGTTTCCAATACTCTGTTATTTCATGAAAAAGGCTGGGTTAAAAAGCAACCCTACTTAAGGAAATGGAATCTGAAGAGTCATGGGGAGCACATATTTGAGGAATTTTCATTTTCATGAGTTAATATGCAAAAAGTTTTTTAGAGTTATCAGGCAGAAAATCCAGGAAGTACAGAGAGAGCTTTTCAGAAAACTCGAACTGAAATTTATGATAAGACTTTGTACCAAAAGTACAAAGAGATTTATAAACAATTTCAGTTATGGGATCACTTCTCTACTATTATATAGATAAAGAAAATAAAATCATATTAAAGGAATAAGTATTTCTGTATTTAATTATCTGTATTAAAATTATAAAGAAGTATGTGGTCCTTTTTCAGTGCATTATATAGCGGTTAGTAAAGCTTTGTTTTTAAAAGGATTATTACATACCTTTTCGGTAGTGTTCATTTCTACAATCAAACTGCAGCTGATGAATGGAATGTTAAATTAGTTGTTATTGAGGGAAAAATATTTTTCACAGAGAGTTTAATGTTCTCTTATGGGAAGCACAAGCACTTCTAACTGTCTGTGTTACTATAACATAACTTTTTTGAATTTTAGGTATGTGGAGCTGATAAACAGATTTTATGCTATCCTCACACTTAAGAAACAGATGCTTATTTACTATTGCTTATTTTCAAAATAACCTTTATAATTTTTTTTTTAAAATAACCTTCTTAAAAATGCTTATTACTGTTTTAGCAAAGAAGCAAAGCTAAACTGTTCACACTTGAATGGCTTGCAGCTAAATTCTTCACTGATATATAAATACCTATATGTTCTCCCCTAAAATAAAATTTGAGCATGTAAATACCAGAAATGAGTGACTGTAATTATTCAAGCTTATAGTTTGGGACAGTACTGTGCACAAGGCAAGTACTAAGGGCTGTTTATTGCAGTCTTCCCCCAATAACTGACCAATATATGTCTATGAGGCTATACAGTTAAGCAGTATTTACTTTTTTATGATTGGTCTTTTTTCAATACGGGCATTGCTAAAATTGCAGCTACAAGTTATTCTGGTAGGTTGATGGTTCCTCCTGCCTGCCTTGGATACCAGAGGTGATAGCATTCTGCTCTTTGACATCTGCATCTATCAGGGGTGTACAGGACAGTGTTATTGTGTGGCATATCAAAAGAAGAAACACAGTGGTAAATAGTGCCTTTGCACAATTGTATGCAGTGCTATAAAGCTTTCACTGAGCTGTTTTCAGGTAGTGCAAAGGACAACTACTGAAATGTGGAAGGGATGTTATCATGTTGTCGGTACATTGTCCTTTTTTAATTTCTCCTGCTATTTAGGAACAGCAGGGATTTTGTCTTGTAGCTATGGGTTCTCAGCTGGGTCCTCTTGAAGCAGGTATTTCACAAATGTAGTTACTGGTTTTCTTCTTGTCTTATATTTCAATATGTTTATATATATATACACACACATAAAGAGTATATATAAATGTTCTCAGCATTCTCCTGGAGTTGCCTGGTCCCATTTCAGACTTTCAAATACTTTGCAACAGTGATCTTGAAACACAGTAGCGTAATAAACATGTAGATATGTGAATCGGACTCCTTTCTGAAATGATGAAGTACTGGAGGAAAGGATGTTGCCAGAGAAGTCTAGCTGATGAGATTAGTGGTAGTGCTGGTACTGGCTATGTTAACATGACAGACCTTCACAAGCTCTGTTATAATAACACTGCAATGCAGTATTAGAGAGGAGAACATGGAAAGAAATAAAAATAGCTGATCAATCTATTTCTACATTTATGATCTTCACCACTTACATTTAATGGTAAGAATACAAAAAAAGTAAGACAATGCTTTATCTAGGAAACAGTTTATGCATCTCTAATGTTCTTAATTCTCTTGCCACCTCCTCAAAACTGAATTATGACCTAAAAAGTCACTTTCATTTCCATGTAACACATGGAAACATGTAACACAAGCTGTAGATTTCAAAACTCACCACTGTTGCAAAACTGGGAAATAGTTAAGTTTCCAATGGGAATAAAGCATACCTTATAGTGGTGGTGGCCATGTCAGAAGCATAGGTTTTGATATCTATGTATGCCAAGAGATTTCTCAGTCTGAGACATTTGGTAGACAGCTATTTACCACTAACTCTAAGTGATATTCAGGTGACAGGCAAATGAGGAGTCCCAGCTAAGGTGTGTACAGAACATGCTGAAACCATGACAATGAGGTTCACACAGCACATGATGTTGTGATAACTGCTTTTTGGTGTCAGATACCCTTTTCTAAGCTTTAAGTTAGAAATCAAAAGCCCCTAGATGGTCACTGATCTGGGTGTAAATGGATACTGAGTTCTTTAGGCTGTATGTTCAAAGTGGCCAAATATGGTACAAGTTGTGTTATTCCCAGAGTTCCAAAAATTTCAGGAAATGTTGTCTTGCGGCTGCACACGTGAAGAGTCCTTTTTCTCAGTGAAGCCTTTCTCTTGACCTATATGCCCAGCAAAATAATGTATCAGCTTCACACATAATTAACTTACTGTGTTAGCAAAGTCATAATTTTTGAAGCGAGATTACTGCTTCTTGGTTTCCAGCACTTTTCAGTAGAAGCAACTTTACATAAATAAGACTAAAACAAAAATACGCTTTCATTGTCTTGGTAGAAACAACCCAAAAATCCCCATCTGGCTAACCACTTTGGTCAAGAGCGTTCGTATTGATGTTATGAAAATTGCACTGCTTATCACTTTAGTTTGAAGTACCAACTCCACATGGAACAACTGGGTTTGGTGAATAGTCAGTTTTACTGCAAATAGCTGGTCAAAAGAGTTCACTTAAAAATGAGCGAAACCCCACCCAACCAGACACAGCATAGTAAGCCTGATGCACAAAATCAATTCAAAATAAGAGAGTTCCACAGGTCAAGACAGATCTAAACATGAGCAATACTGACTTTGACAAAATAAGCAAATTTTTAATCTATGTTATTTTGGCAAAATAATTAGCTAGGGAATTGAGTTTTAACCCCAATTCCAACTGCTCATGCTTTGGGGATTAAGTACAGACAAACTAGCATTACTGGCATCTTCAAACTATAAATAGTACAATATCACAAACACAGAATTCTGAGAAGGAAAAACCACCTTTAATATTTAGGGGTTTTTTTCATGTTGCCCTAATTCACATATCCTTCTATTTACTGTTTGCCATTGCTTAATCTTAGGAAACTTCAGTCTGAAAAAAAAAAGTAGTTAATTTTGAAATCCTTTGTGTCTACAGACATGTTAATTGGTAGTTCCAGATGCTTTTCATTTTTTTTTTTTTTTTTTTGTTTGTTTTTTCTTTTCTTTGATACAGTGGTGCTTAACTTGTCTTCCTTTCTGGAATGAAAGTTAATCCTTTGTGTGAAATAACAGTGGCAAATAGAAAGACAGGTAATTATTTCCAAAAACATGAACTGATTTGTTTGAAACTGAACATCTATGGACTAAGCTATATCAAATTTAGAGAGTGTTCCTGAAAATTGTGGATGTATAGTAAATCACTAGCCTGAGGGCACACAAAGCCTGAAAGACCAAAAGTGATGTCCCATTTTAACCATAACAATCGGCTATAAATGATTTTGTAAGTTGTAGCAGTATTGCGGATTCTAGGAAGGATAACTAGTGCTTGGCATAACTTATGTGCACTGCAGAATTCTATATCAGTTGCTTTAATAAGAAAGAAGGTAATCCTTTGTGAAAGAGACTGTCATTTGTAAAAGTGAAATGGTTAAAATATTATAAAATGGATGATTATTCTTAAGTTTTAGATCACTGTATTTTGGCATCTCTGTTATCTAGCAAATCCATATGCAAAAGACAACTGACCAGAATATTAATATAATCTCTAACTAGATAAGAGGAGCCCTCAGCTCTGTAGATGTTTTTTTACAACTACTAGAGCTAAAATAGATCTCAATTAGTGAACAAAAAGCTTTCTCAGGGTTTTTCAGATGCTGAGTTGTAATAGAATGTGAATTCAGTGAGGATTAAGAGAAGGTTCTGCAAATGGCTTTAGGAGTAGGAACAATATATTCTGAAATCTCATTTTTTCCTGGATTTAGGCGTCTGTGTGAAGTTGGAATTCACAGCTTCAAACTGGACTTAGGCACACTATCTTGTGGGTGCTAAGAAACTATTGGCATTTTTCCTCTAATGTATAGTGCAAAGCTGTGGTCTGTGCTATGAACAGACCAGCTGGCAAAGGCAGAGGGTAGGAGTAGCGTGAACCCAGATCTTCCTCAAGTGGAGGAGCCCGCACTCTGTCTGCTGCCTCCTCACAAAGGGATGAGCTAGCAGGCATAAAGATATGGTGATATCAGGTGGGGAACAGACTCCACCTTGGAGTAATTTTGTGTATTAGTCACTAGACACAGTGGAGAAACAGGATCTGATGCCAAACTTGGAACCAGGTCCCCTGTATTGTGATCAGAAGGTTTTCCACTCTGTGTTTGCAGAATCTAGAATTCCATGCTGCACCACGACATAGCTCTAACACAAGGACTGCAAAAGGTCGACTGGAGCCAACAAGCGGTGGGCTGAATCACTTTTGGCTACAGAGAAGGAATTGAACTCAGACTTCATTAAGTGACTGTACTTGGAAGGCAGGAGTTTGGGCTGAACAACTTTTGTAGTAATTTCTATTCCAAGCTCTAAAACTGGAAGAATATTAAACAATTATTATATCAAGAAGAGAAAATGAATCTGTAGCTAGTGATTAAAGTTTCTGATGATGCAAAAATAAGTGTAAAAGTAAATAAATAAGTTTTTTATAAAACCTTTGTCCTGTTAAATGACAGGAATTTACATTCAACTAGCGTAGTGTGATTTATGCTTATGGTAACAAGAAAACTTGAGGCAGAAACTAATTTTCCGCATCCACTGAACTTGCATTCATGTGAACAAATCTAATAATTGTAATAGAACTACCTGTGGGAGTAAAATCTACTGCAGAGTATGAAATGTCCAAGAAGGTTTAACATATGCAAGGTAATATTATACAGGTGTTATGCAATGCGAGTTCATCCTATGAGGGGCTCTCTGCTTTCTTGATAGTTCCACCGAAACTCAAAAAGAATTCAAGTTTTTGTAGAGTTTTCAACCTCTGTGTGCTCAGATTAGAAAAAGTGTAAAGGCTACAATTATTTCCTTCTGTAGTTGTTAGTGTAATGGTAAGTACAGTCAGATGTACATTAAGGAAATTTGAATACAGTTTTAAAAATATTTGCTTTACTTTTTTGTTAAAAAGAAGTAAATTTGAATTCCTTATTTTCCCCTCCTAGGATTCGAGCTTTAGTTATCGTGAACTATCTGTTATACTTTGCATAAAGTTACTTAGTGCTTACATGATCGCTTCCAATAGTTCTGCTGTGACGGCAGTAATCTTCAGTATGGAAGAGGTCTTTATTGCTATTTTCCATGCATGCACATCTTAAGGCAGCTGGTTTATTGATTTCATCCGCCTTGAATATTAATACTGGCTGTAAGCCAAATCCTGCCTGTCTGACATGCATACTGTTCTAAAGAATTTATGGAAGTAACAGGATTTGGCCCTTTTTAGTTTTAAAACCTTTGAGATTTTCTATGCTCTACATCTATTTATTTATCTTTGTTGTATTTCAAATATGCATGAAATTGATTAAGTTGACTATACTAGCTACAATGTCACCATTGTACTAATTAAATGGCATAACTCTATAAGCAGTCTTCTTGTTCACAAGCCAGTAATTATTGCCTTGGATATATATGCATTTCCCATATGAGAAATTGAAAATATCACAAAATGGAATATGTAACTAGATAATATTTATTTTAATGATTATTTGTGTATAAAAATACTTATGTGTCTTTTATACTTCTTTTTATATTATTTATAAAAGGAGTTTGTATGCTGAAAGCGTTTTTACTGGTAATGTTCTCTGTCCACCTACTGAAGCCAGGTATTAGTGTTGCTGAATCTGAAGCCTGACAGAGGTAAGACTGCTGCAGTTCCTCTTCCTGATGTTCAGCCAGGAGCAAGCATGCATTCCTAACAGGCACACGTATTCACAAATCATGTATTTATATTTAGACATGTCCAGCTACACAGATCAAAACAAACACAAACATTCAGCACTCACTCAAAGAAACCCAACATGTATCGCCTCATCCTCAGCCGTGTGGCTGATCAGGATGAAGATCCATTAATGGGAATATATATACACATGCACAAGGTGGGTCCCTCCAGCAGCCACACTCAGACACAGTCTGTGCAGTAGTTTCCACTGGATCCCAGGCTCTCCAGTTTCTAGCATCTGGACATACAACCTCCAAGGCTGGTACAGATCCCCAGGTGCTGTTTCACATACACAGACACAGAGACACACAGACACCTGCATTGTGGATCCCCTCAGTAACCAGTTTTAGACATTCAGTCTCCCCAGTGATGTTTGTGCATTTGATCTTGGGTTGTTACACAAACATACACACACACGCACACACACATACACACTCTCTCTGTCTCTCTGTTGGTCTCTGGATCCCATGGTCTCTAGCAGTCAGCCTTGACTTTTGGGTCCCTGCAGTACCTGTCTCCCTCATGGAGGTGAGCACTGAGATCTACCCCAGGCTTGTGTCTACTTCTGTACCTGTATCCTAGTCCCTGACTAGTTCAGATATTTGCTGATAGTGACACATGTACTTGCAGTGTGCAGTCTGCTGTCTGCAATTACTCATACCACAGATCACAGTCCCTCTCACCCATGGTCTGACTCCAGTTGCTGGCATGCAGATCCTCCCCTGCCAAGCACAATAAAGTCCCTCACTAAGGTAAAGAGTAAGAAATGGGATTTAATAAGAAAACAGGACAGACTGTGGTGATGGGCATAGGGCATGGCCACGCAGACATATGGACCAGCTGGAATATGGATATATAAATATGACTATTTTCATGTGACCATCCCCTTTTACCACCTTATTTATCTATTTTCCCATGCTTGTTCCATCAAACATTTTGATTCTTCCCTTTCCCCTCCTTTGACTCCTCCCTTAAACTTCTCATAAAAAGCCTTATGCAATGTCAAGAAGTTTTTCCTCTTCATTCCATCACAAATCAAATGTACTTGCCTCAGTTTGAAGGGTGTCATCCCCCAGCCCACTGGGGTGAAGTTACCCTGGGACACCCCAGGTTGAGGCAGGGAGCAGGTGTGGGTGATGGGGCTACTGGGATTCCCTGCCTGGCCCTGTGTCTCGCACACCTATGTGTGAACAGGGGACCTTTTTTTCCTATTACCGAACAGACATGTAGAAGCAAACTTGCATCCTTCTCACATTGGTTTTGAATGTGAGAAGATTCATCAGCTTATTTCAAAGAGTAGAATGGCAAAGAGACAAAAAATCCAGAGGAGGCTCTGTATACAAAATGTTCTAGTCAATGCATGACAATGGTTGAGCTGTAACACCCTTACCTCCTCACACCTCTTAGCAACAGCTCACTTGGCACAGCTGACAGACCTGTGACCGCAGCAGTGCTAATGGATACTACTGTAATTCACAGGTAGTGTTCATGGGATATAATCTGGTTTGACACTGTACTATGTAGTGCATATTCCCTGTTCAGGAAAATGACAGTTCCATTCCTTTCTATATAATAATTTCAGCATCTCCATTTTTTTGTATAGGAAGCTGAAAGTCAGTTTGCAGTTCAAAGATATGAATACATTACTTAAAATAACAGATTTCTATAGTCACAGTCCTTTCTTAAAATCATCTGTGGTGAAACTGAATGAGGTATTTGAGAAAAAATAAACATTTTATGCCACATATCTGCTCAACCTTACACCTAGGACACCTCAGTGCCTACAAATAGATAAACGCTGTTATCTACATAATTTAAAAATGTTCAAGATTATAAAATTATCAGCTAAGAGGATGAAAACACTGTATAGGTTGTATTTTTTTATGTAGTCCCTTGGAAAAGTTTTCAAATAGCTTTTGGTATAAATCTGATTAGAGGATTTATGAGAAAGAACAAACAGAAATGAATACTGTTCAGACCTTTAAACCTGATATTTTTCTGAAGTGTGGCAATAAAAGCATGATGACATATCATAAAAGGAATAAAAGGAAACAGAATTACACAGTGTTTTTAAGACTGGGACCATTTTGTATGAGGTAGAGACAGTGATGATTCACAAGACCTAACTATAGATTAATTGGTATGAATTCTGGATCTTCTGGTAAGTACAACCACAATTCTGCCACCAAACTTTTAGACCACCTTATGTGTTTTTAAATAGTAGTAGACTTCTGGATTTTCAGTGAGTAATAACTATTCATGATACTTTTATACTGTTATTATAAGTAGCTAATAAAAGGGCAATGGCTTAAACACCCCCAAATCATCTTGTTTAAGGCTTCATGATATGCTCTATCCGGGATTATTAGAATATTTGGGTGCTTTGTTGAATGTAGAATACACTTGACTGCTGATGTCATCAAGAGGTCTGATATAAAAGCATCTGATAGACATTAAGGGTACAGTCTAAGTCTCCTGAATTTCAGAGCTTGCTTCTTAAATGACAGCGGCTGAAATTAGGCTGAGAAATTCATATATATACCTCCAGATTCTTCCTGTGTGTGATGGCTTGAGAAATAAAAGCATAAAAAAAAGATTCAAATGTATACTGTGAAGTTGTGGAATTTTCTTTTTCTGCGGTCTCTCAGTGACTGAGCAGACAGTTTTAAAGTCCAGAATAAGCAACATAATTTTTACCAGACCTTTTTCTTTATATGAATGTGACTCATGCAGTTGTGTCATACTTTAGTAAGTGGGATAATAAACATGGGAGTAGTTCCCTCTTTGTGGCTGTTTCTCTAATTCACATACTTCCCAGTTTTAGAGGCACTTACTCCCTGACCACTTATCTAAACAGCTGTTACTCCAAGGATGTACCCCCAACAATTTGACTTGAAGCAGTAGCCCAGTTCTGAAGTTAATCTTGCAATCAGTTGCACTTGTTATACATTGTTTTGGTTCAAATGGAAGTTTTGTTACACTCAAACCAGCTGTCAGTTAGAGGAAATTAAATGGGGAGCCCTGCTCTAGCTGTGTGCTTTATTGCTGTACAAGTTCAAACTAACGTCTGATCCTTCATGACATATATATGGTGATGGTGTTTGGTCCAGGTTAAAGCCAGTCTGAAGTGAAATCACAGGCTGTGCAGGGTGTTGATGCTGAGGTGCATCACCACCTTTGATAACTGGTCTTCCTCTGTTGTGCTAAATTGCTTATTAGTGTAAGGTAGGTAATAAATACCAATAGAAATATAGAATGGAATATGCAGAAACATTGTATTTGTCTTAAAAACAATGCTTGGGTTAGAATATTACTTTTTTAACTGTTATTTTTCTTCATAAAAGCTGTGCAAAAAGCTGTTTTTCTCCCAGCATATGAACATGGATATGAAGATACTGAAAGCAGAGCACTATGTCTTTGATCTTTCCTGACCTAATCTATAGCTCGTTTGACAGTTATGGAGATAACAGACAATGTTTGATGAATTTGTTCCTGTCTCACTGAGATAGAAAGTCAATCCAATTCTCCATTTTTCAACTCTATGTGATAACAATTAGGGCCAATGTCTTGTCAACAGTATTCTCATGCAGGCCTTTCATATGGCTATCAGTACATATTGAATGAAAAACAAGAAAGTAGATAACAACTGTGTCAATATTTTAGGATCAAGTGCATGAGGATTCAGTGTCAAACAGAGCCCAAAAGTGAATATTACTTTTTTCCATTAAGAATATAGAAGTGCTGTAATTGAATGTTATATGAAGGTCATGCTGATCTAGCAACATTTTAAATGATCATCATAAAATTATTCTTGGGTATTAAAATGTAGTGTAAAATACATATTTTGAAGTTATATTACTGGATACATATTAACCTATTGAATGTTATCTATAAGCACATTCGCAAGGAAGATGCATACTACAGAAAGAAGCTCTTTAATTTGTCTGCAAAGGCATAATGAGATCCACGGGTCTTATTTCAAGGTAAAGCAAGATAAATTCAAGGTTGAAAAGGAAAGTACATATTTCTAAAAGTAATTAATCTTTATAAAATCTTATCTAGGGAAGTTGTAGATTTTCACTGCCTGAAAACTTTAAATAAATCCAATGTCTTACGAAAAGAGATGGTCTAGCTGTAAAAAAGGAGATATGGGCTTATATGGATTATAATAGAGAAATTTCTATGATGTGTGAATATCAGAGGCTAGACCAAATGTTTGTCATAGTTTCTAGGACTCAAAGGCTGTCAGCTTGTCTGGTAGTAACTAAATCAAGGTTTGTCTTCTAAAAAAGAAAAAAAACCCAGAATTTATCACTTTGTGTCTTAGTGGACAAAGATTTAAAGCAATAGATGCTCACTTTCAAGTTAGAGTGCTTTTGCAGGCAAATGTTATGTATTAATAAAATTAAGCAGTGGCAGGTTGCTATTCTATTTTGAAGTCATGAACAAAGTGTCACCAAATATTTGGTGGGTTTTTCTTATGGCCATAAACATTTCAATTTCCCATAATTCTTTGAATTAATAAACAAACTGTCATTGAGTATTTGTTTTGTTGTTCTGAGGTGGGTGAGTAACATCTTTAACATCAGAAGTCTTGTTATAATGCCAGGAGCTAATGAGTAATTTTTGCAATAAAATAATTACTATTATTATGTGTTTAAATTATAGTGTTACCACTTATGAATTAATTTTGCAGTATTACCCAAGTTAATCAGGTTAAAATGGGTTAATTAAACTAGGTTCTTATTGGAATAAAAAGGTAAAAGTATTTCTTAGCTATTTATGTTACTGGGCATTTCTGATATTGAAATTAGACAATATAAAGGAGAACAATAGCCAAATAAGAATGTAGAAGAGAAAATAGAAGGAAATACTTTCCTAATACAAACATGTATAAACATGTATAATATAACATATGTATACAGGTCATACATATATAATATAACATTTGGAAAGTTTCTACTTATTACTTTTTTTTTTTTTAAGAAGCACAGAAGAATCTTTATCATACATGAGAACTGACACACAAATTTCTTTGAATACAACAAAAAAAACACCCCTACATCTCCCAGGAGAATTCTTAGCAAAGGACAGTTTAAAGAACAGTCAACAGATTTGAACACTTCAAAATATTGTGGAATAATTGAAAGACAGGAAGAGGAGAAGCATACAGGCAGACACTTTTACCTTAGACTTGTAAGAAATTGAACACAAAATATTCACATAATGTAAACTGTGAAAAACATTTTTGAATTTTACTTATTTTCAGGTTTGCTGACAATAAAATCAACATATTCTGCAACAAGTACACAGGTGTTTACCTTTTGGTTAGAATATATTTATCGCTAGTGGCTTTAGTCAGAGGCTAAGATTGAAAAAAGTCAGATTTTAAACTGTACAAATGTCTTTGACACATACAGTGTGTGATACAGTAATATGTAGTTTATCAGAGCACCAGATAATACAATCAGT
>JAWWMP010000132.1:54884846-54900566 GCA_035047865.1 Dendrocincla tyrannina | reverse complement strand
GTACAAATGTCTTTGACACATACAGTGTGTGATACAGTAATATGTAGTTTATCAGAGCACCAGATAATACAATCAGTAGAGCTCAGTACTATAGATTTATACTAAGTATTGTGTTGCAAACATAATTAAGCAGTATAAAACATCAAATATAATTCTTACTGTGCTTTAGACCTTCTTTAGAGGAAAATAATGCATAAATTACTCTGGGATCTATAATTTTTCACAACTATTTGGTTAATTTAAAAAGATGTAATTGCTGGACAAACTAAAAGCAAATTTTGACAACTGCTAAAAGCAGGATCTCAGAATGAATTTAAGCATTTGAAGCGTAAGAGTAGCATGTTTTGAAGTCTTAGTCTAAACCTGTGAGGTCCAGAGCTCCCACAGAGCTCTTTCTTATATTTGACAGGTCTGTAATCTGTAAGCACTTCAGTTCTTGACCTTAAAGTTGTCCAGATGCTTAAATCACTGTTACTGCAGTTGTCAGAAGTATCTCAATCCCTGGTAGTTCAGCAATTCAGCCCTAACTCAGGGATCCAGAAACTGGGCACCTACTGCCTTCCTTCTTTGAGGGGTATGATCTGCTAAGCTTCCTCAGACTTACAGGTGACTGAGCATGCGATGATAGCTGCTGCTTCCTTTTAAAGCGTAGCTAGAGTATAAATCTCTCTTTTCACTTAGAGATTTGGTTAGTTTAATATGACAGTGTGAATCCAGGCTCATTTCCTCTTGTCCAGAAAAAAAAATAAAAAAAGTAAAAATCTTAATACTTCTTATCTCTTTAGACTCACCAGCTTGTTTTAGACCCTATGAACCTCAGTGCATAAGTTTGTGAACAAAAGTGCTTTCCATCACAAATAGTAAACCTACATCTCTATGATGAATTCCTGAATTAAAGGAGCCAGGGGAAAAATTAGAAAAGTAAGTTCACATGTGATGCATACAGTTTTCCCTAAGGACAGAAGTTTTGTATGTTTTATCCAATGATGACATGATGTCAAACAAATGAAGGCAAGTCACTAGGACCATATTGCAACCAGCCATGAATTTGAAGGAACTCAGGTGGAAAATTGTTGAATTTCTGGTTAACTTGTGTAAACTATCTACTACAATGAGCCACACTGTCAGAAGACTGCCAGGTAGCCAGCATAACTTCTATCTAAAAAACAAGGACTTAAAAGGCAATACTGGAAACTATGAGACGAGTCTGACTTCCATTCTTTGCAAAAAAATTATCTACAAAAAAGAATGGCATCATGAAGCACAGATACAGTCTCATTGCATTAGGAGCAAGGCAACATGGAGAATGAGTAGGCAAGTGGGTAAAGGAGAGGCAGAAGACATAGTATGTATAGATTTGGAAAGTAAAATCCTTGAGCAGCTTCTATGCCAAAGGCCATTAAAGAAACTTAGCTGCTATGAGTTTGGAGAAAAACTACTTTAATGACTTTATAGGATAGGAAGTTAAAGGGTGGGCTACAACTAGTTTTTTTATCCCTTTTCAAGGGGAAGAAGAATATGGATCACCATAGATCAGTGATGGGTTCATTTTTATTCAACATTTTCACAGATCATCTTGAGACTGTGAATGTGTAGTCAAATATCCAAGTTTGCAGACGTTACTGAGGTCTTTCAGGCAACTAAATGTGACACTGATGGTGAGAAACCCTAGGAGGACATCACAAAACTGAAGTATTGAGCAAAGAAACGCAAGATGATATGCAGGTAAATGGGAGGTAGTGTAACCTAAGTCATGCTTACAAAATAGTGAACTTGGAAATGGATATTACAGTTCAGGAAGAATGTCTTGGAATCACTGGCAGTTTTTTTAAATCAACAGGTCATTGTGCACTTTGTTCTCATGAACAAGCAAAATATTGAGCATCATCAGGAATCATACTGAGACTAAGCCAGAAACAAACATTCTTTTTTCTCTGAAAAACATCAATGCACTGGATTACCTGATATAGTGTTTTTCCTTGCAGCTCCAAAAAGGGTATAATGTAGTAAAAAATTAAACAGAGAAGGCAACTTCTCATGATTATGGAAAAGAAGCATTGTCCCACAATAAAAGATTAAATCATCATAGAATCACAGAGTAGTTTTTGTTGAAAGGAACCTTAAAGAACCTCCTGCAATGATCAGAGACACCTTCAGTTAGACCAGGTTCCATCTAACCTGACCTTGATAACTTTCAGGAAAGGGACATCTATGATTTTCTCCTCCTCAAGCTGCTCTCAGTCCATTGTCCACCCAGTCTGTATTTGTTGCTTGGGATTACCCCAACCCAAGTGCAGGATTTTGCACTTAGTTTTGTCATGAGTTTTACATAGAGTCACCTGTCAAGCCTGTCCATGTCCCTCTGGGTGGCATCCTTTCCCTCCAGGGTGTGGACCACACCACACAGCTTGATGTCATTAGCAAGCTTGCTGAGCCTTTCAATTTGGGGAAGAAAAGCCTAGGTAGAGGGATGATAAATATTGTCAAAGTCACGAAGTAGATAAGTCAAATATACTGTTGTTATTCATCAAGTCCCACAGTACTAGAATAAAAAGACATTCACTGAAACTAGCAGGATGAGAGTTTAAGAGAGATAAAAGAAAGTACAGCTTAATATAGTGGTTAATTCGTTTATGGCATGTGCTGCCACAGATGGTTGTGGAGATAGATAATAACAAACAGGTTCAAAAATTGATTAATCAAGTTCCTGGGCAACATGTTGATAATTGGGTAGTGAAATCAGGGATGTACTCCCTGCAATTCCTACTGTGAATGTTTGGAGAAGACGAGGAGAATGGAAGGCAGATAGTGGGAGGGCTTGCTTGTGCTCCCTGAATAGTACTATCTGCTGCTGAAGAGAAAATACGGGGCTACGTTACTGTTTAGTAAACTTGTATAGGATAACTATACCAGTGTCTCACCAAGGTTAATATGGTGAGTCCAGGAAAAAGGGACAAAGGGAACTTGCACCACCTTATTCTCCACAGTCGGTGAAGAAAAGTGGAAGAATAGTTTAAGGTAGCTTTTGAGAGATTTTTATAAAAAAAACCCAAATCAAACCAAACAAAACCCCCCAAAATTTGGGGTGTTGGAGAAAGTGTATGCATGTGGAAAGATGTGAAGTAGAGATATACTACACTCCTTAATTTAGCAGAAATGGTAAAGGTTCTAAAAGAGATAACAGATAAAATTTGTTTAAATTTAAATAGATACACTTTCCAGCTGATCTAGTCTCCAATGTTTACATATTAGAAGAAAATAATCTGAAGTAGATGGTTTAACTACAGCATGCTTTGGCTATATGTTTAATCAGTGAGGGGAAAATAGTCTTAATGAAAATTCTTTGTATTTTAACTTTTCTTTTGCCTGGAGCATCTATTTCTATTAATTTTTAGGGGAAAAAAATCATATTTAGAAGGACAACTCCAGCTGTCTTCTGAAGTCACACTTATCTTAACATCAGTAACTTAGTTGTCTCTGTAATGTTTCTGGTTTTTATTCCTAATTATCTCCATGTGAAACTTGTGTCTCTTCTTGATTTCATTCTAGCCTCTTCTCACCTTCATTTAAAGGTGTCCATGATTATTTTCTGCTTAAATGCAGAAAAAAGTCTGTTTTCAAAAAGTCTTCACTTTACCTGTATACATTTAAAGAAGGCAAAGTAGATCAGGTGAGAGCAGTCAATGTCGTCTACCTTAACTTTGGCAAGACTTCTGACATTATCTGCCATAATATCCTTGTAGAGAAATTGAAGAATTAGGGTGAAAAGAGCAGACAGTGAGAGAGCTGGATTAAGCACTGGCTGAATGATCAGGTCTAGAGGGGGGTGATCAGGATGTGAAGCCCAGGTAGAGGCCAATAATTGTGTGTCCCTGGGTGTCAGTGCTGGCTCTAACATTTTTCAATGTTTTTCAGTGACCTGGATGATGACATGGAGCACACTTGTTGATGACACAAAGCTGGAGGAGTGACTAATATACCAGAGGGTTGTGCAGCCATCCAGAGTGACCTTGACAGGCTGGAGAAATGGGGGCTGGAAAGCATCTTTGCATGGAAGGACCTTGTGGACCTGGTGGACAGCAAGCTGAACGTGAGCCAACAGTGTGCCCTTGCAGCAAAGAAGGCTAATCAGGTCCTGGGTTGCATTGGGCAAAGTATAGCCAGCAGGTTGAGTGAGATGATCCTGACTCTTTATTCAGCACTGGTGAAACGACATCTGGAGTACTGTGTCCAGTTCTGAGTTCATCAGTGCAAGAGACAGACCGAATACTGGAGAGAGTCCATTGAAGGGCTACTGAGATGGTTAAGGGACCGGAGCACCTATCACGTGAAGAAAAGATGAGAGAGCAGGGACTGTTTAGCCTGGAGAAGAGAATGCTCAGGGGGTGAATCTTGTCAACGCAAATGAATATCTGAAGGAAAGGTATAAAGAAGACAGAGACATGATCTTTTTGATGCTGTCCACAAAGTTATAAAAAGCAATGGTCACAAATGGAAATACACAAAATCCTGTTAAACATGAAAAAAAAAATTACAGCGAGGGTGACAGAACTCTTGAACAGATTGTCCAAGGATGTTGTGGAGTCACAGTCCTCGGAATTTATCTGGACATGACCCCCTGATCAAGTGGTATTTGGAGCAGAGTATCCTGCATTTGATTTTGGATAAATGTAATAACTGATTATTTCTACTTCCACCTCCATGATTTGTTTCTTAGGTCTTGCTAATGGAGTGGTAAAAAAAAGGATCTCAAATTATTATTAATGATAGCTCAGATATTCACAGTCAGCAAGTGTGGGGATATATTGAAGAAAACATCCTGTCATTCATTTTAGTTTGTGAGTTTTATAAAGATTCAAGCTCTGGATCTTCTTTTAGTTTCAGTCAAGTTTTCATCAATTTTGCATCCCTACTGTGTACTGCACTAGGATCAATAGACAGTTTGGAAAATCTTTAGTAATTTATTCATTGAGCATTTCATACATACTGAAAGCTTATTATATACAGGAACAGAAAGCATATAACAGTATTTTACAATGATATTACAATTTATTTCTATTAGGAAATAAAATAACAAAGATTTTGTGAAACAGCATTCACAGAAGAAATGAATTCCTAATGAAGCATAAATCCAAACATGCATGGTGTGAATTATTAGGGAAAAAAAAGGGTTTGACATTTTTAAACAGAATTCAAAAATGCATTTTATCTCTCTCCAGCTTAGGAGGAGGTTTTTTTATTTTGATCATAGATTAAACAGGTACAAAAGATTTACTTGTATACCCAGAAAGTTTCCTTGTAGCCTCCATAGTTAGGTCTACTATCCAGGGAGTATTTTGTACTTGAAAATGAAGGGACAATCAAAGAATTAAGACTATCAGTAGGATATCTAAATTTAATTCTTGTCTCTATCAAAGACATTTTTGCAACATAAAGAAATGCAATTGTTCCGTACTACAATACCTCATCTCTAATCTTCAGAGGAAAGAATGTGTCTGCCTTGTCTATAAAGTCTTTGAAGCAGAGACTATCTCCTTGAATGCATTTTCCAACATAAAGTACAATGGAACCTCTAATTTCCATGAGGGCCTTTCAGTGTTACTGAGACATGAATAAATAATAATTAGCAACAGGTATTTTGTCAGATTTCTTTATAAAGGATAAGTCCATGAAAGAAAGTAAATTTTTCCCTGTAAGTTGAAAAGAACTTCAGAGGTCAAATTTTAGCTATTACTCTGATAAAAAATAAGATACTACTAAAGCTATGGATGAGGAGTATGGTGACATAAATTTCTCCTATTTTCTTTAAGCTTTTTTTCCCCTTTAGCTGTACTCTGAAGACGACACCAAACCTTCCCCAGAGGCTCCAACTACCTTACTATTTTAATAAGTAAAAAAAGAGGAAGATTTATGAAAAAATCAGCGAGATACTTATGCTGTGAGAAATATCAAGTAGTGTCTATCAAGCATCATTGTTTTCAGCAACAGTGTTTTGCAGAAAGCCAGTCAAATTAAGGTATATTGCATTTATTTTTATGTTGGCGAAGCTTTAGTAAATAGACCTCACTTATTTTAAGCAAGAAGGAAACTTAATTTGTATTAATGCCAACAGTCTTACCATGACTAAAGAGTTATTCCTGTCTGGAGATGGAATCAAGAATAGAAAAAAAAAAATTATTAGGATGATGTTTTATTTACAGTTCAATGACTGAAAGGAAGGAAACTGCTACCTCCAGTGCTATCACCACTTGCATTGTCAAATTTTTATTTTCCCTTGCAATTCTCAGCTCACCAAAGAAATAAAAGGCAAAGGATTAAAATAAATTTATGTTCTGATACTTTCTAAACTGCTTTATTGCATATATATTTCATATATGTATTTAACAATGAAATAGAAATGAACCTCAAGAGAAAGATTTTAGAAGAATTTATAAAGTAATTCTCATGTTAGAAGTACACAGACAATGGAGAATTGAGTTAGCATTTTTCCCTGAATTTCTCCTATAATTCTGTCATATAACAGGATCCTTAACAGGAGAAGTAATGCATTTGGCTATTTCCATGGATGTTAAAGGAAAGGCAAATTAGAAATAAAGATTAAAACCAACAGCAGGTTGCTAGATGAAATGGCACTGACCCCTCTTATCCTTATCATTAGTCTTATTATTTTGTCTTTTGGCTCCTTGCTTTCAGCATTCTGACTGTTCTCTGGATGTACTATGTTATCTGTTTTAGAACCTTTAGCATTTCTGCTAAATTAAGGAGTGCAGTGTATCTCTACTTCACATCTTTCCATATGCACACACTTTCTCCAACAGTCCTTTATGTTTTCCCACCGTTCTCATTAATGGTAACTGCTAGTTCAGTTTTCTTTCCTTAAACCTGAATGCTTGCTGTGAGAAGCGTGCCTTAAATGTCAGCACATTTCCTTGAGTCAGTCCCATTTTCTTATGCTGTTTGCCAGTTCTGCTTATGTGAGAATTGTTGCATCTAATGCTCTAAAGCTCTCTTAGCCAGATTCTCATCAAATGTAAATTTACTTAACATCACTGGAAGCATTGGAGCTGAAAAACTGTCTTTCTATGCTTCTTACTCTTCAGAGTGTAATAGCTGCATAAAATATTGAGTCAGAGAAATGCTGAGTTTGGGAGGCGCCTCTGGAGATTTTCTTGTCCAACCCGTCTACTCCAAGAAGAGTCAACTAGAGCTGATTGACCAAGGCTGTATCCAGGTAGTTTTTTAGTATTTCAGGAGATGGGGACTCCACAGCCTTTCTGGGCAACCTGTTCTGATGTTTGGTCATCCTCAGAGTAAAAATATATTTTCTTATGCTGAAATAAAATTTTCTGTGTTTCTGTTTGTGGGCATTTACTCTTGACCATTCCTTAGGTAGCAAGGAGGAGAGCCTGGCTCTTTCTTTACATCCTTCTGTCTGTTACTGGTAGACACTGATTAGATCCCCTGAGTCTTCTCTTTTCGAGTCTAAACAGTCAGAGTTCTCTCAGTTTTTCCCCATAAGACAGATAGTTCAGTCCCTCAATCATCTTAGTAGCCTCTCACTGGGTGCTCTCCAGTATCTTCATGTCTCCTTTGTACTGGGGAGCCCAGCACTAGACACAGCACTCCAGTTATGTTCTCAGCAGTGCTGAATAGAGGAAAGGATCATGTCCCTTGACCTGTTGGCAACACTCCTCCTAATGCAGCACAGAAAGCTATTAGCTAGCTTTGCTTTAAGGGCATGTGGCTGGCTCATGTTCAACTTGCTGTCCATCAGTTGTCCATCATCCTCTATTCACCTGGTGCCTGTACTTTTCCATGGGGTTCTACCCTTGCAGGTGTGACACTTGGCCTTTCCTTTTGCTAAATTTCATGAGATCGCTATCAGCCCATTTCTCCAGCTTCTTGAGGTTCCTCTGAATGACACCATAACATGTTGGTTTATCAGGTACTCGCCCCCAGTCTTGTGCAATTTGCAAAATTTCTGAGGCTACACTTTGTCTCATCATCTATATCATTTACTAAAGATAACTAAGATTACTAAAGGTAACTAAGTCCTAGCTACAGTGGCCAGGACCAATTTATCACTTTGTGGGTGTAACCAAAACTGTGTATTCTACACACTCTATGTCATTTCTCATGAACTGTTAATAATGGACTGTTGACAGCAGCTGCCCAGGGCACACCTGACCCCTCAGCCTACAAGCTGGTTGTTTAAGAACTCTGTGAGATAGGGAAGATTTCCTGTGTTCACACCAATGACTTAGCTGTGATAATTCCCCTCCAGGGAGTCATTAACATCTTCACACCCAGCCTGAGGGGTCATGTCTGCTAATGGGCCATAAAGGATTCAAAAAATATGCCATTAACTCGCAGACTAAATCACCTATTTTGAAACTCCTTGCTTTGGGGAGGAACTCGCCATTCCCATCTGAGCCCAAGCATATATAATGGTATCTGGGGACTTCTGGTACCACTCGTCGGATCCAGAGGAGGACCAGAACCTCAACAGGACAGTGGCTGCCACTCTTGACCAGACTGCAACCATCATCCTCACCAACAGGTTTTCCTTTCCTTTTACTTTTTACTGGGGGGACCACATGGTGCTCAGCACAGGGGCTAATGAACACCATTATATTTGTGTGCCAGAATGCTGGGTTATGATTCTGGTTTTTGTGTTAAAACAGTTTTTCTTTTAATCATTGCATTTATTGTAGTCTTTTTAGTAAATTGTTGACTCTGACTTATAATCTCTTTTGAGCTGGGTGCATTTCTCCTGCCAGTTTACCTTTAAACAAGTACAATGATAAACAGTATTGCCCCAGTATTGACTCAACGGGTATATCATGAGTGACTGACCTCCAGCTGGACTTCATGCTCTGATGACAAGCCTTCAAAACTAGCAGTTCAGTCAGTTTTTAATTCATCTTACTGTTCATTTATCAAGCACAGATTTCATCAGTTAGTCTATGAGAATATCATAGGAGACTAAAGTCAAGATAAACCATATCTACTACTCTTTCCTTGACCACTCAGCTAGTCATCTCTCAGTGGTTAGGCCTCTGGTAAATTCGTGTTGACTCAGTCACCTTCCTGTCCTTCATCTGGAAATGACTTCCAGATGTAGTTGTTCTATCATCTTCCAAGGGTTTGAGGTGAAGCTGATCACCTTGAGGTTCTCCAAATCTTCATCCTTCCCATTCTTCAAAATAGGAGTGACATCTTCTTTCTGCTAGTCCTCAGGGATCCCGCCCTCTATCTCCCAGTTAGCATGGCCCTTCAAAAATAACCATTGAAACCAAATAACCACTGGAAGTGGCCTTCCAAAGACATTAATCAGCTCCCTCAATGTTTCTCCACTCAGGGTAAGGTTTCCTTGCTCCAGACTCTACTGTTGTTCTCAGGGTGCTGGTGTATCTGTCCATTGATGACTGAGACCAAAAAGGCATGGAGTACCTCAGCTTTTTTCATGTCCTTTGGTAGCAGGTCCCCTACTCCATGCAGAAGTGAGCCCACATTTCCCCTTATCTCCTCTTTGCTGCTGATGTACCTGTAGAGGCCTTTATTTTTACTCTCCACATTCCTCTCCAGATTCAGCTGCAGCTGGGCTTTGGGTCTCATGACCAACATCCCCGTGTGGCCCCTGTGTGACCAAGCAGTCATTGTCTCTATATTCCACTTGTGTGATCTGAACTTTCTTCCACCTCTTGTGTGCTTCCTTTTGATGTCTGAACTTAGAAGCTGCTTCCTAATCTGAGCAAGCCTCCTCCCACTTTCATTTGATTTTCTGTAATCTGGGATTGAGTGTTCTGGATCTTAGAAGAATTGATCCACAAAAATCAAAACACTCTTCTGGACCTCTGTTTTCTCTTGGACTGGTGCTGGTGGCATTCTTTCAAGCAGATCCTCGAAGTGCCAAACATCATCTTCCCTGTCTCATCTACTCTGTTTTATCAAGCCTATATTTAAACTAATAAATACTAATAAACTAATTATGCCACTAACTATAATAAAATACTTTACACCACTGTTGCTGATAATATTTTAATGGATTTTTTATGTTAAAATATATAAAGCCATAAAAAATCCCCAAATCTCACTATATCAAGTTTCTGCTCTAGAAAATAATTGAAAAGAGTATTCATTATTTTCATGCTACAAAGAGGCACAGATTGAGATGAAATTGAAGCTGTGTTGTGTTGGGCATGCTGTAAACACACGTTAAAATAACACTTGCAGTCTAAACCTTATAAAGTTCATAATATAAGCAAACAGAGCAAGAATAGTTAAAGTCTTTCATCCGCACTCTTGCAAGGTGAAAGGAAGTCACATTTAGGTTAAAATCCAGCTTTCCAGACTGCTAAGTTCTCTCTGTATTCAGTAATTCATGTTTCCCCTTGTAAGTATTTCCTGTGCTAATATTTTTCCTGTTGAGTTTTAAATGCCACATGTGACAATAGTTATACCTTTTATTGTTTTCTGTTTGTTCTATTGATGGTAGAACTCACTCATAACAGTCTTTAGAGATTCTTTAGAGATTCTTTTGTTTGTTTGTTTGGGTTTTTTTTCTTAAAATGATTCTATAGTACTTCATTATATCCTCTTTGATAATCCTATATAATTTCTTCCCATCTTATGCACCTTTTCATACTCTGTGTCTCCTTAAACTGTTCACACAAGTGAAGCATAAACAATACTTTAAAAATTAATTCTCTATTTTCTATTGTCTACATATGCCATAAATTGTCAACATAATTTCTTTTGGGATAGAAGAACTATTTTAAATTTGGGCTTTATGAAAACATAACAGTTGAATTGGCTGTGGTTTTATTAATGAAATTTATGAAGACCTCATATCTCACTTGTTGATCTAACTCTACTTAGTGTCCTCATGTTTTCTTCCAAATTTTAAGACTTCTTCCAAATTTCGTCTGAGCTGGCAAAGTGACTGTAAGAAATCCCCTATGTATACTTTAGTGACATATTAAAGCCCTATTGAGCTGTAAAAAAAACCCAAACAAATTGCTTCAAAATCCTCCTTGTTTGTTACTTTTCCTCAAGTATCATGGCACTAGCAGTAAAAACTATCATGTCTCCTTAACACAGTTTCTGTCTTCACACCAAGGAGGCAGTGTAACATTCTGGTATTTTGATCAAGGGTTTTGTGGCTTCCTAAGATAATATGACAGATTTTGTACCTTTCCTCTTGTGGATGTGCTTAATTGATTACTCTATTTGTCCACAACCATGGGTAATAAAGTTGTAACAATCTCCAAGCTATCTCTTCTCATTAGTACACTTTTCTATCTGCAGCTCTATTTAGAACAAGTTGTGTCTGACATCATCTGTTTTTAGGGTCCTCAGATTTCAGTCTTGGTTTCTATCCATAATTTCATATGCTGTTATCTTCTTAAGGGAAAAAAAAAAGCTCATTTCTACTGTAACAGTTTATAATTTTTCTGGCTCTATACAAAAAGGTAGGTATTTTGACAATAGTCAGATTAGACTGTCTTGCTCTTCTATCTACATGATTTTTTCTTTTTACCTTGCATAATTTGTTCAGTTTTCAAGAAAAGTTAATTAAATCTTGATTTTTCAAAATTTCTTGATGTGTTTCCTAAGCCTGTTTTTTTAGCTTTGCTAGCATCACATCTTTTTACTGCCTCTTCATTATACTAATCTTTTCCTTCAACAGAATTTAAAACCAAAAATGTGGCTTCAACTCAGTCCTAAGGACTAGCAGTGCTTATCTTCATATGATAACAGAAGCATAATTTATTGTCGATCGATATATTACTGCATTTAGTTAGTATTTAATTATTTAGTTTTGCAGATTTGTAATCTCTTGCTCTGCAATTGTAAATATATGATGAAAAAATTGTTCTGGTCCTAAGGACCTTTCTTCAGTTACACCTAAGTTACCCTAAGCTTCCTATTTTGTGTTTTCCCTAATGATTTGTGTCACTTTTCATAAAGAAAAGTTAGTAATTTTTCTTTATTTTTGATAGAAATCATATCTGAACCTGACCTATTTCACATTGTTAGGCAGACTTTCCTATTTTTTGGCCAAGGTAGTAGAAACAAACCTAAAAAAAAAGTCTATTTAGTATTAGTCTGACATCCTGACTCTGCCATGAAACTAAATAATACAATTTGAGTAGATTGCTGTATTCACAAATCTGTTAGAAATACTGTATACCTGAACGGGGGAGAGGGAAGGATACATAAAGTAGTGATGCATCTTTTATTGACTGACAATGAATAAGTGCATTCCAGGATGACCATAGGAGCATTTGCAAAGCTGAAGTAAAACATATCACTATGTCATTGATTTATACATTTACATTTTTACTTTTATTAGTAGGACACAAGTATATTTTTCAGGTTGTAATGGAAACTGGCTCTGTACCATTTAGATTCTAGTTACAATTACCATTCCAATGCATGGCTGTTGAGCTACTCAGAATTTTAACTATTACTTTCCATGAAAATAGAATCATTTGGAACTTCTGCCTTCAATAAGGTGGCAAAATATTTTAAAGTCATGCAATGGTTTATCTTTAATAATACTTTATTTTTTCAAGTAAAAGATTGTTCTGTCTTTTGTGATGGGAATCCAGTCAAATTTATACTGGCATTTTCATATTAGGATATTGCAAGGATTGTGCCAGGTGCTGAAGATAAAAGCAATGGCATGCTAGTGAATACTAGAGACAAAGCAGAGTAAACTAAAGAATGTCTCATGGCATTCTCTCCTGTCACATATAAATTTAGTTATTGTTACCCTCTAACCATGTTACAGCTGTTAGAATTTAGTGTGAAAATGGTCTCTGATGAGATTCTTATAACCGAGTTTTTAGAGCAGTACAGAAAATGGTAAAGAAAAAGAAATGTGTTCCACAAACCACATCTGGGTGCTCGACCAAGACCTGACAATCTAAATTCCATTCCTGCCTCTGAATGTCTGACTGTGCTTGGTAACTAATATAAGCACTTTAATTATCAACTATTATCTATTTTATTTACTCTAAGTGAAAAATAATTGGATGAGGGACTGTTTGGTAATGTGTTTGCTCAATGTCTTTAAATAGGATTGCAGTTTTAGTTGAGGCTTTTCTCCCGCACTCCAAAGAAATAATCACAAGAACTGCTCCTTTGGAGCGGTTTGTGTTGTGATTCACAGATGAAAACTAAAGCAGTGTTCATACCAACTTTGATTATGTGCTAAAGCAATTATGTATCATTGCAAATCCTGTGGAGAAAAAAGAAAAGGGATTTTAAGTACTTTCCTGTAGACATTTTTTAATCTCTTCTCATGGTTGCACAGAACATAACTGAAAGTTTGGTATTTTCTGAGATACCTTAATGACATCGGTGACCAATAGCTTCAGCTAAGCCACAATTCCTTCTGGCTGTTCCCTCTGAGAAATGACTAAAGAAATCTAACTCAGTCTAGTGAGCAATAGTGAATGTTTAATTTCGGAGGGAAAGAAAAATTATATAATCCCTATTTCCTTATACATGCAGGGAAAATTCTAATTAATATGATCTTTGGAAGTGTACTTGTCTAATGGATGTGTGTGCACTCTAGATCTTTCCTATGTTGTCTGGTTATTCCACTTTTTTTCACTATTTGTACTCACCGAGTTGGTCAAAAAAGAAGGATCAGCAAACATAATGAACAAATTGCACTTCCCTCAGCTGAACTGTATAAAAGACCCCAGAGACAATCCAAACAAGCCTGGCATGGTCCCACAGGAGCCCAGAAATTTGGTTGGCCTTTTTAAGACTGCCTTCTCTGGGGAACAAATCCCTGCAGCTGCTTTTAAAAGTTGAGGGTTAAAAGCATTTTTGTTGCTGAGAATGCACATTGGAGCACATGTAATGCTTTAATGCGCATTTTAAAGTGAAAATACAATACAGCTTTTCAGAACCTTTGGAAAGAATCGCAGACTTGCTTCCGAGGTTGAATGAATTCAGAAAGGTACTTTGAGGCAGAGCTGACTGATGCTCTGAATATCCCTTCTGGAAGAAATTTTGCTATTTCAAGAAAGTTTTCATTTTGTGTGAGGGTGAATTTAAGAACTTCCATTTTCCCTTCACTGGAAAAATAGCTGGGAAAATGGAAATAGTTCGTTCTGGTTTTGAGGGTTTTGTTGTGTTTGCATTTTTTTAAAAGAAATTTTTCAATTTCTAAACTAAAAAGACTATTCCTTGTGTTGTTGTTAGCTATTAGAAGCCAAGGAATTCCCAGAATCCAAAGTAATCAATTATCATATAGAAAATACTCTGAAAATGAAATATTAGAAATAGATGATAAAGTTTGGATTTTGTAAAATGCTACAGTGGAAAGAAAAAAAAATCATGTTATCAGGACATTGCATGATATTAAATATTTTCCAAAAAGTGTGATGGAGTTCTGGGTGACTACAGAGACTAGGTAAGCTATCCCTCTTCAGTGATGCATTTCCTCACTTTACAATTGATCTTGCCTTACTGAATACTTAAAGGCAACTTTTGTTTGATTTCATTCCACAGGGAAGATTTCAGTAGAACGTGCTGCTGGAAGTTCCTTTTTGTCTCACACTGTGAAATTCACATGCATGAGTATCTTATGCCAACCAGCTTGTCTCCCTCAACCACTCCCCCTTGGAATCCACTGTCACTCCAGTGAAGCTGTTTGTATACCGGGTTTTTTACCTTTGATATAGCAAGGCGATCTGCTGACTGGTGTGGCAGTGAAGGTAAAATGGGCTTTATTTGTTACCTACTCTGTAACACTCCTGCAACATATCTCCTGAATGCTATAGGCCTGGAATGGAGGTGGGAAGAGTCTCAGATGGTTTGGACTGCTAGGTTAGGATTGAATAGATAAAAGACTATAGCTGCAAATACAGTGATATCAGAATAGAATTAGTACTGAAGAATGGTAGTATCTGTTACCAGTAAAACTGTAATAATACTATGGTGCTGACACGTTGCCCATCACTACTGAGGACTTTCTCATTCCTTTCCCATTCCTTCTTGTACCAAGTAAGCGGCACTTGAGATGAACAGTACTATGGAGTAACTTGTTTCTGAAATGACTCTTCTGTGAAATTGGAGCAGCACTCATAAGATTCTAGGCATCCTATTTCCTGGCATGTGCTTTAATGAATGAGCAGTGGTGAAAAATAGAGGTTGTTTGCTCTCCTTTACTTGATATAAATGGAGCCTTTTTTTTTTTTTTTAATCCTATGTAGCTCAACTGTGTGTCCTGAGCCAAATATCTGTTCAGACACTTGAACATTGTGTATCTTTTGCCTTTCGCTAGACAGCACCTCACTAATCATGGGTGCCTGGTGCTGGGATAGAGTTAATTTTCTTTGTAGTAGCTGGTACAATATTCTGTGTTTTGGATTTACTAGGAAAACAATAACACAGCAATGTTTTACTTGTTTCTAAATAGTGTTAACGCTAAGGCAAGGACGTTTCCCATGCTCTACCAGCAAGCAGGTGCACAAGAACATAGGGGAGAGCATGGATGAGACAGCTGACCTAAACTGGCCAACAGGATGTTCCATACCATAGAATGTCATGCACAGTATATAAACTGTTCAGGGACAGGCTGAGCATCAGTCAGTGTATGGTGAGCATGTTATGCATATTATGCATAACTTGCCTTTCCTGGGTTTTATTTCTCACTCTCTTTTTGTTGTCTCTTTTTTTCATTACTATTTCTTT
>JAWWMP010000132.1:54786074-54884746 GCA_035047865.1 Dendrocincla tyrannina | reverse complement strand
TTATGCATAACTTGCCTTTCCTGGGTTTTATTTCTCACTCTCTTTTTGTTGTCTCTTTTTTTCATTACTATTTCTTTAATTACTTTTATTTTATTTCATTTTATTTCAACCTTAAACTGTTAAAAGTGATCTTATCCCAAACCATGGGTTTTACCTTTTTTTTTTTCTGTTTCTCCTCTCCATCTGAGAGAGGGGTGGGCTGGGGTGTGAGCAGGTGGCTGCACGGTACTTTGTTGCCAACTGAGGTTAAACTGCGATAATAGACCTAAGGGGTACTTAAATCCATTTGTGAGGTTATTGAAAAGACCTTCATTTATGTTCTCTTGTATATCCCTCTTGAATACTACCTGCCTTTGCATAGTGCAGTTTTATAGTACAGGTGCTCTAAAACATTTTGCCTATTTTGTATTCCTACCACAGCGGGCCTAATCATAGATCAGCTGCCTGAAATACCTCATTCAGCTCCGTAAAGAAGTATTCTAGGAAAAACTTAAAATAATGTATTTAGTAAAACATAAGTGCTTTGAATTCTCTTCTAACAGAAAATGGGAAATATGACCATTACAAGTCTAGATTTGAAGCAGTAATGGTAGTTAATGATGCAAAGCATAACTCATTTTCACCAAAATGGTGGGTGTAATACTAGCAGGTGCCATGTATCTCTCCTTAGAGAGTGAAGTAATACTGAGTACAGTGATCTATTCCATTAGCTGTATTCTCTGTATTGTAGGCATATCAAATTTCAAATATATTCCAGTGGGACTTTGATGGTCATTGTCCACAATAATCTGTTAAATTGAGCTATCAAAAAAAAACCCAAAAAACAAGGGATTAGGTCTAACCAAATTATTATACTCCCAGCATAGTCAATGGTTGTAGAAAGCCATCTACCAAACCTAAAGACCCTTAGCCCAGGCCCTTGGAGTGACTGTAGGGAGACTAAAATATTACTGTAGGTATTTGACATATTAAATGTTCAGTAAAACCATTTCAACTCTCTGCTGTCATGATACAGACTTGTCTCCTTTTTGATTTTCTATATGTGTACCTTGCGTACCAAAGTCCTTGGGACTCAGGGAAGGAATTTTCTTCCATTTATTAATAGAGACATTGGCCTTAAATTGTAATTTAGTGTACCGCTGGCTCCAGTGTGGGCTTATGTGCAGGGCACAATGCCTTCTGAGAAGCGTTACCTCTGAAGCAGGATGTCTGTGTGCTGTCATTCCTTCAAGGGGCATGGGGCTTTTTCATGGGTCCTCCATGAGCTTCACTCTGTTTGGGAGAGCAGTGTATGTACTTGCTTCCACATGGAGCACATCCTCCTCCTTTTCTGAATTTAAATATGTTTTCACAGAGCTGCCACCAGCTTGGCTAATGGGGTCAGCTTGGCCCGTGGTGGATCTGCTATGGAACTGGCCTGACCCGGCTATGGTTTCCACAGGGCATGTGAGGCCCTGCAGCCTGTACCACAACCTTGCTGCCTACACTTGATACATTGGCAAAGGGCATAAATCAGTTGCATGAGCAGTAGTGTCATCTGACATATCCTAAGGTAGACTGTACGTCTATATGGAGACACAATATATGGCACAGAACCTACAGGAGACCCACTAAAGCAGCAGCTAAGGATCAGGGCACTAGATGCCCATGTGTAGACAACTCAATTACACTCCTGAAGTCCTTGACCAGATCATTTAAATATCCTTTTACTAATTTTCAGAAATCATGTGTTCCAACATTTAATTCTGAATATTTATAAATTTCTGATATTTCTAGCCTAGAAAGATGCAAACTATTGCAAGATTTTACATCGTATACAGTTTTGGCTAAAAAGAGTAGAAAAATACTTTACACTGAAAAGTAAAGTGTTGGGTTGTAAGTAGGTTACTAGTGGAGTTCCTCAAAGCTTGGTTCAGAATTGACGTAATTTAATATATTCATTTATGACCCTGGCACAAAAAGCAAAAATGTTTTAATGGAAGTTGCTGATGGCATAAAGGTGAGAGGAACTATAAATACCAAGCAGCACTTGAATATTACACCGAGTTAAGAGACCTTGAGGACCAGAGTAATAGAATTGCAATAAGATTTAATAGTACAAAATAAAAGGTCACAGAATTTGGCCTTTTCATCTTACCCATCATTATCTGTCTAAAACTTGGAGGCCTACTTTAAGTTGTTCACTTGGGCTTCTTAAAATAATCACAGAGAAATGCCTCTACAAGGACACTTCTATACTAAGGTGGTTGTTTAAGACAGGTAGGTAGTAGTGGCTTTTAGAGGTGCCTTTCTCACTGTATTACTTTTGGAAGAAAACCATATGTCTGCTTAGACTAGATACCCATGAATACTAGCTTCAGGCTTAATGTGAATTCTTCCTATATGCTTGAAGTTCTTCATCTGGAAAGAGAAAATCCATTAACAACAAACATATCAGGAGGAGCCAACAACGTAGAGCAGGTTGTAAATATGCTCTTCAGACACACCAAGTGTAATATTTCTGTGAAACAAAAGGAAATTATTATTATCCCTCTCAAATTTCTGGTGGAATATCTTCTAGGACCTTCAGCATTAAAGTTCAAGAAATAGAAATTAAGTGGGAAAGATACAAATTGTACATGAATATTTTTAACGTAACAGATTAGACATCAGAGATACATGAATTTTTGCTCATCTGAACTACTATATGCACCGACCATGACTGTTCCATGTGACATAGTGCTGATAACAAATGGGGTTAAATAACATAAAAGCTCTATTAGTGCTAAACTGTGCCTCACAGCAAGGCTTGCTTGGATTGGATAAAATGTGTCACCAGCTGAGGGGACTGTTGTTTCTGAGATAGGCATGGCAGTAGCAGCTTGTAGACAGTAGCCAATAGTGGCAATCATAGTCTCTATCACATGGTCTACATTACTGGATCAAAATATGCCAAGTTAGATTAGCCTTGTGAAAAGAAGATTGAGTTTGTAAGTGATTAAAAAAGTTAGCAGATATTTTTTTCACATATATTAAAAACTTTTCCTCAGAAATCTTCGTTCATTGCCATGCCCACTATTTATGTATGTATTCCAGCACTTGCAGCAGACCAAAGGTGCTAATACAACTATCAGTACTTGAGTAACACTGCTTAGAAGCAGAGCCAGCCCCACAACATGAAGTCAGCTGGAGTGGTGTACTATGAATGGTGTGAATGTAGGCACAAGGGATTAGTTTTCAAGCAGTTAATGTTTTGGGTAGCTGAGCTTTTGTAGGTGTTCTTTAAAACATTTATAATGCATTATAAACATCTTTATAACATCTTTAAAACATTATAATTTCCATAATTTTGAAAATTTCCATTTTCCTTCAAAAAAAATTATACTCGCAGAATCTTCTAATTATTCCAAAACCTTTCAGATTATTTCTGCCTAATTCACTAGAATTTTGCATCTTCTGATTTCATTACAGTATTAAAAATATAAGAAGTGTTACTTTGAGTATTACTTGAGAAGGAAACAATAAAATACAGACTGTAAAAGTCCCAGGACTGTGTAAATCACTTCCTTAGTGGGGAATAAAACTAGTTAGGATTTGGAAGGTATCATGATTTACACTCACCAAAGGTCTGACCCACATTTATTACCAAAACACTGTGCTGTAATCTGAAAAAATAGATGAGGAAGAACATTTGTCTGGCTGACAAAAGCATGTTTCTTTAGAAAAGCTGTTTAACTCATAAGTTTGGGTAGCTTTGCATGTCTTTAGTAACCCATTGATGACATCTGAAACTTAAGTATGACCTGAAAGTTGAAGAATTGCTCTTAAAATAGATTTGAGTTATTGCAGAGGTGGCAAGTGAACAGTGCTGCCAACTAAGAGAAATATCTTTTGCCTCTGTTTTGTGTTAAGATGCTACCTTGAACTTGCAGATTGAAGAGAAATAATAATGTATCTTGCAAATATACTATTTTGATGAATGCCATCTACTGGAAAAGAGCCAGTTGTATTTGCTTTCCTTCTGTTTGTTGTCAGAATCTCAACACTTGACATGAACTCGATCATGGAAAACTGTTGGAGAAGTTATTTCTAGTCTGTAACAAATACTTTTATCACATGTTATTACTGAAAATAATGGGTCTCAAATGTGTATAGTATACAATTTTTCACCAAAGTACAGATTTTTTTAACATTAGAATGAGCAGGAACACCTCTCTAGTACTCCTTTAACCATGAAGGACTGAAGATAAATTTGTCTCTATAACAACTACATAAATTCTGTACATACAATTTACAAATTGGTGTTTTGAAAGAAGGGGACAAAATTTTCCAATAAATAATAAAGATAAATTTTACAGGGATTAAATTACCTGAAAATTTAGTCAAGCAAAATGAATAATCATACACATCTGAAAACTTAAAAGAAAAAGTAACATTTAATAAAAATGAAAAAATGTAAAGCTTGAATTTGATTAAGTATGTTTAATTGCCCAGACAAAGCACAAAAATTGAAAATGATCTAAAAATTTTTGTAAGTTTATGAAAATAGATTGTACATGAGTTTACATGTTGGGTTAGCAAAATTTATTTTTAATTTTCGCCCAGTGTTTGAAAATTTCATTGCCACTGCAATTTCCTTTTTCCCATTGATTTATTATGCCTCCTTCCCCTCCTTTTTATATGAGATTAATAGTTCCATATTTTTTAATTTTTTTGCAAAGAAAATTATTTTTTTGAAGAGATGTCATTTACCAGTTTGAATGAACATTGTTGCTATTATTTTGCAACTGATTTAACACTAATTAAAACATAAAAATTATATAGTAATGTAGGAGGAGCTATTTGGATGCTTGCCTCCTAAATTTGACTTCAAGGTGTTAAGTAACTAGGCTACTTGATTGAATTTCCATAGTTTATACAGTGAGATGTAAATTCTAGCCTGTACCTCTCTGGCAGGTGTTTTACAGTGGGGTTAACCTATTTCTGAAAGTGGCTGTTTCTCTCTGTTAGAGAATCTCCTCAGTGCTAGTGTTTTCTTGAACATAGCTAAGGTTCAGAATTTTATCCGATTATGATGAAGCTGTGACACCAGCTCATGGCAACCTGAAAACCTCGGGCAAGCACCCCAAATCTCAATCAGTATCTTCCCAGGCTAAGTCTGTCTCTTAGACTTAGAGACTCTGATTGGAAAAGGGCAAGCAGGTGCAGCAAGGAACTGTATGATGTAGATGTAGGAATCTCAGTGCCAAATTGTTGCTCTCCAGATCTGTTCCTATCTCACTGAATTTCTTGCTAATGCAAGCACAACCCAAGATAATCATACTATTCCACATATAAAGCTCCACAGTTTTGACTTGCTGTTTTGTAAAACTGTCAAAACTGTTAAACCAAGTAATCCCCAAATATGCTCGGCTTTTGATTTGTATTGGTAATGAAAAAAAAAGATGTTTCAGTCATTATTAAAAAAATACCCTGAAGGAGTGAAAATGTGGATGCCATTTTCAGTGGGGTCTCAAGAACTGTGTGAAGAGACAGAGTGCTACTTTATGTTCGAAGCCTTTAAACCAAGTGTATGTATGTTACTTAAGGCTTTACACAGAAATAGTGCTCAAAGTCAAGAAAAAATAATTACACTATGATTCTGTTTTCAGTGGAATATAATGAAAAAGCAGGGAGCGGTGAGCTCTATTTGACAATGAGCAATGTAGGACAGTTTCCCCAGCAATTTTAAAGAATTTTGTGATATATTTTTTAGTTCACATCTAAACACCCAACACATCCAACCATATTGCCTGCTTATCTTGCTTCATACATGAAAATTATCACAAAATTTTTTAACATTCAGATTATAACACCAAGGCAGTATTTCTCTATAAAAGTTATAGAGACTGCTAAAGAACTTACTGAGTCATGAGAGCAGAGAAATAGAAATATTCACGAAGATTAATTACTATTCATTCTCTCTAGCATTTGATTAGAAATCAGAGCAGGTATAGACTTACTTTGAAAATCCCACTACTGACTAGCAATGATGGCTAAAGACTGATTAACACAGTAGCATACCAACATCATAGCAGTCTTCAGTGAACTTGAAAAATTACTTCAGCCTCTTGCTTGCAAAGTTAAGACATCAGAAAATAAATCTGGTTTGGGGAAGCTTGTCAATGGGAGAAAAGGTTTTGTGTCTCTCCAAAAATATGCCTGCAGATCCTTCAAGGTCTTGAGGGCTACTCTTTCTTCCTACAAATCTTCAGAAGTCGACAATGAGTGGAGAGACCAATACTTCTCATTTGCAGTTCCCCTGACACATCTTTTGTTGCTATAGCATGTCATCCTCCTAAATTGCATTCTCTAACTCACTGTTGTTTGACTGTGACATGAGATCACAGAAAATAGAAGCACCCATGAGGGATTAAAAAGAACTATGAGGTGAAGAGTGAGAAAACTTGAAAAGGAATGGCTCCTCTGAACTTTACTCCTTTGTTTTGTTTTATTCCTCTCCACCAGTGTCCTCTGCCTTCAAGAGAAATATGTACCATCTGATCTTTTTTATACTACCATAGTATAATGATTCCTTGATTTACTGTATGATTCTCAGTGTCCTTTCATTTTGGAGTATGCATAAAACCTTTAGAAAGAGAGGATTTGAAGAGTATCTAAAAAAGCTATATTACTATCTTTAGGATAGTTGTCTAAAGCTTTGACATTAATATTAACTCACATTAATGGCAGTTTCAGAAAGATTTTTTAGAGATTCACCTAGTTTCCTTAGACCAATAATATACACATTTTATAGGAAACTCTCCTACCACTCAAACATGTTATACATGAGTATATAGCATATAAGTTCTATGTACTGGCATCATATAATCAGTGGGTTTTCTCAAGTAAATGCAGTACTGAGCTATGCAGTCTTAAAGTAGCAACAAATCATTGATTATGCTGCCTCTTCTGTGAATTTACTTTATCTGTGTTACTGCTATCTTTTCTATCTTTTATTTTTCAGTGTTGCACTAATTTTGAAGAACTAAATGCAAGCTACAGACAACCTGACCTCTGTGGAGCTAAGTGCGCTAATTCACACCAGAATTTGGTTATAACGATTATATCCCAAATAAACAGTTTTGGAAACATGCTATCTGTACTTCATATGTACTGCAGGTTATTTATTTGGCTTGAGGAGTCCATCTCCTACTAAAATTTGCAATATCTGCAGTTTCCTGAATACAGGGGAAGCTTCAGGCAACTACTTGTTTAATTCCAAATGTAAGCATTACATTGGGTATTCTCAGATATTTTCTCTCCCTCATGTGGTACTACTTCTACCTGCCAACATTTTATCAACATGTTTTCAATAGGAAATTCATTTCATACTTGCTGCTGGAGTTTATTCTAACAGCTGAATAGCTTGAACATGTTCAACATGATAGGTCAGAAGGTGCCACCATGTAGAGCTGAGATAAGGGTTAAAAGAAAACCTCCAAGAAACTAAGTTTTGACTTGTTTCTTCTGGTATGTAACAGCCAGCATTTTTTCCTATCACTGTTTCCCAAGTGTTATAATTGGAAATGTAACATTTAGTTTGATAAGGGTCTTCCTTATTTCAGTCAGAGATTCCTATTTCTGTTTAAGTGCATACTACTAATGTATTTAATTGGAGAAATATGAATAGTTGGCATTCTGCAAAGTAGTGAACTACTACAAAGTATTCTGGATTGGAAGTCTGTTAGGAACAGTACCTTTATAGAGGCTATATTTGCAAAGCATATTCATTTTGTTGGAATGTAAAATCAAGGAGGTAATCTTGCAATTTTCACTTAGTCAAGGCTGCATGAAATCAGTAGAAATATTTTCTGAAATAGTGATGTTTTGTGACATTTTCATATTACAACCCACCCCAAAACAAACACAAAAAAACCCAAACCAAAACAAAACAAAATCCAACCCCAAAACAAAAACATCCATAAACCCCTGAAACTCATCTAAATTTAGAAACATACAGAATAAGTCTATATATGCCTGATATTACTTTGCACTAGTGAAATGCTAAGCAGACAGTAATGTGAGGCAAAGTTATGCCTTCCTACAAAGGTAAGCTTTATTATTATTCTTTGAAGAGCATTATATTTCTTAGAGTAATAAAAGGAATCTCTTCTGGTAATCAAAATTTTCTTTAGAATACAGAGTTTTGAATGGGATAAGATATTTGATCAATAATGTTCCCAATTTCTTTTATCTCTTATTAACTCTTCCTAGATCATCATTTATCACATGATGCTGGTCACTTCAGTATTTATTTTAACTAGAGTTCATTTATCCAAAATTACATTTCATTTAGTGCTTGGAAATAAGGGTGTGTTCAGTACCTACTTTTAACCTACAGAATAAACCAAGTAAACACAATTAACATAGTGAAAATGAAGAATTTTTCCATATTTGTTCAGTGAGAATGGGAACAGTTCACTTAGTGCAGTCAAAGTCTTTGAGTTACAGTAAAAGATTTTGTTGAACCAATGGAAATTTTCCAGTTATTATTAACCTTACTTAAAATTTAAAAAGTTTGATAGTGTAAAATAACGTCAACTTTCAAACTCAATTAAAAAAAGCTTCAAAATTTGAACATATTTTGCAATTTTGAATGCTTCTTTAGGAATATGCATTTTGGTGAAAAAGTAATTTTACTGTCATACACCACCATTTTATTTCCCTTCCTCCTTTGACTTCACAGTTCCATTTTCATGAGAAAAAAGCACGCCTTCTAGCTTCCCTTTAAATTTCCTGAGATTTGAAATAAATGTTTTTCTTGTTTGTCACCAGAAATAATATAGAGAACAGTGTGCAGATATTAGGAAATGAATTTTAACTTTTATTGATTATCTAAAGAACTCCAGGAGCCTACATTTTTCTGAAATCCTATTTTTCAGTATTTCTGAGGCAACACCAGTTTGGAATTCCAATTGGCAGATTTTTTTTTTTGTTTTTAAGAATTTTCTCTGAGGGAAATTTTTGAAAGAATGAGGTTTTTTATGAACCAGAAACTCAAAAGGTTTTGTTCAGATCACAGAGGTGTGAGGAAAGTTAGTTTCCCTCTCATGCAGGAGAAAATTTAACCAGGATCTGGCAAACAGTTTTTCTGCATCACTGCATTTTGTGCATGGAAAAGTCTAGTAAATATAATCAGATGAAGTTTCCTGCAGTGAAATAAAAGGGAGACATAGGTTGCATAGCTTCAGCATCAGGACTCTCAAATGACAGAGAGAAACCAAGAAAGGATGATTATTACTGGCATTTCTAGCACTACACGGAAGCTAGACTTTCTAAGTAAGCTTCTTTTGTTCACAGCCCAAATTCCAATGTGAATACAGCCCAGTGTTAAGTATTCAAGAAACAAGAAGCTTTTTCAAGGCTTTGAAGGGGCTTTTTGCTGTGAATCTCTCCCTGCTGAAAGTCTGTAGCTAAGGGGTGAGTTTGCAAGAGGAGATTGACTTCTGCAGCTAGCTTAAAACTACAGGTAAAATGTCCCTAAGGCAAGGTGTTTTAGGAAGAAAGGCATCAGCTAATTAAACTTAATTGGGTTAGCCAGGGCAGTCTGATTAGCATAATTAATTTAGGCCTTTGAGTAGGCTTGAGGGGTGTATGTTTTTGTGAGAAGTCTTTTGAGGGAGGTGTTTGGGACTCTGAAGTGAGAAGATTAGTTAAATCTCTAGGTCAAGGGAGAGATGCTATAGATGAGTGGGAAAGACAATGTGCAGAAATGCATAGGATTTAGCATACCTGAAGGCTATGTACTTTTTGAAGCTGGCAATGGTTAATGGAAAAACCAGGGGGGATTAGTTAGAAGCTTTTAATCCACCTGGAAAGCATGGGGAAGCAGCCTAGCCAGCCTGTTATACTTGTGCTTGACAGTGCTGTCATATAAGTAAAAATATGGTGTCCAGGCAAGAGTGGATAGAATTAAAATTAAACTGTATAGCAAAATGGTAGAATCCTCCAGTTTAGGGAAACTGAAATTATTTGGGCTTAAGTGTAAAAAAAGCTGTCACTGTTGCAAAATGTTATTGAAGTTTTATACTGTTTTTATACGGTTTATACTGTTTTCTGAGATCTTTCTGTATTGTAGTCTTAGCTCATGAAAAGAATCTTTAAGAAATAAAATCACACAAACATAAAGGATTTTCCTCAAATGGCAGAGAAAAACAAAAATTATGATCACTTAGTAGCACTCCTGGTTTTACAAAGTAAGTGGACTTGCAAATATGCGTATCCTATCTTAGATTGCAGCACTACTTCAATGAAACAGATAGTGTAGTTCTTTATTCCTCTATTAAATTACTATGTATTATGTAATAGTTTCATTGGGCCTAAAAAGTGACTTGTCTGAACTGCCTTCACGTTTCAAGGTTTAGTTTAAAAGTTTTGAGAATACATATTTTTTTGTTTTGTTTTTGTTTTGAGTTTGGTTTCTTGTTTGTTTGCTTGTTTTGTTTTAGGTGGATTTTTGGGAGGGGCTTTTTTTCCTAAGCATTTAATTTTCAACTTCAGAGTGGATGGTGCAGTGGTCAAATGGGCCTTTGTCATCTTCTGTTTTAATCCAGTGCATGTCCTGAATACCAGGCAGCTAACCTCTTCCTATCTGGTTGAGAAAGTGGGGTACCCCTGTTGTTAAACTTACCCTAAAGCTGATTGATATGAAATGTAGTTTGGAATCCCCAAGGGCAAAAAGGTTGTTGTACTGTGTATTATACTTTGCTCATGTACTCCTGTGGGTTCCTTTTGTTACTCTCTGATCTACAGAATCACAGAATATGCTGAATTGGAAGGATCACTCCTGGCCCTGCACAGAACCATCCCCAAGAGTCACACCATATGCCTGGGAGCATTGTCCAAATGCTTTTTGAACTCTGTCAGGCTTGGTGCTGTGACCGCTTCCCTGGGGAGCTGTCCCAGTGCCCAACCACCCTCTGGGTGAAGAACCTTTTTCTAATACTCAACCTCAACCTCCCCTGATACAACTTCAGGCCATTCCCTTGGGTCTTGTCCTAACTCCTCAGGTCACCACAGAGAAGATTTCAGTGCCTGCCCCTCCTCTTCCCCTCATGTTGTAGACTGCAGTGAAGTCTCCTCTCAGTCTTCTCTTCTCCAGGCTGAACAGACCAAGTGCCCTCAGCCGCTCCTCATAAGGCTTCCCCTCAAGGCCCTTCACCATCTTCCTTGCCCTCCTTTGGACGCTCTCCAGCAGCATAACATCTTTCCTATGTTGTGTTGACCAAAACTGCCGAAACTACAGTACAAATCATGAGTTTTAACTCCAAGATAAAAGTAAAAAATAGGATTTTTTTCTGAAAAACCTTATGGTAACTCTGCATGCACACTTATATATACAGACTACTCTTAAGAAACAGATATGAGGATTTTTCATTATTTATTTGAATGACCACTAATATATAATCAAAGATATTTGGCATGTAATTTTCTGAGTAGGGATTCTCCTCAGACCTTATAAATTTTGACTGAATATGATGAGATGTTGTCTGCAATAAGGAAATGTAGTGATGAGATGTTGTAAAAGTAATATTTAATTTATCCAAATAAATCATGCCAGTTGAAATACTTCTTTTTGTAACTAATGTTTGACTTGCTTTTTACTTAATTTCTTTCAGATTTTTTTAAACTGATTTTTCATATCTATCCAAACCACTAAGCATTCCTCAAAGTGAAGTTTCATGTCCTAAATAAAGCTTGACTGTTCAGAGGAGAATCTCAAAATATGTGAAGGCAACTATAAATTAATATGGTTATATTCTAAGATCATGTTATATGATAGCCCTTGGGAAACAAGTTGGTTTCATTCTCACTTGAAATAGTATGAAAACAACTTTAAAATGAACAATTTTTCTCTAACGCTAGCTAGACCTGGATGACAGAAAAAAGCATGAATATTAGAATCAAAGCAAAGCTGATGTACCAGAACCAAGACAAATATATAAATCCCAAGTTTTCCTTTTTTAATCTTTAAAAGGTTTATGTTTAGGTCAATTCTTGCCCAGTTCTGCTTCAGAGACATTCAGATGAGATTTTACAAAAGGAAGAAAGGAGAAATGTTGCTAAATTGCTTTGAGAAAGGTTAGCCACTCACCATGAATAAACTAGGGTTTGCTACACCACAAATATATATGACATGTTGAAAAATGTTTTAATGAAGTAGCAAAGGTCTGCTAGAAAGCGAGTTAAAAAGAAAAGTGTAGCAGTGTAGTACACTTTGAAAAGACAGATGAATTCTTTTCTTCTTTTTTTTTTTTTTTAGAGAAGAATTGAAACCATAGTGTTTCATGTCTTTTTTTTAAGCTCTGTAGCAACTCTGTATTGTTCAAAATACATACTCCAAATTTCAGGTTTGGCACCTGCATTATTTGAGGTATAATTGCATTTACTCAATGCAATTAGAATTTAAATTTGTGTTGCTGAAGCAGGATAGTGTTGTGGGGTTTTTTTATCCTGTGAGGTAGTGTTATGCAGCCTGTTTTGTGTTCAGAAAATTTGCCATGACAGTGCTTCATAATAGAACCAATTATAAGGAATGCTGTTACACATAGCCTTTCAGACCCCAATTTAAACAGAAGCAAGTGACAATTCCTTCTGTGAAACAGTCTCCATAAATCAGCCATATGTGGAGACTTACATACTTATTGAGCATAAAACAAGAAATGTGAAATTCTTTCAAATCGCTATATGTTTTTAAGGTGTTCTGATTAACTTTCAAACTAAAGGGAAGCGGTGTATATTAACAGCACCTTCTGAAACTGTTTTTCATGTAACTTTAATAGGTATCAGGGTACTTTAGTCCTTCACATTTCATTTTTTAAAAGCAAATATTCAGCTTCTGCATGTTTTGAAATAGATGCTGTCTACTTTGCAGCACAATAGGGGACACTGCAACTGATCCTGCTATCTTTAGCATTCTTGTCTTGTATGAAATGACATAGTTGATTGTTGATCTTTATTTTTAATGGGCATCCTCAATTAAGATGCACAAAACTGAATGAATAACCCCTATTTTTTATGCAGAATTAATACACCTTTTCCCTCCAGGGCTTCACTTTATTAAAATGATCCAAAAAACCCCAGCTCATCCTAGATGCACTTGGGGACTTCTAAGTGTAATGCTTAGAACAGCCTGCTAGTTACATAGTGTTTACCAAAAACATGCCCTTTAGCATTGAATTATCTATCTCTGAATACAAAAACCCAAACACTCTCTTAGATGTCAAATTTAGTTTTACATATATTGGTTGTAAGTATTTCCAAAGGAGAGAGTGATACATTGTAAGACAGAAAAGTCAGAGAGTTTTCTGTTTCACTATGCCTACTCTTTTATTTTGGATGTGTTTCTTTAGAGATGGGATTGTGTAGGTGTTTTTATACTATATTATACATGTCACTTGAAGTTGTTCTCAGGGGGTACTCTAAACAATAAGCAATAGTAAAATTTTAGAAAAAAATTAGAAAATAGCATAGCAACTTGGGCTACCAAAAGCAAATTGAACAATTTCAGACCATATTTTACTGCATCATATTTCAAAATATACTAAAATTGCATTAAATAAAAATAAATATTTAAAGTAGAAATCTTACTGAGTATTTTGCTATGCTTTTAATTTGCCCTAGCTGGTTTGCCTGTTGGAAATAGATGGGACTAGGGTGTTTGAACATGTAGGAAAGTATCTCCTCGGAAAACTTTCTAAATTTTCTTGGCCGAAAACCTCAAACACTGAAATTAAAATTAATAGTTTCCTAAAGAGAACATGAAATCCTGAATAAACTAGACTTACTAATAGATATTCCAAAATTATTACCCTTTCACTCTTCATTCGGTTTTATGTATGATCAGCCATAGGTCAAAGTTACATCAAAGTTTCTGTGAAAGAATAGGACACCTCATCTTTCAGCCCTCTTCTTTCATTTCAGAGAATTCAGTGAAAGAAATAAAGTCTTGTCTTTCTGGTTTCCAACATGTTTTCATCCAGGCAACCATGCTCTGCTGCTGCAACACTGGCAAGTGTCACTCAGCATCACACAATGCACATAATTCAAGATCATGCAAATGCACTTGTAAGGGTTTCATGCGATATATTTGACAGCAAAGGAACCATGAAATCAGTTGTGGCTGACCATATGAAAATAAGGAAAACTGATTGTTTTTCACAGTCATAAGACAGTTTTGCAGTGAAGAACTTTGTTCTGCTTGTGAATTCTTTTTTCTCTTAGTCAGTACCCTAGCTGAGACTATCAGGCTGGACCTTGGGCATCAGGAAAACTCCAGATTCTTTGATTTCTAAGCAGAAAAATGGTTACATAAATTTCATTTGGTCTCTGCTTTAGAGGGAAAAAAAACAACAAAAAAAGAAGGTAACAAAACTTAAAAACATTTTTGATCAAGTCTTTTGTTGACTTAAAATAGTTCTCCCTTTTTTTTTTTTTTTTTTTTTTTTTAGTGTACGAGGTATTTGGACATAAAATACCATGTAAAAGAGACTTTTCACACTTTCTAGGTTTAATTGGTTTTCAGTTCTTTTGCTTTTTGTAAGAGAATAACTCACCAAAATATGTCTCTCTTACTTCTTTAAATCTACCTTTTGCATATGTGTTGGTGGTGGGGGTGGTAAGTTCACTCGAAAAGTTTGCTGCAGATATGATGGTAGAAACAGTGTGCATTTGTTTCCTTGGCACTGATAAATTAAAAGCTTATTTTTTATATATTTTAAATCTGAAATGTGGAATAAATATTAACTAGGTCTGGGTTTCCAAAACATTAAGCATTGTGGTTGTTTAAAGCAGAGAAACATGTCAGAAACTCTGCATTTACCCTGCACATTGCCTCTGGGAGTGTGCTGGTGTTCAGTTTAGAAGTCTCAGTTTGTGCAAATCTAGAGTTTCCCATCTATACAGAATCAGTAATTTGACATTTTTTTTGGTTGTTCACCTACTTGAAAGACAGTGAAGAAGTGTTGGATATTTTAAAATAACATTTGCCAACTTATAAAAGGGATGGCTTGGGATATAATTATCAGATCTAACCTCTCAAGACTCCTGGAAGCTCAGATTCACCCATTGTTGATTCGATTGATTCTTTTTCTGAAGTAGATACTTCTATTTCCAATAAGCTCATTCTCTTTGTGTTTCTGTACTGTCATTTTGAGAAATATTGAGAATGAAGATGTTACTCTTCATTTCCATTTTCTTGTTGAGGAGAGAATAATAAAGAGAGAGGGAATAAAAGTTGCAAGATATTTTGGTTATCAAGAAATAAAACTTTTCCATGTATTTAGGCAATCTGGTGCTGTGTGCAGGCTTTTCAGTTAGCTTTTAGTCTGTTTTACCTTCTATGTGCTTTCATTTTAGGAGTGTCATAGTTATGTAATAATTTTTAAAATATTTTAAAATATTTGCATAGTAAAGTGTTCATACAACAAATGAGTGATATGAATCTCATTAAAATAAAAAAGAAACTTTCCATAGTTGCCTATTTGGGCTTCTAGTCAGATCCTGATTTTCTTTTCTTTTTTCTCATTTAACAGTAATTTTCAATTCCAAAAGTATTCTAGAGATAATAAAATAATGATTAAAAAAATATCAGGAGTCTGAAATGGTAAAGGTATGAGTTATACCTTTGAAACCATCACAAGTTCAAAAGACTTTCTTATTGTCTGTTAAATAAATAAAAAATATGTTTTATTTTCTTGCCAGCCCCTCATGAGAGTGACCGTATCATTCTTCCTCCCCATACTGCTGACCTTTTTGCATTTATTATTTTTAAATTAATCTTACTGACAAAGCAAACATTGCATTTGAAATTAGAAAGCCATTAGAACATCATTGTATGATATGTTATCACAGTTTGGAGACAGGTAAAGCACTCAGTATTTGTTAGGATTCTTCAAAGACTCTCATCGAGCAGAAGCTGATATGGTGATCTTTCTCTGGCGAATACTGGAAAGAACGTGCTTTTCTTCTCCAATACATGGTTCACACAGGTCACAAGGGGCATGTTGAGTGCTGAATTCCTTCAATGCCTCGCTCTAGTGAGAGCATTTTTTTTCACAGTAGCTGCTGGTCTTTTCCCAGCTATGTTACTAGTTCTCTTATTCATACCTGCTTCTGACATCTTTGTTGTCCTGCTTGGTCTCTGAATGGCCTCCTGAATACCTTTCACTTTTATTACTATTTGAACTATTGTTTTGCATTTCATGCCTTCACAATCTTATGCTAGGGGCAAAAACTGTGCTCAGTGTGGTGGAAAGCCATTGCCCTTACTGCCCTGAAGACCAACAGACAACACCTAGGTATTACAGTTGTTAGCTGTTAAACCAGGGTTAGAAAAGAGTAGACAAAGGCACCTTAGCCAGATACTGGAAGGATATTTGGAATAAATGACTTCTGTACTTGCCCTTAAGGTTCCATGTACCTTCACTCTGACCACCATGAAACTCAATCACTGGGTCAGATAGTTCTTGCTACCAACCACTGAGCTATTTCTGTGTGACATGAACTATCTTTAAACTGAACCGTGAATTTTACAAAGATGGGGAGGTATGTAACATGAAACTACTTCCCCATAGTACTACCAGAATTCATTCAGTGATGATTTCAGTCATACAGTCTTCTGTGAAGGAATTTTCTTCTTTCTTTCACCATTTTGCTGGTAGTTGCCCAAAGTGTTTGATTAGAGATTATGTCTGCAGTCAGTACCTAACAGAATGAAATACTACTTTGCAGGGTGTTTCTCATCTCTTCCCTTTATGATTTTGTATTGTATGCAATTCTTCAGATCAGGTGTACTTAAAACTGGCAAGTAGTTTGCCTGCAGGTTTGCAGGATTTTATTCTGCTATGTTATTTTCCCTTCTGAACCCTAATTATAGTTTTAAGCCATCTGTATCTGAAGATAATCACATAGCAATCATATGCATTTATAAGGAGGATACAAACTGTTGATTAAATCTTTCTATTATGTTTTCATTTGTTTTTTCTTGGTAGACGAGTGGGTATTGCATACAGGGATGCTTTTGTTCAAAGATTTTTTTTGACTGGTGAGTGAAAGAAACATCTAATATCTTGAAAACTCAGTTTTCTTTTCCCCATAGTTTTTCTGCCTACACAACAAAAGCAAATCTTGTAGCTGATGGGGCATTGTGCTGAGGAGACCATGACAACTTCTTTTGTCTTTGCACCAACACTTTTGATCAAATCAAAACAACAGGAGTTATTAGACTTGTTTGAGCAGTCCCACATTGCATTTTCTAGGCAAGTTTCCTTCAAAAACTCATAAAAATAGAAATTCATAAGAGAAAGAACATTATACTAGTGATGCTGAACGGGAAGGAATCGCTTGGCCAGCAGTCTAAACATTGGAATGGGTAATTTTACAATATCTTCTATGAAACTCATCAATTTACATTGAATGTGTCTGGAAAACTGCAAGTACAGCAAAGACAAGAAAGTCAACACATTACAATAATGCATTTCAGAACTCACTGTCAGCTTCTCAGTTAGACTGCAGATCCTATTGTAGGGATTGCTCATTTGGACATATTTACTCTACTTAATAATTATATATGAATTTGGGATTAAATCACCAAAAGATGTTTAGCTATAGATGTGATCTTTTTTTCACTTGCAAGTAAGCAAGTATACTAGATTTCAAAGTGATACAGAAAATTATGGTCATTTATGTAACATTCTTCCTAGGAACAAGATATGTGATGTGGAGTAATTCAGAGTGCTAAATATCTAAATGCAGATAGTTTCTTAGAATATTATAGAGCTATATGTGTTTTATTATACAGATTTATTTATGCTGATTGTGTAGGCGTAAGTTCCATTCCTACAACATAGGCAACCCTCTAATTTTAACCCTTCCAAAACATATCAGCAAGAATAGAACTCTATTATTTGTGTTATAATGACACATTTTCTTTGATTTAGAGACTAAACAGAAATAATAATAACAATAGCAAATAAATTTAGAAGAATAGTATTATTCTACAGGGTTTCTGAGACAATGTATTGTGCCAATGTTAGGGTCCAAAAGTGATACTTAAAATGTGGGAAAAAATGTCTTAAAAGAAATTCAAGAATATTTTAAGTTTTTGGAATTTTATTTTGAAATTATGAACTTGTTATGGTTACAAGCTAGGAGAAGGAGATATAGCAATGAATATTCATACCATTATGTCATCTGAAGGGGCCACTCTGCCCACCAAGTGTGGGGAGTTGGAGAGGAAGTCTTGCCACATGTCAGAGTTGCTCCTGGGTCTCAGCTGCTGCTGGTAACTGTCCCTGCCTTGCTGGGATAGCAGCAAAGCCAGGAGCCATCGCTTTGCCACCAGTAACCATTCCTTCCTCACTGGGACAGCAAAAAAGCCAGGAGCCACTGCCTTTCTGTTTCATGCCAGGACCAAAGCAGCCTGGGGAATCATCGCTGCTCCAGCTGCCACCATGGACTCACCACTGATTGGAGCCTCTGGGATGAGGGCATAGGACTGTGGAAACTACTTTGCCATCACCCTTGTTCTCCTAAGCCATGTAGTCCAGCATGGAAGCCCCTGCTGTTTTGTTTCGTGCTTTGGCCTGGGGGTTGGAGGGAGGGAGAGACTAGAGACATTTCTCTATCTGTTACTGATTTGAACCATTCTTTTGGTATTCTTTTTCACTACTATTTTACCCTTGGTAGTAAATTGTTATTTTTTCATCTATGAGCTCCTCACTTTTTCTTTTCTTTTTTTGTCTCTCTATATCAAGGTGTGAATGAAAGGGAAGTTATTGGAGATCCTGCACCAATATTTGTTTTTAAACCAAGACAAAACTCAATATATTTAGCCTTCAAGTAGAGCGACCAACCTGATAATGCTGCATACATGATCATATAAAGAGACTTCTGATGGTGAAGGTATGGTAAACATAGACCAAAAAAACCCAGACCTGACAACAATGTAGATGTTCTGTCATTTAAATCAGGAAGGCGTGCTTTTTTGAAACATATGTTGTCTGACTTTTAACAACCGGACTTAGCCAAAGGGAATTAACTAGAGAATATGCAAGAACTATGTCCATCAGAACTTTAGCTACTCTGAACAGGATGATCAGGAATAGTTTAAGGCACTCAAAAATCTTTACAAGAAGAAAATTTGATTCTGTGGGTCTTCAAAGCATTCCTAACACAATGAGGTAAATATCTGCCTGAGTAGTATCACACATCCTTTTGTAGATCCAACCCTCTGAGGGGACATGGAAATGTGTAACCCAAGAAGGACTTGTGTGGACAGTGGGGCTTGAAGGTATGCCTCCATGCCAAGTTAAAATATAGACACATTTAGAGCTCGTTTAGATAGTGGAATCATCTACTGTGCTTTGAATGTATTTTATTAACTTGCTAAGTCAGGAACTGATTGAGAAATCATCTTTTAAAAAGAAGGTCAGACTTCAAAACGAGATGTCTGTTCATGTCCTGTAACTACTCTTTAGTGGCCTTGTGTAACTGCATTTTTTAAATTTCTGGTTTTTAGGTATTAAGTAGGAGCAAAAATTATTTCCTGAATGGGAAAATTTTTGAGAAGTTTCAAGACTTGCAGTTCTGGATGAGGGGGAAAAAAACCCCTGAATGAATGGAAATACATGCAGAAAGGGAATGAGAAGAGACATGATCTTGCAGAAAAAAGTGTACTTAATGGTTTATAACTGAGCATCTCATAAGCAGTAAGAAGCTGGATTTGATCTGAACAGTGCCTTCCTGAGCTAATTCCTATAGAAGTCAAAGGGGTCAGAGCATGTTTTCAACGTGAGCTAATGGAGGTGCAGATTTGTAAGACATTCAAGGAACAAGTAGCTCATGCTGTAAAGTTAAGTGTTCTAATGAAGACATATTTAAAAGCATTAATTAATGAGAAACTAATAATTTCTCTGTGGGTAAACATGAAATAGTTTCCACCATCAAGGACTAGGCATGGTTCATAGTCAATGAATTTAGTGTAAATAAAACAATCACTTTTTAAAAGTAAATAAAAGCATTCTCTCAGGCAAGGCTGTAAAAGAAACTGAACAAATACAGCATGAGAAGTAGACAATTGATTTTTCAAATCATATTTTTTAACATTTCAGACCCATATTCCCTTAGAAGAATTATAGATATTCTTGTAAGATACTACAGCATTGCAGTTACAAAATATGGAATATTTTTACCTTTTGATTTTATTCCACAAAGAGCTTCTGAAAAATATAGTGATAGAAATCACTGAATGCTCTTCTTTAAATAATTATAATATCTCCTAGAACTTGATAAAAAATAATACTTTTCTTCAGTCAGAAGTTCTGATAGTTAAAGGTGTGCTTTTGTTCTTTAAGCTAATGAAAAAAGGATTTTTGCTGTGTAAAATTCCAGAATATTTAAATGTAGACATACCAAAGTTAACTATTACACAGCACTAAAATATTTCTTTTTGTGAAAATAAAGGTTAAATTACAAAAGCTAGTTTTTTCTGGTCTTAAACAGAGCTTTTATATAGCTACTTTTTTGGCTTTAGAGTTTTTGTTTGTTAGATTTTTGGGTTTGATATGAGTTTAGTAAGGTGTAGAACCAGGTGTTCCATTTCCATTTAAATGAAAAAAGATCAAACTTCTGGTTTTATAGCAAAACATTTGCTTTTCTTGGACATTCTACAAATACAGGAATTAACCTGGTTTCTTTCTTATGACATGGGATTGTGGTAGACATATCAATGATATCTACTGAAAAATACCTGTTTGTATACATGGTTTAGCAGTCTCGATCAAGAAACTGAAGAAGATACATTATAGATTTCCAGGTCATGTATACACTTTGTCAGCAAATCCTAAACCTTGTTTCAGAAGTGACACATGTGGCACAAATATACAATATAAACATTGAGCTTAAAAATACTACAATACTACAAATACAATGCCAAATACAATTAAGAATTTAAGTCTGATATTCAACGTGATTCATGATTATGAAGATTAAACAAGGAAAGAATTCATGGAAATATTTATAAAAATTTGTTTAGAATACAACTTTGTCAATCTCAAGATGGTATTTGCAAGTAAATGCACACATCAGCATTCTGCAAAAGCTGAGGAGTAATAAAAATAAATCAAAATTATTTTCACTGTGAGTGAAAAGTAGCAACCAGATTGTGAGCTAACGCTAGGGATCTATATGAAAAGGCTTAAATTTTCTGAATTTATCTCCAGCTATCATAAATTAGACCATTTCAGAGCTGTACCAAGAGAAGAAAAAATGTTTTCTACACCCTGCCTTTCATTCTGAAGATTTGCAATCTGAGTCCCAGATAAGTTATGTAAGTATATTAAACCTGAATGCTCAGTCCTCAAGTTGTGTCCACCTTTTTTTTTTTTTCTTTTTTTTTTAAATATCTGATTTACAAACAGAGTGACTTGCTGTTGTTGGTGGAAGAAATGTGTAATAACGTGTTGAACTAAGAGTAAGAAGATGTTTGCATGAACAGCAGGACAAGAGGAGAAAAGCTGCTGAAATGCTATGTAGCTGTTCCATACACATTTGCATTAGGTATAGTCAGTTCTATTTTGCCCACTGGTATATGGTATTAAAACAGGAAGCTCTAGAAGAGAATGTTTGGCCTAAATAGAAACAAACTGACACATCTGTATTATCCATATTGTCTGATAAGGAGTGGAAAAAGAAGATATGGCTGTAAATCACCTCTGAGTCATAACTAAATATATAATTTAAAGTGTGCAGAAACTAAAAATAGTGTACACTAACACCAAAACATGCCACAGCGCATGAAAGGAACAAATGTAGGCTCCAGTCCTGTGAATAAAAACTAATCATATGGAGAGAAGATAAAAGAAATAAGATCTATAACTAATTACAACATGAGGAATGATCTTTCTGCTTCAGTCATCTGAATGCACAGGAATGCCCAACTGCTTATTGACGAGTGTGAAGCAGTATATTTTGTGTGGTGCTTTTGTTCATTACAGAGGCTTTTTGATTACTTGATCTATGTATGTTTTTCTGTATCTCTTGAAGGCTCTGTGCTAGCCATAATGGCTTTTTGCATACATTTTGAAGACATAAGCATTCCTGGTCTGTAATTAATATTATTTGGCAAAGCAGATGGCCCAGTAAAGGGCCAGTGTGATGGGATCCTCCTAAATATATAATTATTGCAGAGTTTTAAAGCTATATTAACATTATCATTAAATTTGTGAATGATGGTGCTTTTCTACCAAACTACAATTGAAGGAATTGTATAGTAGTGTTCCTTTAAACTTTTGAAAGTTTCCAGCATGTGTGAGCAGGGCTGGATATGAAAACAGAAATTTTTCATCATAGTGTTTGAAATACGTAGGAGCATTAGCTGGGCAATGTATAAAAATAGTTATGTTTTCCTTCTTCTTGGCTGACTTATGACCCTTGTAGTTGACTTATGACCCTTGCATGGATGAATACTTCCTCATTCCTATTATGCCACTTTCCCACCTTGTACAAAAATTGCTGTTTAAAACACTAGAGAGAAAAATCTTGACAAAGCAACATGAAATTTGGCAAATGAGCCTGGTATTCAAGATCAGTCTGACTTCTTGTGAAAAAATACTGTATAGGTCTTGATGGTTAGGAACTGACTTTTCATCCCAGACTCATACATAACACACTTGCTAACATGAAAAATTCAACCATATTTGATGTATTTGAACAGAAAAACAATAGCAACTTTTTTTTTTTTTTTTGCAGACTGTTGTTTGTTCTAGCTATGTAATTTAACTTTGCTGTGGTAGGGAATATAAGAAAAAATGCTCACATCTTGAGCTGCTATCTCAGCTGGAAAGCAGGCATCAACAGCTGTGAAAATACTGTGAGGTGTCCCCCTTGTCAGAGCAATGGCCGTCTGAGAAAAGGCTTCTTGACTTTATGTCAGTGCAACATTGAAGCCTAAGCTTCCAGCTGTTTGCTCTGAACAGAGCTGTGGAGAGTCTTATCTAAGCAGACTACCTTGCTTAGCTTTTAAATTGCCCCCTTCTGTAATAAAGATGCTTGAGAAGTGAGTGCTTTTTCCCAGAAAAAGCTATGAAAGGGCTAAATGAAGCTATTCCCTTTTACAGTAGAATGAAGAAGAGAAGTAACTCTCCATTTTAGTACCAGTCTCAGCTTTAAGGTGCTGACCAACAGCTGAAAAGAGCATGGCAACTACCTAAGGCTCTCAGGAGAGTTGGATACCTGTTTACATGACGTCCTTAATTGTTCCATCCCAGTGAAAACCATTGTAATTTAATGTTTTTATGGGACATTTCATTGGTTTGGTTTGTCAGAAAGGTAAAGTGGGAAATTAGTCCATGAGAGGAATAATTAGTTGTATACTTAACTGCACAGATGCAATTACACAAACAGTCAAATTGTGGGAGTTTTTTGTAACCCTGAAAAAGTTCTAGTTATCTCAGACTCGAAATAGTTGTTTCATATCTTTTTAATCAATAGAATATTCAGGAAAACTAAAAATTAATTTTTTTTAATACTGAAACTTTAACTGACACTTTCAACATTTAAAAATTGATATATTTTTCCAAATAGCTGTGAGGAATTTCTGATTGTGACTTGCAAGGTAGAAAATGTTGATTGCTTTTTCTGAAGTTGCCATTTTTCCTTTGGAATATTCATATCTAACTTGTGTATGCATGTGGCTGTGTGTGGGCATGTTCACACGTACATATATGTCCTTACTTTTTGAATTATGAAATAAGAGGAAAGGAAACAAAATCTTGATCTGAAAATGCAGAATGCATAAGTACAAAACAAAATAAGTTATCCAGACATTTTCTGAAAAAAGTTTGTACCCTTTTTGTTTTCTGGTACCTAGTTATTGAGTTCAGTTGTATTCCAGGTAGTTCTAGGATAATTTCACTAACAGTGGTGTTCTTCTGTCTCTATATATTAATGAGAATGATGCAAATTTTGTCTGTAGAATTTTTCTCTGAAGTTATTAATTTCTAGAACTAAAATTGTATGACATTTAACACTGCTCAGAAATTGTTGTGAAGTGGCTACTGGGCATATTCATCATTATTCATTTGACTTTGTCTTCTACATTTTCTTTCATTCAGCATCTTTTTGTGGTTTTTATTTTCCTTACCACTTGTGAAAATTTAATTGAATATATTATACAATATTCAGCAATTTGTTAATCCCATGTCCTGTTGTTATAAGAAATGAGCAATCTTTAATACCACCTTCTTGCATATTCATAAAGGTCATATATGTAATCGAGGTCAGAATTTATACAAACAGCTACTTTCAGGAAGTAAATTTTGTAAATATTAATAAATGTAATGCAGTCTGAATACTGATACACTGGAACAAAACCAAGTGTCTTCTCCTTTGTAGATTCAGCCTTTAGTGTTAATACCATTATCAACTTGTTTTATGAAGGAATTGAAATTGAAAAAAACAAGAGTGCATTAGCTAACTTTGCAATCTGAACATATGGTAAGCCATAGGATCATTAACAATAACACATTAGCCTCAATAATGTTTTCTGAAGGCTCACAGGGATTTCATCTGTTGTTGCATATTAAAGATACGCATATTGTTTCCTGTCACCTTACAGATCATACTGAGTCTACAAAAATCACACTTAGCCAAGTTTTATTCATCTGGAAACTTACATGGAACAGCTGCGCACCATAAGCAGATCATTTCTGTCAAAATATTCTTGATTCATCCGTTAGAAATATTCTTCCTTCCATAAGGCAAAGGCCGTTCATTTACTTTCAAACCAGAGAATTTAATTGTGTTCAGATCTAGATATAGGGTATTTTCATAAACAGATTTATTTTTATGAATAGGCATCCATGAGGAATATTAGGTTATGAAATGGTTGTCTTTCCAAAGAAACAATGTTAGGGTTGACTGAGTGGTTTAAGAGTATATGCTACTCTAACTTTAGATGAGGAAACAACTCTGTTGTTTGTCTGACCTAACTGGTATTGGCAATGAGTTAACTCACCTCCCTGGCAGATCACCTTCTGCAAAGGTCCTGCAGGCTGTTAATGAAGAGCTCAAATATTTTTTTGCTACTTTGAGTTTTGCAGTGCTGACACATTCTAGCTATAGAAGTTCAAACCCCTAAAAATAGGTTTTTAAATCTAAGGAAAAACTACAGGAAGTAATCAAAAAAGAATGGAGTTTATGTAAATTCCATTTAATTTATGTGGGGAAAAGACTGAAGACTGGGGAAAGATTAAAAAGGGACAGAGTGCCTGTTCCTGGTATAGGACATTCTTTTCTAGCACTGGCCCCTTAATTTCTTCCTACGTACTGCATCGTTGTCAAGTTATCAACAGCTAGGTAATATATGTGTATACAAGGTTTCACATACCGTTTCTTTCTGACAGATAGCATGTGACATTATCTGTTTTGGCTGTTTCTTCCTACTCACATCCCTCTCCTTCCTTTTTTTTTTTTTTTTTTAAATTAAAACAAAACAAACCAAGATCATGGCTTTCATTTGTATACATTATACTTTTTGACATATGTACTTAAACACTCAAATATGTTATTACAAATGATATAGATAACACATAGAAATGTAATTATAATATATATATTTATATACATTCACTGTGACAATAGGTAGCAATACTTGGACAACTGAACTGGTGACAAACTGTAGCTGATGGGTGGGATGATGGCATTGCATCACAGGCTTCTAAAATCAGCTTTATCACCAAGAAAAGGTGAATGGAACGGCAGTCTGATTCTGAGTATTTCAGCATGAGCTGGTCCACAGGGCTAACAGACCTGGCAGCTGAGGTAAGGCAAAAAAAAAGTAATATGGAAAGAAGCTATTGTTTATAACTTGCTAATATCTGTCGGTATAACATGCAATAAAATAAAATTCTGTCAAGGCATTTATAAATTCAGAAGGGTAATTTTTGTTCAAATGCCACTAAATCTAGAACTTTCTTTAGTAGCCTGAGTTTCTTCCATAAGGACTTCAAACTGACCCTTACGATTATAAGGTATGAACTAGAAAGTCTTGTGTGGGGTACAAACTCTTCTGGCTAATGAAGCATTTCAGATTGTTTCCATGCAATCTTCTCTTCATGAATTATTTACCAAAAGCTGAGAGTTGATATCTGGTGTTTTGCCTGAAATTTGGTGTCCCTTTTGAAAAAATATTTTTAAAAAATATTGAAGTTGAAATTTACTATGCTGAAGTAATTGAAACTACTAATATTTAAAAAACATAACAAAACACTTTTATTTTAAGCATGAAATTTAATTGTGTTTTTCCATTTAGGCTTAACTAGGCAAGCTGATATGAGTGTATATGCACTAGTATTAATTACATCAAAAAACCTACATAAATGGGTGTTGACAGTAAAGATCAAAATACTTATTAGGAAGGACATCACTCCACTGTGATTCATTGCACTTCTGAAATATGTACACAGCTTTCCATTAATTTTAATGAAGCCTGAATCAGGCCTGTGTAAAGTGATATAAATGGCCTAGTATTCATAATTTCCTAACTCCCAAGAAGCCTATTTTTACCAGATATTTCACTGGGAACTTTAGAATGCACAGAGATGCTTTTCCACTGCTTGTGAATTAAGAATCACACAAACTTGGGGAATGGTTGTGATAATAAATAATAAAGTCAGGAATAATAGCATAATGATATATAAAAGTTTCAGTCCATCTACAGAAGTATAGATAGTAATGTTTGCATAAAATGACTTATATTTTACATAATATCCTTTTAATTAGATTGCTAACCTAGGAAGTAGAATCTGGCTTCCTAATCACTGCTGCAGCCTGATTTTCATTCATCATTCAATAAAACTGAGAGCCACAGTATTTACCGTGAATGTATGACAGGGAAAGGCTCATTTCTGATGCCAAAATCATTGCAACTAACCTTGTAATACCTTAAGTCATCTTAAATTAAGAAATTATTTATCTCCTTCCCACATATGTTGTGTTTTCTATTATGTAGTCTGGAGAAAAGGAACCTGAGGGAAGATCTTATTTCTCTTTGCAACTATCTGAAAGGAGAGTGTAGCGAGGTAAGTATCGGTCTTTTCCAAGTAATAAGCAATAGGACAAGACTAAAGGGCCTAAGTTGTGCCAGGGTGGTTTAGGTTGGATATTAAGAAAAATTTCTTCATGAAAAGAGTTGTACAGCATGGAACAGGCTGCCCAGGGAAGTGGTGGAATCACCATCCTTAGTGGTATCTAAAAGATGTGTAGGTGTGGCACTTACGGACATGGTTCAGAGGTGGACTTGGCAGGATAATGGTTGGACTCAATGATCCAGAAGGTCTTTTTCAACACAAACAGTGTTATGATTCTATAATTTCTCTATTCAGACTAGAGGCTTACATCCTGTCAATGGACATGGAGGAACATCTATATTATACTATAAAAAATGAACGCCATCCTTAGTACATTGTTTCCTTGAACAAGTGTTGGAGCAATTTCCAAGACAAGTATCTATTAATTTGCAGGATTCCCTGCTTCTTGCTTGCTATACACGGCTTTGCATATCATGGCTTGTCACGTGATATGTATTGTCTGTGGGCAGTTGTTGCTGCTTTTCTTCCCCTTAACCCTATATCTAGCATAGGCAGCCTGGTGTAATGTTTTGGTGCTACATACCTGACCACTAGATGCTGTCATGAATAAAGTAAAAATTTGTAGTCTTGCTTTAGTTGGTTTTAAAGTACTTCTTATTTTAGTGACTAGCAACTTTTACTGCTCCTGGAGGTTGATATAAATATTGAATTAACCTCTTTTAACATCTGTTTCTTATGCCAATACATCTGAATAAAAATACACAGTCTGCCACAGGGTTTCTTTTTGCCTTTTCATCTTCATTTTCACTATCAAATACTATCTGTCACCATCTTAGTTTAGGCATGCTTGCAGCTATTTTTCATTTATGTAATGAAAAATAAATATGTAGGCCATTTTGAACTCTTTTATATTTCTCTCTTAATCTAGATCTAATGAGCTAAACTTTCATGGTTGTATCAGTCATGTTAGTTTTACTCATTTTTTTTAAAGGCCCAGGTCCAGTTTCAAAGTTCATAGTGTAAGAAAGAAATTACTCAGGGGAATTTCTTCCAGTTTGTGAGATAATAGTTGTTCAGTAATTATTATAACTCGTTAACTTGTTTGGAAGTGATTTGGTCTCGACTTCTTACTTGGTGAAAGTAGTTATAAAGTCCTTTTCCAGTAACAATGTTTTGAACTACTAATTTTCATGGGTTCAGGAGAGGAGGATTGTGTCAAAGCTTTCATAATAATTAATGTCACATCCCAAGCTTGTGCATACACATGTACTGGGATTTTGGCATTGTTAATGGCTCTATTTCATTCATGATACCCATAATTAATGGGTATGAACTAAATTTGTGAGAGAATGAAAGTTGAAACTAGAGCTAAATGAGTTCTAATAGGCCTAGAAGAACAACATTAAAAAATTCTACAGTGTAATTAAGAATTACAATCACTTGACTGGTTCTAGGTGTTTGTTTCTTGCCCAGAAAAGTATGCAAAACTTTTGTATTTCTGAAGAAAATTTCACTTGAGACTTTACTTTAAATATCAGGATTTTTTTTCCAAATATGAATTATAAATTGAAGTTATCCTTAAGGCTCACATTTGTAAAGATTTCCATTTCTTTATTCAAGATGTTGCTGAATCATCATGCTACAGAAATGCTTTGCACAAGATGAGAGTGAATAGAATTTTCCTGGTTGAAACATAGTAAGATACAAACTAAGACTTATTCAAATGCTGTCTTATAGTTCCTTAAAACCAAATCAAACTTTTTGATGGTGGAGGAGTATCTGAAATAGACCTTAATGACACTTGATTTATTTGTTTAAATAGTTTTTTCTTTTATGATACAAGAAATTTTCTTCATCATTGTTTGAGTAGAATGATGGTAGAATATAGTCTAAAATGCAAAAAGGTAATATCTAATACATTAGATGTGCTCAAATGAGTGGACCACAGTGTTTTAATCTTTTCAACTAGTAAAATTTGGTGTATGTTACAAGTACATTACTCTCTGAAGCAATTTATTTCATTTTCTAAGAGACAGAGGAGTTTATTACAAGTGCACAGTGAAAGAAAGTAAACCAAAGTATCTGCTCATATGGTCACTGGGGTCAATATTTGTCATTACTGAATGGCCATGAGCATAGAAGAATTGCCACCCACCTTGTAAATAACCTCTGAAGTTATTTACAACTATATGTATCAGTAAGTAGTAACATCTATATTACAAATATTTAAGTAACCACTTCACAGCAATGCCCTAATTCAGTGTCCACTTCAATTTTGGTATATCCACAAGACCCCAAGTTTCTTCTGGTTACACAGTACTTGTAATGATTCATTTAATTACAGCTTTTAAAACCTTGACATTTTTTGGTAAAGTGGAATACTATAAGCTGAGTGTCAGCAGATCAGGCTTGCAGGAGGAATATATGCTCTGATTGCTTTCCTGCTGTGAAGGTTGATAGGTCTGAAAGTTTCTGGAATTACTTTGTAATTTTATCAGATTATTCTTTGAAGCTCTTCACTACCCCTCACTGCCTATTGCTTACAAGAACCTGCAGTCTAATGTGAAATGAGATTGTCAGATAAAGACTGGTTGATACCATATTCTTTGCTACTCTATAATATATTGATATGCATGTTTTATATTGTACAAACAGGTATAACTTGGTTGTAGCACAGACCATTTCCTAGAATCATGGAATAATTTGGAAGGGACCTTAAATATCATCTAATATCCAACCTCAGATATTCCAGGGGATATCTGATGGCTGGAAGAGGGCAAATGTCATGCCTTCTTATAAGAAGAGGGTAAGGTCTTAGTCCCTGGGCAAGTAATAGAATGAGTCCTCCTGAAAACTATTACAAAGGGCAAATAACGCCAAACTATCCTGATCACCTTCTACAACAAAACAAAATTATTCCATTGGCATGGGGAGAGCTGTGGATATTGTTTACCTGGTCTTCAGGAAAGCATTTGCCAGTGTTTCCCATAACCTCCTCCTGGCAAAACTGAGAGATACTGGATAGGTAAACTGCAAGATAGGCAGGAAATTGACTATCAGGCTGCGCTCAGCAGTTTTGATCAGCGTGTTACTCAGGCTGGCAGCCTGTTACATGTTAGGTCCTCCAAGGTTCCATGTTGTTTAATCTCTTCATAAATGATCTGAATGATGGGGTGGAAAACACCCTCACCAAGATTGTCAATAACACCAAACTGAGGGATATGGCAGACATGTTGGAAGAAACATCCATCTTAAAGACCTGGCCAGACTGGCAGAGTGGGCTAGCAATGGCAGCATGAAGTTTAACAAAGACAAATGCATAGTCCTGCAACTGGTACACATAGCCCAGTAGTAGCTCAGATCTGTGTGGCTGCAGAGCAACCTTGCTGAAAGGGACCTGGGGGTCCTGGTAGACAATGAGCTGAGCAGAAGCCAGCAGGGTGGTGCTGAAGTAATGAAGGCAAATCAGATCCTGGTCTCTATAACCACAGGAGTGTTGCTAGCAGAGGCAGAGATGTGATCATTCTATTCTTCTCGGTGCTCGTCAGGCTGCAACTGGAGTACCGTGTGCAGTTCTGGTACAATTCAAGAGAGACAGGGACAGATCAAAGAGGATCCAAAGGAAGGACATGAAGGTGATCAAAGATCTGAAGAATCTGACCTGCGAGGAAAGATCGAAGAGTTAGGTCTTTCCTGCCTGACAAAGAAAAGTCTCAAGGAGGACCTCATCACAGTATTCCAGTACTTAAAATGGTGGTTACAAAGAAGATGGAGTCTCTCTCTTTGGAAGAGGCACATGGAGATGGCAAGGGGCAACAGATACCACTTGCACTGGGAAATATTTCATCTTGCCATTAGAAAGAAATTTTTTGCAGTGAGAACAACCATTCACTGGAACAACCTTCCCAGGGACATGGTAGAATGTCTGTCACAGGAGGTTTTCCTGATGTGATTGAACAGAGTACTGGATAATCTCATTTAGGCTCTCTTCTGCACACAGTGTTGAACCAGATGTTCTTTTGAAGTCACTTCCAACCTGGGCTGTTCTAACATTACTCAACCATGTAAAGCCAGTTGTTAGCTCATTGGGTTGTGTTTGAGTCAACGTCTCATTTAGGCTGTTATAGACAAGTTTAGCATAGCTTTGCTTAACACAGGCTTCTGATCACAGGACAGTTTTTTCCTGCTAATGTGAATCTAGGCATCAGAAAAGGGCTTCAGATAATGAGGAATGTGATATACCAAGTGGTCCCAGACTGCTGATGAACTGATGGAGAAAAGAGATCAAGATGAATTTAGGATGACTGAGATATATGCTTCATGCTGTGAAGCATGTCTGGCAATAAGAAGAAGGAAGGAAAGGTAAAGGTTTGTTAAGTTTTTGTTCATTTTACTCTCTGAAGCCAGAGTGTCCAATAGTACAGCTCAAAAGATTTTGGCATATGCCTTTGTTTTCAGTTATGGACATCTCTGCAAGTTCATGGGCATAGTCACAATCCCAGCACAATGAATCAGGGAAAAACAACGTGTATTTCAAATATAATTTACTTTGAATAGTTTCAGGAATATCAAAACAGGCTAATGTGTTAACATCTGTGTATATGTAAGGACTTATCTTACAAGAAGCTATTCTCTTTCCCTAGATAAATTAAAAAAAAAAAAAAGACACCTGAAATCTCTACTAATTTGAAATTGGGCTCATCTGTTTGTAACCAGCCCCATTTCCAAACAGAAGGTTCAGCAACACTGGCTTATGGTAACCAGTAAATAATGGATTAAATGACCCATGGCTGCATGCCCATGATCAATTACTGAAAAGTTATCACTTGTCATTATTATTAAATCAATTTAATACTTTAGGCTAAAGCATGTTTTACAAGATAGGTAATGATTCGTGTAGAATCTGACTAGGATACAAGGGTTAGTGTTTGGCTGGGACTAATTCACATTGGTCATTTCTGCCTGCAATGAAAGCTTAAGTGAACTTGGTTTGGCCTATAGGATCTATTGAAGCGGGATAAAAGCTGGTAATAAGAGAGAAAAACACCCCCCAAAAAACCATCTGGGAGAAATAAAGGACTCAGAGTTTGTAAAGAACTTCAGAATATCAGGGATGCACCAAACCGAAGAATAATTTAAATCCTTGCTTTATGAGACTGAATTTTGTGCACATTCATATTTTCAGCACAATTTGAAGTTTCTCACTTCTGATAGTTATCTTTCATCCTTATCCTTTACAAGAGCTTCTATAAGAGGATTCCTGGAAAAAAGTACCTTCCTCCTAGTTTTCAGTCTCCAATTTGCAACACAGGGGACTTTGAGATATATTTTATTTCTCAGTGGATTTTTTCCATGAATTTCTCATCTAAAACTCATATAGATTCCCATCACCTAACAAAACCTTTGGCAACAATTATCCCAGGTTTTCTGTTTGTTGAATTAATAGTTTCGGTTTTAATTATTGTTTTTGTTGCTATTATTATTGTTGAATCTGCTACCTTTCTTTGAATTCTCAGTTATTTCATTGTAAAGGATGGGGAACAACTAATAGATATCCAGACAGCTCATGAAAGTCAGATACAATGTACTCCAATCTGTATTCTCTTCACTCTATACTCTAATTAACCTCTTTTACAGATTGAAGAATCCTGGTCTGCTTAGTAATTTCTTGCACAGAAACTGAACAATATCTTTGAGCTTTCTTGTCCAAACCTTTTTACATATCTGCTGTCACTTCAAATACCTTGTCAATTGTATCTGAGGTATTTTAATCCATGCACTAATGCTGACAAAACTTTATTTTCATTGCTCAGCCAGTGCTGACCTAGTGATTATTTGAAACATTGAAGGACTTTTCCTTCATGAGATCACATGACATCATTTTTGGAATTTGCTCTCTAAACTCATCATATTCCATGTGAATGGAAATGCAACCCTCAGTTGTTAAAGGCAAATACTTTCACTTGCTCCAGATTCTGCCCGCCTCACCAGCTGTAGTCTTGCTTAAAACACTATACTACAGTGATTTAAATTAGACGTGTACCATTGAATTAAATGTATAGTATTAGGCCCACTGATTTCAAATTAGGCAACGGTCTGGGCTTTTATTCATAATGCATACTACAAATTTGGCACTTTAAAAGATACAGTATAAGTGTTGTAATATTAATACATTTATGTTTGGCATTTGTAGCTGTGTATATCAGTTGGTGATCAAATAAATGTTGCACTATTTTGTTCTGAGGTTATATTGTGTGAATGTCCTTAATCTCAAGATTATGACTAACTCATTTAACCTTCTGAGTCATACTGGTAATTTAATGCCTGTGTTACTCTGACAAAAAAAACTATGAATGAATTAATGAATATTAAAAATGGAATCAATTACTGAAAGGGGAAAACTTTACCTTTAGTAGAGAGTATATTTTACAGAGCAAAATATAGTGTGTGGAAAGGATAACAATACTGGAGTGCAAGAGAAAAGTTTTATTAAAACCATTAAAGTTCCTTCTCCTCTTACTGCAGTGAAAAGAATCAAAAACAAAACTTCCTTTTGTCTAGGAAAAAAAAAAGAAAAAGAAAAAAAGACTGAGAAGCATGCCTGGATCTATGGAATAGCGAGTTGATGGACAGGTAAAAGAGGAGTTGGAAGCTAAAGGAAAGGAATATATTAAGTATCAGGAGACTGCAGGGGAGAGTGTGAAGGACATACTGAGAAGAAAATGTTCCTGCACCAATACTTTGTGGCTGTAAAAAAATTAAATATCTGATTTTTAAGGATGAAGAGGTCATATCAAAAATTAATTTGTTTTGCTTATATGTTTGAAGGATGCAAGTATGTATTTCTATTTCCTGAGCCATCCTAGCCTGAGAAAGAAACAGCCATTTTATAACCCAGAATGGCACATAATGTTAGGAATTTGTCATCTCAAATCACTAAAAGAAAGTATGGAAAAGGTTGTAGAAATTACTGTATGACTGATTGAGAGGGAAAAGGCATGAACCTGCTCAGTTTGCAACTGTGGGATTTTTCACTCTGTTCTTCCTGGAAGATTGCTGTTCTGTTGCATATAGCATGCCAAGGACCTAATTTGTTTGTATACCTGCAATCCTTAACATCTTTTCTTAAAGGTGTACCTTTATGTACCAGGTACGTCAAATCAGTTTTAAATTATTTAATATTTGCAAAATAAAGCAATGAAGCTTTTATAAAGCACGTGTAACTTTTGTAAGTGGCACAAATAATCTGATTGCAAGGTTGTCTTAGGGGGCAGTGTGACCTGTACTAGAGTACTCATTCTAGACTGAACTAAGGGGGAAATTTCTGATTTACATCAGTTTCTGTGAGGAACAGTTAGATTTTTTTTTCTCATAACTCATTTTTCTTTCATTTCATCAAAGTGGCCCTTTTCCTTAGTGTGAATTCATCAATGCTATGCACTATGTAACCAAGAATATGGCAGGTCCTATTCAAATGTGTCAGAAAGGTTGCTTTTTTCATTTGCCCAAGCTTGATTCTGGACACAGAACAGTCACTACTGCCATTGGTATTGTGCCAGAACGAATCTGAACAAACAGGTGAGATTTAGCTGAAGGTTTTCTAAGGTAGTGAGTCCATTACAATGTAACAAAAATCTGCAGAGAGATTTGCAGATTCATCTGTCTTTGAATTAAGGGAAGAAAGGAAGTAGACAAAAGAGAAAGTTATATAGCTAAAATTAGATATGATGACAGATAGCAAATCTCTAGCCTTTATCAAATGGTTTTAACCTCTTTCCTGATGGTATTTAGGCTATAAAGAGAACTCTCTCCTTTAGGAGCAAAATTATGAATGCATTGTGTGGGAGGATCATATTGAAAGTCTAGCATCTGCTTGATAACCTGATGAAATTCTGCCAGATCTTTCTGATTCAATACTGACCAGACAAGAGAGTGCTATAGTTCTATTTTCAGGAATGGATTTTGGGGACTTAGTTTATTCTAAATTTGAAACTTTTTTTTTGGACACTTTTTTTTTTCCTCCTCTTCTTTTCCTTATTCCCCTCCACTCTAACAGGGAAAACCGAGAGAAACTGAAAATATATTTTAACCTTCAGCATTTTCAAAACTTCTAAAATTATTCAGGTTAACCTGAATTGAAGTTTGTAAGATGATTTCTTCTGAAGAAGAAGTCACATTTCCAGAAAATTTTTCAGAATGAAAATGAAGACCTATTTTTGATAGACCACACTAGAGCAAAAAGTGGGAATACAATGAAAATCCCAAGAAAGATGAATGTAAAGAAAAAACCACAACTGAAACTTGAGTTTATCATGTCAAAGACTGCTGTTATGCCAAGTCTCAGTAGATGGTGCTGATAGGCTGGAAGGCATAAATACATTTTTTTAAGTCATAGTCTGATGAGGCTGTTTTATAGAAATATATATAAATAAGCACTATTTGGTGTAAGTAACAATCAATGCTATTTACTATTCACACATTATCATTACTACATTTGGTATTCATTGGATTTTAACTGATTCAGCCGGTATTAATGAGGATGTCCTACTACTCATCCTGCCCTAAGAGATAATTTTTTCATAGGGGAAGCTATCAGTGTGAAAATTATTACTATTACCTACAGTAACAAATGGAAACAGGGAAAGACTTTTTTATATATGGAAGGAACAGGCTGTAGTTTGATGAGAAAACTGAAAAGCATATTGATAGTAGCATTAACTCTGCTGGTGCTTTGTGTGTGCTTACTGCCACTCTTTGGATTATGCAGCTGATTTGGTCTAACAGAAAGGGATCTCTCCCATGTTTGCTCCCATAAAAATTCAGAAAACATATTGCTGAGCTAGCCAGTTGGTAATAGCATTACTGGATATCTGCTATAGTACCATCGCATTAATTGCATTTTCTATCCTCAGAAGATGAAGAGGAAAAAACCTCCTTGAAATCAAGATTGTTTGGCTGAAGACTTATATTTACAGCTCAGTGAAACTATGTTCAACCTAAAGGCAAAAACTACCTCCTGAAACACAAAACAGAAGGAAAAATATAGTAACATATGCAGGAGTAGCTATGAACAGATATATAGAATTTATAGCAGATGTTTTCCAGGTAAAATATATGAATAGAAGAAGTTACTGCATAAGTAAGTAAAATATGATATGAGGTTTAAAAAATATTAATGGTTGTCGTGGCTGTTGTTCTTTTATATCATGATGTTACTCCAAATAAAAAATTTAAAGAGCAGAAATTGATCAGCTGAGTGAATGTACAGACTTTGCTAGACTGAATTTCCATAGCAGATCAAAAGTTAAATATTTTATCTTACTGAGCCCTATTATAAGTAACAGATTGGAGCTAGATTTTATGAGCAACTTTTTCCTTATCTTCTATCTAGAGCTGACCAAGGGCAAACCTCTGACCAATTCATCAGAAGGATTTGAAGTCCTCTTAATTTGCAAAAATATTATTGTGGACTTAAATGTACTCTAACATGGGGCTTTCACTTCTGCAACTTGTTGTGCTTTGGATAAGGTATTTATTCTACTACTGCTCATGAACTCTTGCAAGAAATTGCACAGGAATTGAAATGTTCAAAAAATAACTCTTTTTCACATTGTGATAGAAGTATGAAGAAGAGTTTATTTCATGTCGCTTAGTGTGTTACTTCAGCTTGCTTCTTGTCTCAGTCTAAAAAAATAAACCAAAATGTCTATGAAGGAAAGTGAGCAATCCTTCTGGACTAGGAAGGGGGCCTTTCTCTCCTGAAAACCACCACAGCCTTTGAAATTAAAAGACTTTAATCGGAAAATGTAGAGAAAAGGATAACAGTTCTTAACTAGAAATATATGTGTGTATAACCAAAACCAGAACAGGAAAAATAGCAACGCCATACCCAAAACATTCAAACAGGTCGAGTCCCCTCCCCGCCCTTCGGAGCAGTTGTATTCACGGCCAGCAGGGGGCGCTGTCGGGCTCTGCCGAGGCACAGACACCGGCGGGGAGGGGAGGTGACCATTCCAGAGCTCCCCTGGGGGTGGCGGGCACGGGGTGTGCTGGGAGCTTTCCTGTGGGCAGTGCGAGGACCCTCTCACTGTCTTTAGTCCAAAAGCATTGGGGTGGGTGACGGTGGTGGTTAGCGAGTCCTCTGCCGATGGCGCCAGCCCCTTGGCGTGTCTCTGGAGAATCCAGGCAGTGGTGATTGGTCTCTCAGAACAGCACGGAGCGTGCAGAGTAGGGCAGCAAGCCAGGACCCCCCTCCTTGTGCGTTCCAGTGCTCAGCAAGGAGCAGCTGGGTACCCAAGCAGACAGAGGAAAAAAGTGTAGCAGGAAAAAAAGAAAAAAAAAAACCCAAAACCTCACTAGAAACCTCTGCTTCACCACCAACCAAGCCAGGGAAAAAAGTGACGTCCTCCCGCAAAGAAAAGAAAAACCATCCCCAGCCATCCCATTGGAATGCAAAGCTATTAGTTATCCCTTTTTTTAGGCTTTAGACAATTGGCTGGCTCTGGGAGCAGGTAGTGAGAGACCTGGGCTTCAACAAGCCATCTTGTTCTGGCTTCCAACCCCCAAAGTCGCTGTGTTGCCAAGGGACAAAAAAAAAATTCCATGAAAGATTTTGAAACTATAACACTTTTCTTTCTTTTTCATTTCCCCTTGAAGCAAGCAATGTGTAAGTGGGTGCACTAGGCTAGGACTCTGGAGATCTGTCCCTCACCTTCTGTGAGACTTCTGGTGTCTAAGACTCTTAACCCCACTCCCAACCTTTTGGCATTTTGCCCTGGCTGGCTATTATGGTGTTAAGTCGCTCAGTTGCTGTGTAAGGAATTTGAAATCTATGAGTGCAAAGCACTGAATAAATCTGTGACCATAGTAAAATCCAATACACTATTAGACCCACTGCTATTGCTTTTGTAAGACAATTGTATGTCTTAAGTCCATGCATATTTGCAGCACAGTGCCTTAACTATTAAAGACAATAAAATTGAAAGCAGCTTGTATATTATACAAAGTAATACTTCCTCTACACTTGCATTCTGAGAGTGATAAAAGCTATTAACTTTGTGCATGAATGTCATTTAAATTTTGTATTCCTTTTTTTCTGTCCCCAGTGATCAACACTAAATTAAACCACTTCTTGGCTTGTTTTTACAGATGAAGAGAGAATTAAAAGTGATGCATAAGGGAGCTTTTTATTCCTTAAGACCTCACAAAAGCCAATTTCTGTGGAATGAACCTCCTAAAAGAACAGTAAAAGAACATTTAAAATGCATTTCTCTACAACTCTATTTGTAGTTTCTTAATCTGTTTTTAGGAGGATGCTATTACATTTGTACATATATGAAAATAAACGGATTAAAAAATACTTAGATTTTGTTCTCTCCTCAGCTAGTTGTATTATATTTAAATTAATTAAATACAGTGGCAGCCACTGAGCCTCTCTGTGATATTGTGTCTTTGTCAGCAGTTTACTTATGGCTTTCCTATTTAATTAAATGGGAAACAGTGAGTTCCTGATGCACTGCTACGCATAGTCTGTAGGACAAACCACACCTGCCACTGTGTATAAAATCTGCTTAATGCACATGATGAATGTGCACACGCATATAGCATATGTGCATGTGTGTAGATATAGTGAAGAGTTAATTCCTTGCCAAGATATTTGCAGCTCTTCTTTCTTTTTGAATACACTAACCCTTATCTTGCATTTTCTTCAATTTATTTACAGAATTTTTAGTCTGCTTGCTCTGGTTTAAGAATCTCCTGAGCAAGCAGACTGAAAATCCAGTAAACAAGCTGAAAGAAAACTTGAGAAATATCCAGAAGAAATAAGAGCTGTAGAGTTCAGAAGGCAGAACTAAACATTCAACATCATGGATTTTACACAGTGTGCAAAATATTATTCCTTATACTGTACAAGAGTGCTACCACTCAGCTATTATTTTCTTAACAGGTATATTAAAAAACTAGCAATACTGGATGTTAGTATCTGCACTGTCTGCTTTTCATCTTCACTATATGTACCCTATTCTCTACCATTAAGCTTACGATTGTAAGATGCAATATTTTTCTATTTCAATTGCAATTCAGGGCTTGCATCTCAGTTTATTTCTGACTTCAAAACCAAAAGAAGTGCTAACATAATGCATTTGTATTTTCTGGTTCAGCCTCAAATTTCAATTTTCTTTTTCTTTCTCTACATGAAAAGTAGCAAAAGTGGGTTTTCTCCTTTTTTTCTGCAACATCTTCCCACATCTTCACAAAAAAGGCTGAGGTAAATGATAGCCTCCACATCTTTTCAAAAAATGCCACTGAAATTATCAATGCTGAGAAACCTCCCTAACTGCCATTAATGCATTCTACAAATGCCAGCCATTAACAATGAAATGGTTTCTTCTGTATGCAGCCTTCTATATACATCCTGAAGTCCAGACTTGACCAAGACCTGAAATGGCTTCTGAATAATGCATTTATCTCTCAGGGAACACCATTCTATTTTAGATCAGAAGAAGCCACGTGAACTTCTCACACTGCCCCTTCCTTCACATTCCTTTTGCTGCTTGACATGTCCCCAAGGCAGACTGTGTGAGACAGAGCTTTCCTCTATGAGATTCTGCCATTTTTGGCAGCCTTCTGACATACTGTCTCTTCATTGCCTGCACTTACTTTGGATCTCTGCTGAACCATCCTCAGCTGCCCATATTTTGCTGATACCTTCCTCATCCTGCTATCGCTCAGCTCTGTAACTCTATCTTGTGTGATAAAATATTCTCAGCTGTGAAAAAGAATGGTGTGAAAAGGAGTATAAGCAGACTTTTCCTTAAATCTTTACATAACTCACTTGTGTAAGAGTCTGGAGGGAGGTAAGAGGTGTAAACACATGCCCTGTGGGCGATATTCCAGCCTCCAGGCTGGAATTATGACAAGGACATTTAGACAGCCTGCTTGACAGACTAGTTCAACAAGTCTCTTTACATGTAAGTAAAGCTTTTGAATCATCGTACAGGATTTTCTCTTTCTCCAAATCACCCTCTATATTTAAATATTTACTGCTGATCTCTCTCTCCTGCATTCCCTCCCCAGGTCCTGTCTGAGCATCCTATCCTTTAGCTCTGAAAGTGAACATGTGCACCAGGCCTTGGGTTGACCTTCTGGACAGTTCTTGTACTTCTAAATTGAAAAATGTCTTCATATTTAACAAGTTAAATATGCATTTAACTTGCATTTAACATTTACATGCAACTTTTATCTCTAGTCTTGAAATTGTGGAACTCACTATGCTGGGATATTGTGAATGTCAAAAGAAAAACAGATCCCCCAAACTACCAGAGTTCAGGAAAGGATTAAACAGATTTAGGTAGGTTGAGCACATATATAGCTAGTAAACGAAGTGGGAGAGGTACACCTTCTGGTTTAGAAAGTTCTCAAACAAATGAAATATTACAAAAGTCAAGTTTTTTCAAGGGACAGTTCATTCTGAGCTTTAACACTATTTTTTTTTGTTGTTTGATATCTTAATAGAAAATTTTGCAACATTTTGCATGAAGAAATGTTTACTTAAGCCTTGTCCTACAAAGCATGAAACTTCATTTCTAAAGATGATATTTTATTGTGTGGTTTAGTAACTTTAGGTCATACTTCAATCATTTATTATAAAAAACACTGGTGACACTTATTTTAAGTAGAGAAACTTATTTTAATAAAAATTAAACCAGAATCTGCTCAGTATTCATAGATGTATATATATATATATTTATATGGGACTGTAAGGTTTACATAAATGGATACATCATGCATAAAAAATGAGACTTGTTTTCCCATTACTCATTATAAGGCTGTGTTGTCTCATGTGAGTAAACTAGGTTAGTAAACTGCTTCTTCAGCAGTTTATATTCACAGTTGATTCCAGCTGCAACCAAAAGATAAATCATAAACAAACATTTCCAAATAGCAAAATTACAAACAAACTAGGTTTTTCTGCTTTAAAATTGTATATCACATTTGTAAAATCTTTCTTCTCGTTCACCATGTTCTGTTGTAACTCCTTTTGGTACAAGTTATTGTAATCTTAGTGCCTTGATAGCAAAAGTTACACATAAAGGATGTTTCTCCTCTGGAAAATTAGTTAGCATTTTGACCTTGTTTTATTTATCTAGGTCTTTTTATAAAATGTTTTTGGTATGGTCGTCTTATTAAACCCAGGGATCATGACCTATATGATTACTTGTATTTTCAAAACAGTAGTAGAAAATTCAAACTGAACTTACTATCTGTATATAAAAATGTGCATACTAGGAAAACTTATTGGACATACTGTTTTAAAATATTTTGAGAATAAAGTCATAATTCATGAAAACTTCCAAACCACAGACACTCCATAACACAGTGTATAAATGTCTTCTCATTCCTACTGAGGAATTTCTATTAATTACAGGCTCATACATTTTTGGCATATATACCTTTGAGACATGATGCTACGGTGTTTTTGAGACACAGATGCTTATGTAATTGAAAGATGATTTCTGTGAAAATTAGATGACTGCATACATTACTGCTACCTCCACAACCATCCTTTATCCACTTGGACATAGAAAATGATGAAACAGAATTCCCTTCCCCATTCTTAAAACTTATATGGCTCTGGTATAATTTGAATAAGTGCTGTCAAACTCGCTGTCTGAAACAGAGGTGCCATGACGCATATTGGGAAAATTACCCCTACTAAGAGCAGTCCTCATCCCATGCTATTCCCTGAGCCCTTCATTGGCATTATTTTGAAGATTATTTGTCCATAAAAACTGTAGGGACACTCAGCCTTGCAACCTGTGTCCAAGTCCTGAACAGCTTGCTAATGCAACCATAGTCTAAGAAAACTTCATGGACCTATCTTTTGAATATAAAAGGTAGCTGTAAGATTAGAAACCTTCTACTCTGAATGTTTGATAATCCTGGGGGACAAAGAATCCTACGTTCTGGGCCACTTGTGCCTTTTATTTGCTGATTCTTAATGCAGAAGCTAAATAAACCATCCCCAAAGTACAAAACAGAATCTTGTCCCCCCTTGCTGTCTGAGAATAGCCAAATGTCTGGCAATATTCAGTTTTCTCTTGTACATATACTGAGTGCTTAGCCTGCCACTTACATATCTTTTCTACCTAGTGGTACAATTTCAGCTATAGAGTTTGAGACAGAGCTCTCTGTCACACGACTTGCTGATGTTCAAACAGACCGTAATTTTGCAGGACAGAACAACTTTCCTGAGATAATTGAGTTGATATTTTGAGACCCCTCTGAAACTGAGGGCCTAGATTCACATTATTTATACCCTGGAGGAACACCTAAAGGTGCAATGAATTAATTGTAAAAATAAAAAATAATCAGAACAGAAAGGGGTTTTGTCACCATCAAGACGTGCTTGTAAGTGATAGAGCAACATTTGACTGTGAATCTCAGTCTCATATAGTTTTAAGCCCAGAAAAGGGCGGGAGATAAGCCACCCCCTTTTCTTCTGCATGTACTGAGGCCTATCTTAGGTGTTCTCCAAACTACTGTATGATTGTTTAGATTGTCTATTTAAACACTGAAAATTTTTACCATTCAAGTGATTTAGGGATTTATGTGGCCATTTAGATCACCAATACAACTATTCCTGAGGGCTGGTATATAGCATTAGCCATAGAAACACTTAGACCCTTTGCTAAGTATTAAAGCTGTGTTCATATTTTAACAATACAATTCTCTTTAAGATTGTGAACAGCAATATTAATATCTACTCTTCTACTTAATTCCCCCAGGCCTGAGCTATTCCTCTTTATGGAGCTACTGCACACTGGAAGCAGCCACTGTCAGCAAAAAACAGCATATCTGAAACTCTACAAAGCCTCACAAGCCTTAACAGCTTAACAGACCACTACAGAACAGAGGTGTGAAGTTTACTGAAGTCCAATTGATTAAAGTCACATGCCAGTCTTAGCTGGAAAGCAAAGAAAAGAAGTGTTTATAAATATTTGGAAAAGTCTTTCAAACAGAGTTGGCACGTACAGCTTCCTTGAAGATTTCTCTTTGTTGTACTGGGATAGATCTGTAAGTAATTTAAGATAGCACAGATCCATCATTTTCAAAAGTACATCTGGGCTTACAGGAATGAGACTCTCACCCTGTGCATTTTAGAGCACAGCAGGGGCTTATTTCATAGCCATAAAATACCCTGCTGTGAAGTTAAAATTATTGCCTAACAATCATGGGAGGGGGTTTTGTTTGTTTTTTTGTTTGTTTGTTTTTACAAGAGTTGTATCAAACATTTGGCTCAAGATAACGAATTTATCTGGAATACATTACCAAAACCTCAGGGAAAACTGACCAGTTGGGAAGGATATTCTGATTTACGTAGACCTTTCTGGAAATATGTAGTAGCATAAATCCATATGAAATTAATAGCATCAAGTGACTAGGATAAAGCATAGGGACATTTTTCAAAACTCCCAGGTAACTAGGGAAATCCTTTGTTGAAATGTACGGTTTTGTTTAATTTCAACCACAGTTGAATCAGAAGCTGCCTTTATATATTTGCACGAAGAGTTACCATGGGTACCCATTCCTTTGTGGACAAAATGGTGCAGGCCTTCAGAGAAGAACCTTTCACAGTGGTACCTGGTTCTTATCCAGCTTGAGATATCTAGCTGGGGGTAGATGTGAGAAGTGCAGCAGAAAGAAGAACTAGCAAGTGAGACTTTGCTTTAAAATGATTAAAAACCTTGCAGACAGATTTTAGATAAGGAAATATAGGGCATAAACCTCATAACAGATATTTTACAGTAATTGCTGATGGATAAAATGCAAATGTAAGAAGAAACTCTTTCTTTGTGAATCTTATAAAATCTTTCTTTTAGTAGACAACTTGTTTGAAAACTTGCAAAGATTTTGCCTGATGAAGGCTCTAGATTTTACATTTTCTTTTTTTTTAATTATTTTTCTTTGTAGAATCAGTCTTGAAAAGATTTCAAAATGTTATCTATGCAATACTGGATATTCAAATAGTGAATTTATATAGTATTGCATTATCTATAATTTCTTCAGTAACTCTGAAGCTAAAGAGGCAGCATGAGAGAATGTTGATGGCCATCTTTTCATACAGATGGTTTGGAATAAAGAAGTAGGTTAGAAGTGAAAAGAAATCATCATTCTGATATTCAAAGATCTTATAGTGTTTGGATTTTAGTTCCTTACTATAAAAGCTTGGGTAGAAGGCATAAATCATTAAATGAAAATGGAAATAAAACAGTGATTTAATTTGTTACAGTGGCTGTGTTTTGTGGAGGTTGAAACAAGAGTAAGAATGGTCACAAACACCTACTTAGTTCTTGCGCAAAGAGAAAGAGATAGTGGCTGCTCTGAATTTAGAGGCTTTAAGAGATGACCTCAGAGGCTTCTGTTAATGCAGACACAATTCAGTGGCTTTTACTTCCTTTTTAAAAGTTCCTGGGTTTGTGACTCTTTTATAAAATTTAAATGTTGTTGTAGATACTGTTGTTTAGTGTTAGACTGATCTGTGATTAATGCTGTTCGTGCTATGAAAATGTTTCCTCACCTGAGGGTGTGTCCTTAAACATTTGTGTCACTGTGCACAGTGCAAACTGACAAGAACAGTGCAAGTCCTAGGAAAGAAAATAACAAAAACATAGATTTGATTTTATTCTGCAAAAGCCTTTATTCTTCTCTCCATTAACAATTTTAAGAATTTACTGTATTGTTTCACATTTTTTTAAAGATGTAGTTGGGTGCAGAACACACATAATTTTGGAAATAAAGGAAATGAAGAAATTACGATGTTCAGATGTGTCCAAACAAGACAGCTTTTTTTAAATGGATGCAAGTGTAATACACAGTTTCATTTCAGGTTGCAGAGGAAATACACTGCATTAAGGTATAGCAGTAAAGCTAAACCATCAGAATTCAATGATAAAAATTTAAATTTTTAAATTTAAATTAAATTAAATTAATTTAAATTCTATGTAATGAGACAGAGACCCTTTAATTTTTTTTAGTACTGTCTCAGGGACTCTATTTATCCTGGCTAAATAATAATAATAATAATAATAATAATAATAATAATAATAATAATAATAATTTGGTGAGGCAGCAACTGGAATTAGAAGTTTAAGTTCCCTCAGGCAGAGATAATAGATCTTACAGTTCCTGGCACCCTGACTGTACTTTTACTTTTTATTCAAAGGAAAACTGCCTTGCTCTTCTTCCAGCAATATTGTTTTTTGAAAAAAAAAAAAAAAAGTAGTTATGACTGCTGAGCTGTGCACTGAATAATGCTTTCCCTCTGTGAAAGAGGTGACAGTATTTAGTGTTCATATCAGGCTACATCCCCTGGATAAGGATGCAGGTAACAGGAACCTCCCTTTGCTGACAAAGGGGCGTAGGCTAAAGTTGATGTTTAGAGATCACAGGAACTCACAGGTTGTGCAGAGCAGCACCTTGATAAGGCTCAGTGTCTCTGGGATAGACAGCACTGTGAAGCAGGCTTTCCAGATCATTTTCTTGGACATCTACAATCTGTCAGATTCCCACAGAGACAGAATGTAGGTGGTCTGCATCTTGCTAAAGTACTGTTAGCAAAGAAATTATTCCAAAAGAATGAGTTACATAGAGTGAGAGCTACCTTGTTTGTCTAAAATTTAAAAATCTATGATTTGAACAAATTGTCATTTTATCTTCCAAAGAACACATTACCTCTGCTGTGTGAAATACCCATATGATCTGCACTGTCAGATTCTATTATTATTGTGACAGATACTGTAGCATATAAATTTTAAACTAATGAAAAAAATGTCATCTATCTTTTGGATCTAAGTGTTCAAAGTGCATCAGCTATTCAATTTGATAGATCATTCTTCAGAGGGTTTGAGAAGAATTGCATATTAAAAATACAGTGAATGGGAGAAACCCTCACTTTTATCCAGCTTCACATTTCATAAACTAATTCTGAAGAACTCATGAGAAGTCTACTTCCAAAAATGTTTCTTTATGGAAAGTAGCTGGAAAAAAGGTAAATAAAATATTTTTCTATTAAGATAAATTTGATTTGAATAAAAAAATAAAAGAGAGTATTAAAGCTTACTAATGCTGGTTTTCTGTTTATTATGGTCTCCTGGAAATAGCTGAAAAGGGAAGGAGTAGCTGTACTTTATTGTTTTCATATTGTTTTGTAGGTGAATGGTATTAGCATTTATGATTCTCTGATAAAAAAATGCACACTTGGGTTTTACAAGATAAAGCAGTTGATCAATTCCATTGAATGTTTTAATGCAGACAACTTTTCTTATGGCAAAAAAATAAAAAAGTTTGTAGATTCCAGATACAACAAAATTTTGGATTTTTTTAAAATGAAGTTTTCAACTTGTAGATAAAAGCAAAACTTCGAAAGCTGAAACCTTTTGGTAATTTCAGTTTCAAGACACATGAACACAAGGGGAAATAAGAATCGAAACATGAAATTTTCTAGACTTTTATAAGCATGTTCATTAGCAGTGACTTTTTTCGTATATTTCAAATGCTTCATTTCACCAATCAAATCATTGCTTAGAATATCAAGTGGTGCCTATTATTGATGAAGGCAAAAGTATCACACTTCTGTTCACATATTTGTGCGACTTGTTACTCTTCTGTTTTGTAAACTTGTTGGTGAACCATGAAGGATATAAAACAGGACACAAATAGTTAACTCTTATAGATAGATGCTCATATTGAAATTACTCAAGGTATAATTTTAAAAAAGTTATATGATTTTTATTGTAATCAATTTTTAGGGACTCGAGAAAGTATTAGCTATTTATCTACATAGACTACCACCTTCCTCACTTTCTGAAAGTCAAAATTTAAGAAATCCACCATTTCATTTGGCTTCCAGACATTTTCCATTGACACAATTCCTTCTTGAGAAAAGAAAGGAAAGAGAAACACTGCCTCAGTAGTAAAACAATCTACACATAGAATAACCTGTAAGGCTCATCCTGTCAGTGGAAGTTTGGTTATTTCTTCAAATGTGTTTAATTTCTATGTCTCAATAGATGCAAAGACTTTTCTTCCCATCTATAGGCTGTGTGTTTTTGATGCCTCGAGAGCCAATGCACAGAGAGGAAAACCAGAACTTTTCAGGACTTATTCAGGCAATGGGAACAGCAAACCTGTTACATCAGTACTCAGCTTTCTTCCAAAAAAAGCCCTCATACCACTTTGGCAGCTAGTACTGAAGAATAAGCCGAGTTTATAGAAGATAAGCTGAATGGAAAGAAAACAATAGATTTTTCACTCTAAAAGGGAAGACATTCTGATGCAAAGAAACCTGACAGTCTGAAATATCCATGACATTTTAAAAATCATCCCTGTAATCTGATTAAATATGGAAATGATCTTTAGACAAAGCTAACATTTCACAGTTCTGAGCTCGTTATATTTTTATTTATTTCCTGCAGACTCAGAACTACTGCAGAGAATGTAACCAAATCACATGTGGTTTACCATTGATCTTTAACATAAATCAGAAGAACGATAAAAATTGAAGAAAAAGGTCAGTGAACTTTATTCCACTTCTCCCTCACTTATATCTTCTGTTATTTAAAATAAATTCTATTATTTCTGTGCTACAATAACTTCTTGTTTTGGGGGGACAACAATATCTGGGATGTTATTTACTTTGATTCCATAATAGAGTTTTGTTCAATTTCTGGTATGAAAAAGCCTCAGAGAAACACAGCACGAACTCTAACACCAGATATTAAAACAGTTTTATTTTTTGGGGTAGCAATAACAAGAGTTATTTACTTGATTTGAGCTTCATTGCATAAGTAAGTTGTAGTTAACCCTTGAATTATAATGGAAGAAAAAGAGATCTAGTTTTTCTAGGACTAAATTAGCAATGTAATATAATAAGTGAAATATTTTGCTTTGTTTCTTCCAAAGAACGAATGTAAATATTTCAGAACAGACTTAAGTCCTGATACAGTATCATTTCCAACAGGGAACCAAGAAAAAGGGAGCCTTCTCCCTTACTCAAGGTTGCATCAAACTTTTGTACTTTTGTGACTTCATCCACCATTTATCAGGGGTTTTTGTCCATCAAAAACCATTCAGGGAATATTTTTTTTATTTTTTTTTAAACATAAGACGTTCCCAATTCTTGTGAGTGCATTGGAATAAAACCCTTCAGTATATATTTGACTTCTCTGTAAATAATTTTACTGTAAGAAAACAAAGCTGCTTATTATATTTGGTCTTAATAATTTTGATGTGCTCTGATTTTTCTGCTGCATGCTGTAGGTCATGCTGTGGGATTAGTAATACAGTCATTCTGCTGCTGACTAGTAACTGACAGAAGCTGTTTTCATGACCTTTTTTGAAGACTGTTACATCTATGTTTTTATTTCTGTTTTTCAGTTTGTCTTGACTTTCAAAACACTTGCTAGCACCTTAGCAGTAGAAATTCAAAACTTGTGATAAGAAATAATTTTACTTTATAGCTAGCATGCTATCAATTCTGGAAAATCACTTAAAAATATAAACAATAGTCTCAATGTATTTTAATTGCAACCTCAACAGGAAAAGAAACATTATCTCAACTGATCAAGACTAATTATTCAAGACTTTAGAGATCATTCTCGAAACTTTACTTCAGAGTCAAGTTAGGTGCAGTAGATAAGCATGACTGCTGGATGTACTTCAGAAGATGCTTGAGAGCAGGATGCTTTCGTAGGCCTGACCTGCCTGAAAATATATGTACATGTGCACCCACCCTACGGTGTGCTTGTCGGATGGTTTGTACCCAGCAGTAACACTCCAGTCTATTTTTTTTTTCCTAAAACAGATCATTGGACTTCACATATAATAGCTTTCTTTATGCCTGAGCAAAACAAATATATATATATAAAAAAAATTGTAGATGATGCTATCCTGATGTGCACGAACAGACTAGAGTCAACATTATTATACATGTGCTTAAAGATGAGCCGTCCTATTCATCGTTGCAGGATGGAGAGCAACATTGTGCCTGGGTTTAATGTGGCTGCCAAAATGCCAGCTAAACAGATTATTGAGAGCTATAGAAACTTAGCTTATAGAATTTAGCTTATAGAATTTATAGCTTAAGTTCTCTAGCTAGATAAGAAAACACAGTAGCAATGATATTTTCTGTGGCCTTAGAATGAATTAGTTTAGTAAGGAAAACAGCTCTTTCTGAACTCTTTCAGTTTGTTGTATAAAGGTTTTCTCTGAAGTGTGAGTTGGAAGGTTTTTCATGGATTTTAAAGTCTGTTTTATTTTAGGTTATGAAAATGATATTTGATGTTATTTTAGGTGTTTTGGTAACTAAAATTTAATATCGACTTTAAATTAAATTTTTTTTTTCCCTACTCTTGAAAATTGTTATTTTAATTGAAAATTTGCTACAATTTAACATAAATATAATCCATTAAACACAATGACAAGTACAGAGGCTTATGGAAATGTTTTTCTGGAGCAACTACTTATAGCACTGTATTCTAACAAATGAGCAATATATTCTCAGCATACACCATAGCCTTACTGCTACTTTAAAAGAAAGGAAAGCCCAACACAGAGAATTAATTTTGTAAGATACTTGGTTTGGCTAGTTCATTGTACTACATATGAAATGTACTAATTAATTTTAACTAATGAATAATTTTAACTAAACTTATGCACAAAAATGAAATTTAGTTTGCAGAAAAGTCTTTGTTTTAAGAAAGGAGGTAAATCAGAAAGGATATGGGATTCCTTGTGCAGTAAGGGACATGCAAATTGGAAGGTGCAGCTTACTGTGTTAACAGGTCTTACATCATTGTTTCTCTGACCTGAACAACCTCATTTAAATACTTGGTGAGCCCAGGATGGGTTTGGGGGGAAATTTTGGCAGACAGTGAAGGTTTTCTAATATTTTTCATATAATACTTTGTCACTTGTTTATTTTTTCTTCTCCATCACTTTCATGTTTGAAATGTGTTGTCCTAAGTTTTCATATTAAATGATCCCTTGTCAGTCATGACACATGCCAATATCAGTGATTTGAATCTATGTGTAATACTTTACAAAGAGGAAAGAAGAACATGTTATAAATGTACTAAGCAAATGGATTGTGTAGGAAAGACAAGGAAGGATGTATTCAGTCCTCAAATAAAAAGTTGCATCTTACCCAATGAAGATCCATTATTAGTAATCTGCAGTGTGGGACAGTTGAGTCATGAAGCTCACAGATGCTTGCTCTTGTATTTTCTTTGCCTTGGGATGTGTATGTCTCAGCAGGTAGCTATTCACACACATTCTGCCATGCAGTGGGGTGGCAAGGGTCATGGCAGGAAAAAATCCAAGAAATTCATTAAAATCATGTTCATATTAATCTAAAACTCATATATGTTGGCAAATAAAAAATGAGCTCTGCCAGCAACTCCAAATGAATAATGAAGCTTCTATGCAATAAATAATTCAGTTATGTGTGTCTTCTATTTTACAGAAACTTCTGAAGTGCTATGAGAAAGATTTTTCTTAAAACAAGAATTCAACAACAAACTTTTTGGGGTGAGGAAAGTCTACGTCTTCAGCTGTAATGACAAATTTCTTCTTAAGCACTGTGACATGGAAAACTTATTCAACTGTATCTTTCAGACTAGTTGACTTGATCATGTAATGAGAAGCAAAGGCGAGTGCACAGATGTCTTGCTGGGTCCTTTAAGTCTTATCAATAATACTTCTGCACAACGAAGATATATGCTTGTCATTAAACATGGAAGCTAAGGCATATATATTACTAACAGGCATGCCTCTTCTTACTGTTCATAGCTATGAGCTGAATACATCCTTTGCATTCACATGCCTTTGATTTTCCAAACAAAACAATAGTGTTAATGGAAGGCAGATCATTTAATTTAACATTTAGAGGCTTTCGTTGGTTTATGTCATAACCATAATGTTTTTTAAACCCAGAAAGGTTGTACTTAATTATAGATATGGCAGTGTTTTTGACAGTTCAACCTTTTTAATGGATTATCTTTCCCTATTTAAATATAAGCAGTAGGAATAATAATAACAAAAATGAATATACAAATTTAACAAGCTTCTTTTTATGTGCTTAATAACTATCTTTGAAGAAGAATACACACCATGTTGAGCTTTAAAAAATTGACAATATTTATTAAGCCACAAAAGAGCTTATGTAGCTTTGTGATTATGGACAGGAAAGAATATTAAAAAAGGCAAAGTTAGCAAAAAAAAAAAAAAAAAAGCTTTAAAGTAAGCAGAAATTACATGTCAGTCATAGACATTAAAGCTGGCTGTTTTTAAACTCCAACTGCTAAGCCCTGGGCATGAAACAAGAAAATGATGAGGTAGGCTGAATGAAATGCATACAAATGCTAATGTTTAGAACCTTACCTAAAGTTAAAAATACAAATGCTTGCTTTAAGGAAAAGGTTTCAAATAAAATAAAAGAATCTATCGTGTGAATCGGTATGAATATAAATACGCTGAAATCCACACATGCAGAATATGTTAAAGATAGATCTTCCCTTTCTGTTGAGAAACCTACTGTATGCTTTATAGAAGGCTAGAGTTTATTGTTATAGGAATGTAGAAATAAGGGGTTTTTATTGACTGAAACCATATGATTTTCTTGGGGGAGGGAGAAACCTGGCAGTCTTCAAGTGGAGTAAGGGTATTATTGAATATGTTATTATCAGCATCAATTCACTTATTTTCTTCTTGTTTTTGAGTGTTGGCTATGGTAAATTACAACATTTGCTGCATAAGAAGATAGACTTAAAATGTTTCTTAGAATAATTATCAGATGTTGTGTAATTAGTTATTTGACTTAGGAAACTCCATCTTAATTTCCTTAACTGTGACATTAGATAAATTTACATATGACTATAATAAATGCACACATACATAAGTGCGTGTGTACAGTATTGGACTATACGAAGTCTGAAATAATCACCCTATTTGTTTCTACTGTGTTCATCTGCAAGATAAAGCAACGCTTGTAAAAATTAAAAAATAGATGTCTATCATTAAAAAAACCACAAGAACCAAAAAACTACCAAAAAAAAAAACCCACCAAAAAGCCCCTGCAAAACATTTCAAGTTAAAACATTACTACCTCTCTTTCCTGGCCTACAGTCCTATTATGTACTCCCTTGGACTTTAAGAAAGAAGTGCCGAGGAAGTAGTGAAGAGGCAAGGATTCCCAAACCCACCATGTATTCCTCACTAAAGATGGGAAGAAACAGAAATCAGCTCACATATTTTCTAATGCATATGTATTCCCTCCTGAAACTCCTCTGGCCGTACAGACTTTTTCCCACCCCAATCTAATCATGTGTTTGGTGCAGCTGAATTGCAACCAGTGGGCTTGGTTTCACCACTTGAAGCAGCCCTGCTTTAAAGGGGAGTGCTGATGAATTTGCCAAACTCCACCAGTCTGAAAATCTATGATCCCTAGGCAATCCGTCTCTTGTCTGCATTCATGTTTCACCCTAAATGATTGCTAATTTATTTACCTAGGGTCAACAAGTATAACAGTGATTGATACTGACCCTGTTATGCCACTGTATATGCTATTGCTTGATTTTGTTACTGCTACCCTATTATTTCTGTTCCCTCATGGTATTTCTGATTTATAACAAGATCTTTCTTTTTTATCATGAACTTGGCTGTGCCCAGTACACTCAGGCTGAAGCACTCCTTGGGATCTTTGCATCCTTCCTTCACAAACAGGGTGATAAACACTGTAGTTTTTGCAACATGCAGTTCAATTTTCAATTTTCTACCATACGTGTTGAAATTAAACAAGTTCAAATTAAAAAGGTCTTTTGAGTCACAGCTAGAAGACCCATCTGTATTGGAACAGTTTATTATTCAAGACTGTTTTGCACATATTTGTCTTAGTTGTCTGTGTGAATGCATCTGTGTGCATGTGAGCGTGCATGTACATCTGTCTTCAGAAAGAAGAATAAATTAGAGTATGGAAAAAATCAAGGATAACATCCAATCCAGAATGCTCTCCCAAAAATATCACAAGAAAACTGTTTTTAACAGTAACATCTGGCCACATGATGGACTTTTTCGTCCATTATTTTAGTCAGAAAACATGAATAAAGGTAACTGATTTTAACCTAACAATAAGGCAATAAACTATGTGACTATTGCTGATAAAGCCTTGCAGAATATAAAGCCTTGATGTAATGGCAACCACTCAGCTCACACCTTTGAAGTGAATAAGAGCAGAGGTAACTCTTTGACTGAAATGTTGCAGGCAAATGGAAATTACAGACAGCAGTTCCAAGAAAGTTGGAATAACAGAATAAGCTTTATTCTTCTATAACCCGAAAAGAAATACCATTATAAGGTAATCAATACTTTTTGTTATAAAAAAGAGATAAAGAACAAATACAGCTCCTAATGTTGTCTGTGTCAAAAAGAAGAACGTTTGTCTTCCTGAAAGAAGCAGAAAAACAAAAGTGAACATTCAAAATTCCAGCATTCCTGTATTTTCATGATCTGGCATGAGCAATATAATTCAAAGGCCATCAGAAACAAAAGGTCTAGCACACTCCACAGAACTTCTGCATCTAGATTTCACAGTCAGACCTGGCAAGGTGATGTGTCCATTGTGTTTTACAGTCTGTTCTCCTCCAGTGCCAGCATTTTTTTGCCATTAATGTGCGAAACCAAGTAAATTTATACAGCTGCTATTAGAATAAAAAAAACTAACTGCTTTTTTTTTTTTTTAAGACACTGTGCCCTGAAATAAAATAAAAATGACTTCTAGACATTGCCACAAAACAGCACCTCAGGGATTTCTTAAGCACTTAAAATCATGAACCCAGATATCATACAGAAAGTACAAATGCATATTTTTAAAATAAAAAGTACAGTACCCAAGCACTTCACTGTTTTTTATTCTTTGAGCCCTTATTCCTATCAGCAGAAAAGCCAGTGCAGAGGTGCAGCACATAATAGGTTCAGAAAAGGTACACATATCACTGTATCTTGTGTCACTGGAAATATGCTGGGTATACCAGTAGAACTATGTAAACTTGAATCTACACAGAAAGACTTACTCTTGGAGGTCATTTTTCACAAGCTTTCTGAAGCTGACATTTCATCTCATGAATTTTCATCAGAAAATATATTTCACTCCATACAGGTAGAAAACTATTGTCTTAAATATATGCAGTGAATAATCTTATCTTAAATTTGTAAACGTTTATCAAATAAAGGAACAAAAATAAAGATGTGTGCTCTGTTGCATCAGTCACAATTAAGAGCTGTAACTCAATCACCAAACACATAGACCTTGTGAAGAAGTCTATGTAAATAAAACATGAAATTTAGAAAAAAAAATGAAGAAGAAAGATAAAAAATACACAAAAATTATTATATCTATAAATATAGAAGTAAAAGAGAAAGTTATTAGCTGGACACAAACATGAAGGCTACTTCTGTACTACTGAAATAATTAGTGATCTACTCTGGGGTGTTTTGGCCAGTGTCAAAGACCTGTTGCCATATCCTTATCATTAAGCTCTCTTAGACATGAAAATCCTGTGTTTATTTATCACACACTAAATTTTTCAGGTGAGCAGTAGGAGGCAAGGGCACAGCTATGCCCTAGACCATTTTATCATTAGTGTAGGTGATGGCTTTCCAGTGCTTGTCTTTATTTTTTAGCAATATATAGTTTGTTGTTACGGAAATAGTGTGAAAAACTAAATATGTAAATATGTTGGATGTTAATTATTGCAAATGTTGTTTAATGACAGTAAGTGGTATACTTCATTTAAATCTTCAATTCAAACACAATTTATTTTAAGAAGTGGTCAATTCCAATTTTCAAAAATGACCCTAAGACAGTAAACAACTTAGGTTTAACTAACTGCAGGGTACCTACATGTATTTTTATTCAGAAATGGGGTTTTCTTGAATATTTTTCTTATTTGGAAACTTACTTACTTGGTGTCCCACTGTGCTAGGTACACGACAAGCTTCATACAGAGATCACAGTGCCTGAACCAGTCATTTACAATCCAAAAAAATAAATGGTATAACTGAAACAAGCAGAGGGAAAGGCAAATAATATCAATTAAAAAAAATTAAAAAGAACAAAAAAACCTGGTCTGGACATTGCACAGTGGAAGCAAACTATAGAATAATAGTATCACTGAATCTGAACAAAGCACAGAGCTTAGAGACAAAGAAACTAGCAAGCCATGCTTTTCAAGAGAAAAATTCCTATGTGTTCTATAAAAAATGTCTCTTCCTATTTAATTCATAGAAATCTACAATTAGATGCTGGAATACACAGAATATGAAAAAGAACCAGTGTTTTTTGAAAGTGGAGAGGAATCCCCTTCCAATGAACTTCCTTGCTTTTCTCCTTACATCTTTCTATAGGCAGGCCCTCTCTGAAAAAAATTTACATTCTTTTGGAATACATTCACTTGAGTGTCAGCTGCAAAAAAAAAATTACCTGTTTGCCTTTTTTCTTTATCTATCATGAAAAAGACAAAACCGTGTTGAAGAAGCAGGAAAAAGGAGGATATTTTATCACTTTAACATACTATAATACTCACTTTCTTTATGATAGTTGTTTATTTATGTAATTTTTAGATTTTCTTCCCCTTTAATAGTAAGAGAGGTTATAATATGGAGAGATGACCCTTTTCAGATAAATCTATTGTCATTATTGTTAATCTATTTTCTTTTCCCTTTCATAACAATCTGCAATTTCTCTCTCTGCTTTATTCCCATTGGCTGAAAATCTCAAGTGCATAACCTTTTCCTTTCAGTAATTCTTTCAAAAATTATTTCTTATTAGCAGAGCAATTTTCTCCTTTACTGCAAATCACTTTTTTCACCCCCCAAGTATAAAAAGTTTTGATTGCAAATTTGCTGAATGGCATAAGATTACTTTTTATTTTCTTTTTTCTTTAGAAAATGAGGATTGTTCTGCAGCTTGAGGCATAAATAAGTCATAAAGCTATTTAAAAAAAAAAAAAAAGGATGCTTTAGAGATTTGACATGACCAGTATCATCACAAAAAATTGTGCTATTGCAATACTGTCCTGTAGAGTTTTCTGCAATGTAGGTGAGCAATTTTATGCAGTTAATGCAATGGATCAGAATATTTCTTCCAGGAGGAGTAATGATGAAAATTGTTTGGGTCAGGCATTCTCAAAGCATAATGCATATTCTTCCTAAAATCTACAAGAACTGAAGAGAGTGGATATGCAAAGCCTGCTTCTCAGTGGTTTCCCAGTTTAATTCTGAATATATTTTTGCAAATAAGTCCATAGGTTTTGGTTAAAAAGAATTCTTTTATATTTGCTTACAATCTTTGCTTATAAGCTCACCTTAAATTAGAACTTATGCTGTCACTATAAATGTGTGTATTTTTTGCAACTAAACTCATATATATATATATATATAAATATATATATATATAAAGGAAGTATCTTACTAAAACCGTAGGTTTATCAAAATAATTAGGTGTATAGCACCAATGTATTGGATTTTAATAGTATCTCAAGGGTTGTTTGATTAATTCTTCGGTCAAGCAAAGGTGAATTTTCAAAGATTTAACAAACATAAGATATTCTTTTCAAAATAACAATTCCTTCTCCCTCTTCCTCAAACAGACAGTTTTGCTTAAGAAAATAAGAACTTTTTAAGTCATAAGTGCAACTGTGTTCTCTCAGTGGTAATGAAAATGAGCAGAGAGAGAATCAGTTCAGACTGTGAGTTAGCGCAGCCTCCTCAGTCTGTCAGAAGAACTGTAAATCCTATACAGAAGATTTGCTCCCAAATGAAATGGATTTTGGCTATGCTCCTGCCTTAGATGGGTACTGTGAAGGTGTCCATGAACTTTCTATTATTCAACAGAAAATACACAGAAAGATGGAGACTCAGCACCCTGCTGACTCTGTGGCATTTCACTGCCTCACTTTTTCTGGAGAGAAAATAGTTATTTTGTACTGATTTTGACAAAGTGACAGTCACTTTTTAGTGGTAGTAATATACTGTGATTTCTAGTTCTGACTGTGGAAATACACACAATCAGAAAGCATACTACAAATCTACATCTTTGGTTCATGAAGTGCTGATTTTGAGAGAGACGTTGAGAAAGTGTGATATTAAAAAATCGCAGTTTGCTATGATAGCACAGTAGGGAAATGCTAGTAAGAATTATTGGTAAGAATTTTTTGGAAAAAAAAAACCCTTTTATGGCTAAAGTTACATGATTTCACAGAAATGAGAAAAATACAAGATTCTGTTTCTAGGTACTGTTTAGTACCCTCCTTTAGCTTTTGAGGAAACCACCATTTTCATTAAAGGGGTCTTGTTAATATCACACTGCTAGTCATAAATACTTCCATTTAGGCTGAAATTCATTAGCAAACCTATTTTGGTCCATATGGAACTAGCTTAATTAAGACAGATTAACATTTTGGACAAAACTAATTAATAGCTTAGGAAGGGGTTCAGCTTTAAGATTTTTAGTAGTCTCTTAAAAACACTGTTTCTCAGAGGGAGACGGCTGATCATCATTGACATGCAAGACTAATACATTCAACTCGAAAATGAGCCTGAGCAGTTCCAGTAGAGCTTTGCCACTGCATGGATTGGAAATCTTCTTGTCTGCCAAGTATTGCTAGTCCTTCCTCTTCCATCTAATTAGCTCTCAGATCCTAAAACAAAGTTACAGAAGAACTGATGTACTCGCTGACTGAATTCGAGGAGGAGTAGAAAGAGCAAGAGCAGAGAGGGCTGAAAGCATTGTTCTGCCATCTCCCATGGAGCTGCAGCACTGCCACCCATCTACAGGGATTGAAGAGGTGAGGTGGATACTGCTTCCTCCAGGAGGGAGGGAGGGAAAGATGCAAGAGAGAGCAAATAATATAAATGGGACCTTCATTACTTTCCTTCTTTCACTACTGTTCTGGTTCCAAAACTAATCTGGTCTCCTGACTATTACTGATCATTGCTTCTCACATTTTCCTTTTAATTTATTGCTTCACGTCTCCCTTTATTATATTGCATGTGTAATCACAGGAACAGAATATGATGTTTATTTTATACTTATGCACTTCCAAAGCACAGTCAAATCAAGTGAGGCTCCTGGACAGGATGTGAGTTTACAAAAGCTGTTGAATCTTGAATTTGCTTACTTGAGTTAAAGTCAGCCATGACACTGAACTACTTGAATTAATTATTTAGTTTTCTAGCTTGTAACTTCTGAAATTATTTTCTTTAAAATGTAAGAATTGTGCCTGACCTTGCAGCTTCTTATTGTCTCAACACCATGTTCTCTACTGGGAAAGCTGCTTTCTCCCTACTGGGAGTTGAAGATCAAATCCTCAGTGGATCAACTCCTTGGCCAAAGACTGTGATGGCATAAATTGCCTTCAATTATTGCTAAATATATATTATCTTACATATGCGTATTATATATATATTTCTTGCCTGTATAGACAGTATTCAGAAACAAATAAATCAATCCTCAAAACTCACTACAACATACTGAATACTTCTGTAGCAAATTATTTTGCTCTAAATAACATATGAATGCTTCAATAGCCATATCATACTAAAGACTCTTTGGAGGTTTGTGAATTATGCTAAAATGATCTTTTCTACAAGCAAACATAAAATTCATTAATATGTTAACATTGTGGTTAATATAGAGAAGGCACTGATAATACATACAGGTTGCAATTTATTATTTGTTTGGTTTTTTTCTGTGATTTTATTGTACCCTTCTTTTGAATAAGCAGCACAAAAATTTGATAACAGTCTTACTCACTGCAGTATATGTTTGTGGCAACACCTTTTAGTTTTAGTCCAGTCTTCTTCATACAAGCAGTGTTTCTGAAAATGTTATTCTTATAAGTTAATAAAGAGGTTATTACCTTAATAATATGTAGTTTCTTCAGTGAAATTAAGATGAAAAATATATTTGAGGAAGTGACAGCTTTTGTATTTTTTATGTTTCTTCAGTCAGAGCTTCTTCTGCTGCATAGCTCTGAATGTAAAATGTTCACTTGAAAAACAGTGGTGTTGTTTTTCTTGGTATTTTATTTCATTTGAAATTAATCATGCCTCTGCTTTCACATTTACTAAGATTAAAAGTACATCTGAATTAATGTCAACTTTAGGTATCTTTTCTAATGTCAGTAGCTTGCAATCTATTATATTAATGTCAAATATATCTAGTAAAGTAGGAACATGAGTCTAGGAATAGGGATTTTTGAAGACCTGACCCTTTTTTCTTCTTAGCTGTAACTTCCTGCATGACAATAAACAAGCTACTGCTGGTTCACATTCTCTGAAATATCTAAGTGCCAAATTCCCATTGAAATTAGTTAGCTAAGCATATTTAAAATATATCAGCCTCAGTCTTCTGCTTGTAAGACAGATTGTTCACACAGGAGATATCATTAGGTATCTTAACCTATGTGTCCTTGCAGGACTGAAGGCCAACAGCCTCCTGGGCTGCACAGGTAGAAGTACTACCAGTTGGTCTAGGCATGTCACCCCTCTCCTCTAAGCATTGCTGAGACACATTTGAAATGCTGTCTCCATTTTGCCCTCTCCCTTGTAAGAAACAGATGGATATCCTGGATCAAGTCCACAGAAGGGACAGAAATCAAGGAATGAGAATCTCTGTTATATGGGGAGAGGCTGAGAGAGCTGGGACTGTTCTTTCAGGAGAAGAGAATGCCTGGGGGAACAGTATCAATGCATAGTTTGGATGGTGTAAATATGAGCTAGACTCTTCTCAGTGGGAGCCAATGAAAAGACAAGAGGCAATGGACACAAACTAAGATACAAGCAATCTAAAAAACATCAGAAAAACATATTCCTGTGAGAGGGTCAGGTACAGATTACCCAAAAAGACTGTTAATTCTTGGAGATACTTTAAACACAGCTAGACCCAGACCTGATCAACCCACTGTAGATGATCGTGCCTTAATCTAGGAGCTGGACTAGGCAATTTCCAGAGATGTCATCCCTCCTCAAACATTCTGTGATTTTGTGATTCTGTGGTGAAGCTCCTCCCTTGCTTCAGTTGAGAAGAAGGGGAAGTGAAGAACAAAAACATTCTCTAAGAGCATACCTCATAAGCATAACTGGTTTAAAATGTAAGATACATAGTTCTCTAAGTATGCAACTGAACTGTTCAAGACAGAATCATAGAATATGGTGAGTTGGAAGGGACCCATCACGATCATTTAGTCCAACTCCCAGGCCTATGGAGGACACCCCAAGAGTCACACCATGTGCCTGAGAGCATTGTCAAAATGCCTCTTGTACTCAGACAAGGTTGGTTCTCTGACCAGTTCCCTGGGGAGCCTGTTCCAGTGCTCAAACACCCTCTAGGTGAAAATCTTTCTCCTGATATCCAACATCAGCCTCCCTCAACTCAGCTTCATGCCGTTCCCTCAGGTCTTGTCACTGGTTGCAAGAGTGAAGAGATTAGTACTTGCCCCTCTGCTTCCCCTCACGAGGAAACTGAAGACTGCAAGGAGGTCTCCCCTCACTTTCCTCTTCTCCAGGTTGAACAGGCCAAGTGACCTCAGCCTCTCCTCATAAGGCTTCCCCTCTAGACCCTTCACCATCCTTGTGGTCCTCCTTTGAATGCTCTCTAATGGCTTAATGTCTTTTTTTATGTTACAGAGCCCAAAACTACACACAATATTCCAGGTGAGGCTGCCCCAGTGCAGAGCAGAGCGGGACAATCCCGTCCCTCGACTGGCTGGCGATGCTTTTCCTGATACCCCCCAGGACAGGGTTGGCCCTCCTGGCTGCCAGGGCACTGCTGACTCAGATTCAGCTTGCCATCGACCAGGACCCTCAGGTCCCTTTCTGCAGCACTGTTCATCCTTTTCTTCCTTATACTTTGAAAATCATGTGAGATCTTGTCAGTTCCTCATGATTCTTATCATTAAAAGATCTGGGGATATCTTTTTGCTCCTTCTCATTCCTCCTGATCTTTAAAAATGTTGTTATGCATAATTATGAAGAGGGTACATGTATTGTATAAAATTTTCTGTCAAATTAGTAAGTTTGACTTAGATACAAAATCGAAACAGTAGAACACAGAATCCGTCTATGGTTCTATGAACAAGGAATTACATATGCTTCTCAGAAAAAATGCTAGAGCTAGGGCTCTTCAGATTTTCCTAAAATGTTAAATCACATCTGGATGATTACACCAGAATTTGCTAGACTTAGCAGATTAAAAATTACCTCCTTTGAAGTGAGAGAGGTTTGATGTTCATGCAGAAGGAATATAATGATTGATTTAACTTCAGAACAGATACCAGGCAGGACTGTGTATCATTATCAGCTCTGTTTACCTATCATCTGGAGAAAAAGATTAAAAAAAAAGGTCATTTCTCAAAATACAAGACTTATTGGTAGAAAATTAGAAAATATGTATACTCAGAAATAAAGTCAGTCAGCACAGCATTTCTTACAACATAGAGCAATTGCATAATTTCAGGCAGACTAAGAAAAATTAGAAGGAGTAGGAGGGTAAGTGGTACATTTTCGGTGAGAGACAGCAGAAAGACTGGTGACACCGAAGTCTATTGAAATGATGAAATTATTATTATGTAAATATAAAGATGAGTTGGAATGTAGTGAACCCTTAAAGCAGGTGAATACTATCTTTTTAGGAGATTTGAAATACAATTACAGGAATTTATAGAGAGCTGGAATTACCATTACTACTTACGGGAAGGCCACATTTCAAAAAGCAAAGGTATTAGCATAAAATGTGAGATGAAACAGTGGCAGATATTGGTCTTCAGCATCTTACTTTATGCTTTTGAGACATGAATGCCAAAGGAAACAAGAATTGAAAATATTTTCACTAAACTATTATAAATGATTACTGTAAGCCAGTTATGCCTTTTCTTATGACTAAAAAGAATAGAGGAATCCAAGCATAAGAAACATCATTTGGTTTGACATTATGCATCACCAAGATGACCAAGTAAAAAAAAAAATTCAGGTCTGTGAGGCATGCAGGGGCAAGATACAGTAACTGCAGTTAGTCTCATAGCAAATGTTAAGGTCAATCTTGTTGTAAGGACATGGTAGCTACTAGAGGTTTGTGAACATGGCATATGCATTTAATAGAATATGCTAATTGGCTAAGACAAAAATCTGTGCCAGGCATCATGCTAGCAAATAGACAGCATTGCACAGTTTAATTTACTAACATAGATACAGGCATAGGTTCCAGCATCTGTTCTGGTGATAACTAAAGATGTCCTGACTTGGAAGCATTCTGGCCTGTGCTACATATGCATGGGTACAGTTAGCCCTAGGGATACAAGTCTGGCTCTGCTCTATATCTGCTACAAAAAGAAAAAAAAATGTTATATCTTCTTTCACTCTAATATCATACCATCTCTTTTGTTTTATCCCACAAAGCCCTCATTCTCAAGAGTCTGAAGTGTCCAATGTGCCATTGTTTGTTATGCAATATGTTTATTGGATCCTTTCCTCTGAACAGATTTTGTAAAAGAACTTAAGCTGCACGAAATGTAGAGATGTTGTCTGATATCTGTGTCTATCTCTATTGTCCTAGAGAATCAGGCTTTGTAAACACTCGCTTTTTATTTTTTGCAGTCTTCTGCTCCTTGTTCACTACAGAACATAGCTATAATGATCTTTTACTTTAAAAGATCTTATTTTTAGTGTATCTTAGAGCCTCTGTCTCTAGGAGTGTCTGTTCTCACACTAAACTACACCCACATTGTCAAAAAGCTGTAGGAAATTGGGTGATCCAACCTAATCAAAGATGGGACTGGTGACCAACTACTATTCTCCTTCATCTATGCTCAGCTTTGGAAGATGGAGGTGTGGTCAAGAACAGCATTCTCACACTTTAATAGCATGCTATTCTTTATCTTTCCCTTCTGTTTGTGCAAGATATTTTGCCTGATTATCTCATCTTCATGCAAGACTCTTTCTAATTTGAATATTTTGACCTAGTGAGACTGGCTTTTAGCAAGGTTTTTGAACTTTTTTATATGGCAGATTTTTTTTTATTGATTTACAGGGTTTTCAAATTAAAAAAAAAAACTAAAACAAAAAGCAACCAACAAACAAGTCAAAAGAGATCTCCCCAGGCCCACTCTGGAAATGCTAATTCTTCATTATTTTAGCATTGGAAATTTTAGTTTCAGCAATTAAAGAAGTCTGAAAGGCTATTTTGGGGGGAGAGGGGAAGTAGGGAGAATTGTGGGTTTTTTTTAAACTTAAAGAAATTGTTCTTTTTTTTTTGTTTTTTTTTTTTTTGTTTGTTTGTTTTTCCTTCTAGAGAAAAGCATATTGTCTTGCATGCTATAAGCAACTCATATATTCTTTTCAGTTAGAATTTATAATATTCTCACACTCTTGACTGGGGCAAGATACAATCCAGTATGTCTTGCAGTACACCCATGAAAATCTTGCCAAGTTAGATTGAATTATCAATGTTGGCATGCATCATGTTAACTTTGCACAGTAACCGGGACCAAGGATGCTAAAAGATGGGCACCAGCAGTCTCAAAGAGCTTGCTGCACTGAGCTGAAGTGCCACACTAAAGCTGCAGTGAATCCTCCTACCTTCAGAAGACTGAAAAAAATCAGTTTCTGAGCTGCACTCTCCCTTTAGTAATATGCCATGCAGTTACTTTTACTACAGTCAATAGTTCACCTATTCCAGCCAGAGTTTCTTCACTTTTGAATGATTACATTTTTAATGTGCTTTGTATTTCTAATTTAGAGAGGAAAAAGCAACGAAAGTTCCAACTCTAATTAAAATAATCCCCAAGAACCATACTGTTTTTGTTTATAATAAAATAATATGAATTTTAATTTATAATTTATTTTAATTTATAATTAAATCTCAAGTGACTTTTTTATGTAATCATAAGTTTATGCCACGAAAGATTTGCCATGGACAAACTCACATGGGCTCAAAAACATAAAAAGAAGAATGTCCAGCAATGACAGGGTCATTTTCATAAGAAACAGTAGACTATCCGTGTTAATGAAGCAAAAAAATAAAATGTCAATTTCTTAAGGTTGTTATGGCATAATTAGGAAGAACAGGAGCAGATGGGGTTTACTATTAATGGACTTTATCCATTAGAACTCATAGTGCAACGTATTCTTTCTGCTAGCATCACCTAAGGTCCAGATTTTCACAGGTATTTGTGAGATATCATTGTGAGATTTTGGGATGCTTCTAGTCTGTAACTTTTGGTCCCTTTAGTATTTTTTTTTTTTTGTATTTTTGCAAATTCAGTCTCTTTTGCTTTGGCTTTTCTTACTGAACCATTACATGAGCCTCAAATGTCTCCTGTAAATAAGTACCTGGGCAAAGCAAGCTCTAGGCATGACTTTTGAGCTCACAGTGGTGATAGTTTAGCTGAACTATTGGCACAGTGAGGAAAAGCTACAACCTACCAGAGCTTTTAGCTGTACAACAAGAAGTATTTTGCACTCTTATTTCCTAGGAGTGAATAATCTTCTAGATTTTTTTAACTGAAAGTAGATTCCTTTTGCTTTGTTCACTTCTTAGTTAGTCTGTTTCTTCTAGATTTTGTTTATATTAATAAATTGTACCCGACTCCTTTTTGCCCTACTTAGGCATAGTTGGTAATGTTCCTTTGTTTTTAATGTTAGACATAGATTTTTCTTTTCTCATCTTATTACTTATCATTCATATTTAATGCTGCACACAGAATTATCTTTTAGACTCTTTTTACCTTTTGATTTCTTATATTTAATGACACACCCAATTGTTTGATATCCTTTTTTTCCCTAGGAACCTGTCACTGCTCTCTATTTATCTGCTTTGAACTAGCTTTCATCTTTTAGTATTTAAATCATCTAAGTTCTCGTGTATCATACCGCATTGTTCCTCATTATTTACTCCTTCTGACGATAATGCCATTCTCTTTAAACTAGTGCTGCTTTTTTCTTTGTTTCATGCTCTTTGTTTTTAATTTTCCAAGTCAGATTTACGCTTATTACATGACTCCCACACCTTAGGTATTGTCATTAACCTCAGATGTGAAACTTTATCAAAAGAGTTTTCAGAAGCTTGTCTGAAGAGTCTTATCTACAGTAGCTTGTTTGTCATCTGCGACTGAGGAGAGTTATTGAATGGCAGAAGGCTCCTCTCCCTGGGAGCTAAGTGCCCAACCCTTCGAGTCCTTTGTTTGAATGTAGGTCTCCAACATGGCAGTCTACAATAGAAGCCCTTGACAAAAGGATTGATTTTACATCCAGCACTAGAAGAATGCATATAATTTCCATGTATTACACGGTGTATATACTACATAATTTGAAACATTTTTTTCCTAGCTACATTCAGTAGCCCGTTTGAAGCATGATGCTGTCTATACTGAATGTGATTTCTATTATAAAAAGTGGTATTAACTTCAGAGTTAAACTCTCAGCACTGGCAATCATTACTACAAATTTTACCAGATGCCATGAATTGCTTGCCTGCCCACCAGAATCCAAATCTGAAGTGCAATTACAAATATGAAAATGCTCTTGCAAACTGCAAGCTTATGTAGAGAGCCTTACTGCAACTGGATCAGTTTATCCTGTAGACACTTCAATAAACAACTTAGCTGAATCTGCAATTACATTTAAAAATGCTTTAAATCTTGTTGATTCATAAGAATCAGTAAGTAAGGAATTAAAATAATCCCTTCAAGAAAATCAGTTCTATATTTTTGGCCTGAATACTGTGGGTAACACTGTTCATCCTATTTCACGAGGAGTATTTCACCATTGATGAATGATGAAAGTGGAGTAAAGGGAAATTTCACATACTAGTAGAATGGGGAAAACCCAGAATCTTCTACATTAGAAAGGAGGTAAATAATAATTTCTATGGTTAAAAACCCCCAAGTACTAAAACCAGGAACATTTGTTCTTTATGCTTCAGAGATAGGAGACATTTCTTAAATTAGAAGGCAGTAAATACAGCTTGGACTTCAAAACTCACTGTCATCACATCTCAAGGGCCACAAAAATGCTGAGAAAAATCCCACACCTCAGTACTCAGTGCTATATTGAACAACAGAGACTAAGTCAGGACTTTTTGGAGACATTGGTCAGAAGGCATTTATTCCAGCTCTGTCTATAGCACCTTTCTCTAATCTATTGCTTGCTATCACCTTAGATTATGCATATCACTGATAACTTGAATGACACCTTCTGTTGGTGCTCACTGCAAATGGTGTTAATAGGAAATAAATTAAATCTATTAGATAAACTACTTTCTTCATAGCTGTCTTTAATTCAAAGCAGCTTTGAATTAAGACATAATCAAACTTTTAGCCCTGAGGCTTCACAATCATGTTAGACTGATCAAAGGGGGAAGTTGGTGTAATGTTTAATCTAATCTAATTCAGGACTGCTACTAGCACAGGTGGTTTTGCTCTCCTTCCTGTTATCCTTCCTTGTATGATCCTGGCCTTCTTAATTCTTCTGTTTGTTTGACTCACCTTTCTGATCTAGCTCATTCTGCAGTCACTTGTGTGCTGTATTTGGTACTAAGCAGGCACTGGAAAAACTATGAGTTCACGGCAGCTCACTTTTGTACTGGATTAAGCTTAGTGAATGATGCACACTTCGGTCAAATTTTCATCTCATACCTATTTGCATGCTCCCTTTCCATTTTTTGACAGTGTACTGATTTTGGCTGGGGTAGAATTAATTTTCTTCACAGTGGCTAATATGGAGCTGTGTTTTAGATTCATACTGAACATGGGATTGATAATACAGAGATGTTTTTGTTATTGCTGAGCAGGGCTTACATAGAGCCAAAGCATTTTCTGCCATTTGTACTGACATGCTCGTGAGGAGGCTGGACGTGGGAGGCTGAGAGGAGTCACAGCCAGGACAGGTGACCCAAACTGACCAAAGGGATAATCCAAACCATATGACATCATGGTCAGTATATAAATGTGGGGAGGAGAAGGAAGAAGGAGAGTAGTTTTGCAATGATGGTGTTTGTCTTCCCAAGTAAGTTTCATGAACACCTGCCTGCCCTTGGGAATGGTTAATTCATTCCTTGCTTGATCTTTTTTGCGTGCACAGCTTTTTTTTTTTTTTTTTTTTTTTCTTTCCCTATTAAACTGTCTATATCTCCACTCAGGAGTTTTTCAGCTTTTACCCTTCTGGTGTGGGACTGAGTAAGAGGCTGCATAGTGCTTGGTTGCTGGCTGGGGTTAAACCATGATAGACAGCTACGTGGTCATATAGCCCAGCAGTTGTCTGAGGTTTTTTATATATGTGATTCACACCATAGCTCAAAATAAGTAAAGCTAATGCAAGAGAATAACAAGGAAGACCTGGTGAGAAGGTGAAGGTAATTATGGGCAGAACTACCCTTTCTAATGGCTGCCTGGTTTAGCCTGATTTAAGCTGATTGTGGAGTTAACAAAAAAGCCAAATTCATGTTCCTCTAATGAGTATATTTCATACAACCTTTCAAAACAAAGTGAAATAGATCAAATAGAAATTGTAGTCTTGTATTGAAAAAGGTTTTCTGTCCTGGAGAGTTCAATATTCGCTCTCTTCCTGATCTGAGAGTCTTAGACAACTTGAGGCTATATGCAGAATACACAACATAGTGAATTGTACCCAGAAATAAAAATGTAACTGCTGCAGGATGGAGAGCAAAGATTAAATATATTCCTCACGATGACTCAGTTGACTCCAAAGATTAATTACTCCAGTTACCACTAGATTAAGTTGCTCTTGCCAGGTGTTTGTCTAACATAGTAGGATAAGCTGTTTCGGTAGTGTTTGGGCTGCATGGATGTGGGTCCCTGCTTTCAGCCTCAGAGAAGACTGCTCAAGCTGTGCACGGAAATAAGGCAGGGAGAGTGAGAGAGAAAAGACATATATGCCATTCTGAGGGCTAAACATGTCTTGCAAAACCCTGTGAGAGTAAAGTGTATTGACAGAGGCCAGTTAAATTTAGTCTGTAAAAAATACATCATCAACAGGGTTATACAGACTGTGTTTTTGATCATCAGTAACATTTCTGTTCTGTAGGGAAAGTCCAATATCTGGAAATCTCATTCCTGCCTTGATAGTGTGAAACAGCTCTGCTTTTTATACACTTTTAGCCAAGACACCAAAATGACTTTGAATATTGATGACAATGAAAACTTAAATGTTTCTGCATTCTTGTTTTACTGGTAAAAACTCAACTGAAAAGCAAGCAAACAAAAATGGGAAAGAGGAGAGAAAATGCAAAATAATTTGTTAGTGGAGCTCTTGGGCAGGAAAAAGAAAATTCTGCAAATTTAATGGTGTAAATCTACCAGATCATCCTAACCAACTCCATAGAAAAATTACCAAAATCAAAACTGGCTTTGGCAACATTTACCGATGAACTGAGTAAAGTATTTTTATGAACTTTGTCTTTATCCAATACTACCAGAAATTTCCCAGATGGCATTGAAACTAAATGTTCTACTAAATAAAGATGTCTATAAATTTAAAAGAGTACAAAACTGTTTAAACAGGACTGCAGTGGGCAAGGCAGGGTAGTTTTGAGCATGAATTGATGGATATTTTAGTTTCAATAGATTTTTTTCTGTTTTAGTAGTCTCATCATCACTTGTTTATAGGTTAAATTTCTGAAGAGCCATAAATAACATAGTTAGATTTCTATCAGCTGTTGCTATAGTCCTCAACTAGTTAGGTGTAGCCAGGACTACCTAAAGGAGATACGTGATCATCAACACAGATTCTTTGGAGTTCATTTTCACTGCTGTTGCTCAATGACAGCTTGGGAACAGATGCAGGAGTTATTTATTTTCTTCTCAGCTATCCACCAGCGCCCACACTAATGCCCACATTCATGAAACAAAACCTACTTAGCAGTTTACTGAAGGGTTAGATATAACTGGACTTAGCAATATCCGTCCACATTAATAAAATCACAGCCATACTAATAAAACCATGGCCATATTAATAGTCATCTCATCTTTCTCCCTCTCTTTTCTGCATATATATGTATGTGTGTATTACGTGTGCCTATAAAATACATACAAACCTATATATTAATGTGTTGCATACACTCATATCCATATAATATATATAAATGTATTTATTTACTTTGATGATGGAAACGTAACATAGATATAAACATAACACATAATTGTAAATCACCAATGTACTTTGCAAGTATTTATGAATTAAAGTTTACTAAACCCACTTTTCAATATAGTTTTTAATCAAAAAGTTCTTTCCCAGATACTAGACAAATGAGTTACTTAATAATTCAGTAGACCCATAATAAATAGGTTCAAATCCCACACTGTAGTGAAGTTTCATTAATTTGTTTCTGCTTATATTGAGCTCAAGTACCTGAAGTTCTTGTAACATAATGGAACACTGACAGGGAAGGGACAGTGCAGGAAGAGAAGGAAATTACATGATTATTTTTAGGAAATTTCATCATTCCCACTGGAGCTGAAACACATTATAATTGCCCTCAAATGCACATAACAATGTAATTCATTTTTCAGACCATTAATAACCTGAAAGTATCAATAAGTCTCATAGTAGCAGGATAAATTCTTTGCACTTTATTGTCAAATGAAAATTGGATCAACTTTCAGCAGATATACTATTTCTTTGATGTTTCATGCCTATTACACTCATCATATTGTGTTACATACAGTAACTTAACACAATGACTGTTCAAACTGGATATGGCTCACATTTGAAATATTGACTCTGGGAATAATACGGGGTGATACGGATGGAATGAAGGATTTTGATTCAGTTTGATTTTGAACTCCTTTCCATGTTTGGATATAACTAAAACCCTAAAGAAAAACTGTATTTGATTATCATCACTGGCTTGAAGTTTAAAGGAAATCTGTACATGACAACTATTAATTTAATGTGAAGAAAAGGATTAATTCCAGTTTTAATTTCTCATTTCAGTTGAAAATTGGTGCTACTAATGATGGTGAGAAGCAGGGGCCAGGAACTTGAATCTATTAAGCATTTTTGTACTGTAGGCATTCTGTCTTGGAGGTTTCTTTAGGAATGTTTTACAGGAGCTGATAAAGCATCAGATGTCTGAGATGTTGAAATACCAGACTGAGAAGACCTATATAGTGCCCTGATAGACATTTTGAATTTTAAAGCTTTGTATCAATATCTATTACTGCTACCTGCTACCATCTTAATTCCACAAGACTTTATGACACTGTTCTGAAGAGTAGAATCTGACTTTGATATTCATATGTTGACAGCTGTGATCAAATTATTTTCTTGTATGATCAAATTGACAAGAAGGAAAGAAACCCTCAGAAACAGTATAAAAAAAATTGAAAGCTATATTTGAACTTAGGTATACAATCTCTAAAACATTCTTCTTTATTGTGTTATATCAGATATTAACTACTTAATAACTTCAGTTAAAATTGAACCCATATTACATCTTTTGTTTTATTTTTATATATAATTTTTTCTGTATATAGTTATTGAATAAAATTATCTATAAAACCTTATTGCCTGAAAAACTTGAGGGAGATGATCGACATACCTAGTGATTCCCTTTGGCTCGGTCTCAGAACATGAGTGGAATATTCTTAGTGTCTAAATATTAAGCATTGATTTTTTTTTCTCGTTGTTTATTTTTTCAGTAAAATAAAGTTTAGTGCATAGTTTCTGACACTGGACTTCTACACTATCTGTTCCTTAGTCTATAACTATGCTTCAGGCAGATGGACCGTCACTAGCTGGAGTTTTGAGTTTATAAGTTTGGTTTTTAAATGTATTTAATTAATTTCATACATTTTTCAAAGTAGGATAAAAATTTTAGTAGTTGATGGTAAATCCAGATGAAACAGAAAAAAATGCAATCATTGAAAAGAATATGTATTTTTAATACTATATACATGAAGCAAGCAAAATGGCCAAATAATATAAATAGATAGCATCAGAATCAGAACTATCAACTGTCATCTTTAAGAATTCAGGGAGTAGATTGGGTAATCCATAGAATTTGTTTTTACAAGTCTCTTAAGTAAGTTCTATGTATGAGATCAGAGAAATACTTCAATAAATCCTTTAGCACCTTGAGGAAAATTGCAGGCAGCAAGAGTTCATAAGCAAGAAATCATATTAAATTAACTTCCTATAAAAGAAAATGCAACCATTTGCTACAGAAGATAGGTTTAATGCAGTGGACATAATAGACACTGTTCAATTCATCTTACTTCAGTAAAGATCTAACCTATTATTTCAAGGGTGAATTTGAATATTTTTTTTCAAGAAATCACAGGAAATGTGGTATATATAGCAGTGTGTAGAATGAGAGCTTGAAAAAACTTAATAAAGGCATTATCTTTGGTTACAATTGATCTCTGATTACATTTTTTTACTTTGAATAGTAGTGTTACTAATGATCGACAAATCCCAATGCTATTCAAATCTCACTGAATATCTACATGAACACACCAGAAGAAAGCAACAAAAGTAGAAGTGAGTAAATTATGTAAGGCAGAGTATCTTTCCATTTGAGGACATAGCTTTAAATATAATCATCCAGATGTATAGAATATTTTTTATTTGTTTCTCTCACATTGCAGGGGATGGATTCTGTTTTGTATAATACCAGATTTGAGCAGGGAAACATGTGTAATGGCATTTTCACTCCAGGTAGTTTCTGACTAAATTTATTGTCTAGCCAAAAGGAAGGAGGGATTTACAATATGGTCATTGACTGGAGAATTTAAAGTACAACCTTCCGAAAAAAAATCATTAAAAGAGTTAAATATACATCATATTCACCAAATAAAGTTTGGAAGGGATTATAATGACAGATCTATGAAAATTTGAGGGAGCAATGCCAAGCAAGGTCATATAAAAAAGAGAAGGAAAAGGCTTATTGAAGATTACCTATCAAATTAATAAAGTAATAAAATAATTTAATAGGATAAGTTTTTCAAGCTAAGTCCAAGTGTAGAGATAAGATTGTATATGTAATATGGATATATATCCTGTGCTAGCAGAGAATTAGACTAATGTCACAGTATATCTTTCACAATTTTAGATTTTTTGATTCCATGATCCTTTACAGACTAGAAGAAATTGAGTGAAATATCTTCCACCTGAGTGTACTTGAAAGATTAAAGTGAGAGTACTGAAAAGTACTCAAAGAGTCTGAAAAACTTTCTGCTATTGGTATAAATATTCACAGTGAAAAGACTAAACAGTTGTTAGTAATGATTCCAGCTTATAGAGTTTATTTCATATGTACATTTTCATATATTAGTGTTCCTACATATTTCACTACTTTGTCTATAGTCTCTATAATCAGAGAGGTGCACCCAAACTGGAAGCTGGGAAGTATTTTAACTTCATCTGTGATTGCCAGATGCCAAATAATTTTTGGAGATTGGAGCTCTATGCCTGTTTTACCTACAAAAGGTTTGGGATTTTAAGAGTTGAATGCTAAACTCTTTCCTATTCCAGTTTTTCTTATTGAATAGTAGAAGTCAAGAGGTTGACCTTACGTCTGTATGTATCCATCACCATCATCATGGCTAGGCTTTGTGAACGATGATTTGGGAAGTACTCTACCCACGCTTGCTACAAGCACGCTGATGGCTAAAAGGCCGATGTGAGATAGGCAAGTCCGATTGCAAAAGGCACAGTGGAAAGTCTCCATCGGCACTACTAGCGAGGCACGGTTCTTCCTGCGTCGCCTTTTTTCCTCCAGGCTGATTCTGCATGTGTTCTCAAAGGAAGCAGCAGTGTTATGAATGGTGTGTCTCCATTTCTCTTGATTGGAGGCCAGGGTGGACCATTGATGGTGGTCAATATGGCCAAGGCAGGGGTATTGTTTCAGGGAGTCCTTGTATCTCCTCTTTGGGGCTCCTCTCTTGCAACAGCCGGTGGCGAGTTCCCCATAGAGCACAATCTTAGGGAGGGGGTGATCCTCCATCCTGGAGACATGCCCTGCCCAGTGCAGCTGCATTTTCAGCAGCATGGCCTCGATGCTGGTGATCTCTGCCTGTTCAAGGACAGACACATTTGGCACATAATTGTACGTATTCAGTCATTCTTCATTTTCCAGATGTCCTATAAGGAACAGGTTATACTTGTAATCATGCAGGTATCCTTATCAGAGAACTTTATCAGAGATGAGCTAAAACCCTAAACCAGTAGTAACAGTATCACAAAGTCAGTCAACAGCAGTGTCCAAAAATAGTTTTTTCATAGCTTCATAATTTCCATTGTTTTCAGATAACTCTGTGTTCTTAACTTATACTTACCTCCTAACAAAAAGGGACAGAAGTTTTCTTCTGCAAAGAAATAAATTGCCTCAGGAATCTGTTCAAAGGATTTGTACATCTACTTCTAGTAAAGCAAAGTAATAAATAAATAAACCTGTATGGCATTTCAATGGAAAGTAGTGTGTTTGAAATTAAATTAGTCAAGGATCATCAGCTACCAGGCTAATCTATGCAAATATTCCATTCTGTATTGAGACTGCTCTCACAGAAACATCATCCCAACTTAGTGCTTCATTACAGGCAAGAACTAATATCACTGTCCATTGATGCTAAGCTTTCAAAGTAACAAAGTACCACATCAGAGGAAAACTGAGTTTGTTTAAGAGCACTTTACTGATCAGAAGACTGCAGGTGAGTTTCAATGTCTTTGCCTTCATCAGTGACATACATACTCATTAGCTGTGTCTGGAGAGGCTGATGCGTGCATACTGAACTCATCTTTTGACATAAGCTTGCATGCTGGTGTCTACTTACTAATCGGTACTCAATAGAGGTCATCAGCAGTTCTGACAGGGTCATCAGCTGCTCAGATTCATTTCTGTATTGGTAGCAGTCACATTGTTAACACAGATCAGCCAACAGCCAAACAAGGGTAAATCATGCAACAGTTTGCACAGCTTTAGCGGATATAAGAGAGCCAGAAAAATATCAGTCTCACAGAAACAGTTCACACTGCTCCCTGGAGTGACTCTTGTCACTCATCACATGTCCCCTTCAGTCTCTCAAAGTTAGGAATATGGTTCTCATTAGCCTATCTTAGCTTCCCCTTGAATCATCAGAGAAAGAATTTCTTCTCAGAAGAAATTTTTACAACAATAATGTAAGAGTCTATGAAAAAATTAGTTGCCTCTTGGGAGAGGCTTCTTTGTTGACTAAAGAGCAAGAAAGCTTAGACAGGTTAGAGCCAAGGCTATTCACCAACCTTCTAGAAGCCTCTGTTACTCAAGATATGACTGGAAGGTCAAGACCAACAGCATCAACATAAAACTGAAGTAATAAAATTGGTAGGCTTTCACATCTCTTGGGCTAGCAAGTACCTGTCCGTGATGCTCATCACTGGAAAGCTGTCAGGTCTTATGGAATGATGTAACTATGCACATTTTACAGGTTAAACATCCCATCATTTCTGGCACAATGCTATTCATCAGACACGCATTGCAGTTTGCATTGAAATTACTACAAAGTTGTAGAATAAACTTCTTTTGGGGCAAACTTCTGTGCTATATATATTCTGTCTGTGACACTGTTTGGCTTTATTTTCCTACGCCAAGGTAAATCTATGTGCCTATTTAGACACTTTTATGCTGCTTACACATGTGAATAGAATATGTTAACTAGAGATAATAAGAGTGATTGACAGATCCTATGTAAGAATATTTTAATCATGTTTCCTTGTATCCAGTGCTGTAATTGAGTCAAGTCATTGGGTCCAGTTCATAAATGTTATTAAGCCAAACATTTGACTTTTCCTTTAACTGTGCAAACAAAGGGTTTCATCTGCTGCACAGTGCTGTGATAATATCTTTGCATGTTAGTTAAGGTCCTGGAGGCTGAGAAAAGAAAACATTTGCATTGCTCCTTAAGGTCTATCTGTCTAACTGGTAAAGAGAGAAAGAATACTTACGTTCCCTGAGTAAAGTGCCAAAGTTTAAGTTTCTAGATCAAGGTGACATAATCCATATGATTAAATTTTCTTTTTTCAATTAAAAAAATAATAATAAAAAAGTAGATGCAGAAGTAAGAATTACCAGACTGTAGGAAAACGGGGCATGATCTGATGGCATGATATATAAAGCTTAGGAGGCTAGCATAGCCCAGTATAAATATTGAAATAAAAAAAAAATTAAGTTATAGCCCCACTGCTTAGGAAAACATGGGTAATTCTTCTTCAAAGTAGCCCTAGCAGTGAGTTGGAACAGAAAAGAAAGATTTGCATTTTCAGTATAACAGTAGAGTTGGAAAAATTTGCTGCATCCAACTACACAATTTTTCTGTCTATTCTAACCTTAGACTGTAGAGAAAACCCTACTATGATCAGGGTCTAAACACAAAAAAAATGACCTTTTATCCTGTTAAATTTGAAGTGTGAAAGAGCTTAATGTGTAACATGAAGAAAGACTAATTTAGAAATTTCCGTGGCTACAGCAAAAGACCAGACTGAGAGCAAACCATAAACTCTGCAGAAGAATACAGAGTAATATGCTGCAGAATGGCAAATACCATATTGAGTATGTACAGTATAATGAGAGGAATTAGGTCAGGAGAAGGGGGGCAGGTAATTAATTTTTTATCTCAGTGCAGAGTTGGTGAGACTGTATTTCAAGTGCTTTACACTGTTTTGGGCTTCATAATATGAAAAAGATTTTGCTGAATTGGAAAGACTCCAAAAAAGGATAGCAAAAATGATAAAAAAAGTTTATTAAGAAAAGGGAATTTGCAAAACCTGGGGAAAGTAGGACTAAGGCACAACATGAAAGCTAATTCTAAATACCTGCAGGGGATTAACAAAAAAAAAAACTGACTGAGGGTGGAGTAGGGAGAGAAAATGTATTTCAGCAATCAGTTCAGGTACAAGAAAAATAATTACCTCAAAATAACTTTGGGAAGGAGAGAAAAAAAAAAAAGGTGTCTGTGTGCAGCTTGCTGTCAGTCTCCCATGAGTCAGTTCATTGACTTTCCAAGTAGGGAAACCTGAGGAATCAGTTATTTGTCAATGGAAAGGAAGTATTTGTCAGTGTGAAAAAGTGCATCATATTCTTATCTTTATGTAATTCTGACTATGGATTGAAAGATTTCCTTCCTTCCTCCTTCCTTCCTCCCTCCCTCCCTCCCTCCCTGGATCCCTGCCTGCATCCCTGCCTGCATCCCTGCCTGCATCCCTGCCTGCCTCCCTGACTCCCTCCATTGCTGAGCAGTGCTTTTTTTGGTTCCCACTCCACCAGTGAGGAGGCTGGAGGTGCACAAGAAGCTAGGAGGGGACGCAGCTGGGACATCTGACCCTGACTGATCCAAGGGATATGGCTTCATGCTCAGCATGTAAAGCTGTAGGAAGAGGAAAGAGGAAGAGATGTTTGCAGTGATGACATTTGTCTTCCCAAGTCACTGTTACACGTGATGGAACTCTGTTTTCCCAGACATGGCTGAACACTTGCCTGCCCATGGGAAGTGGTGAATGAATTTCTTGTTTTACTTTGCTTGTGTGAGGCTTTTGCTTTACCTATTCAACCATCTTTGTCTCAGCCCATGAGTTTCTTTACTTTTACTCCTCTGAGCCTCTCCCCCATCCCACTGAAGGGGAGTGAGTGAGTGATTGCCTAGGGCTTAGTTGCCAGCTGGTGTTAAGCCATGACACTAGAAAATCATTTTATTATCTGCACTTGATATAATGCACATTAACCAAATACCACAAAGCTGAATGTTTGCCTATATTGTTAAGACCAGAAGTGTGGGCTCTTTGTTTTGAGTGTTTCTCTGCCTGTTTTGCACTTTGCATTTATTATAAAGTGAATTTTCATTTTTTTTTTTTTATTCTGTTTATCAGTATAGAACTGTGATGAATCATTTCTTCAAGGCTGAACACCTGAAATTACAATACATAACTTTTAATTTCTCAGGAAAATGTACAAATTGAAACACAAAGTTATATCATAGAAAAACATTGATCCATATGAAATCAGAAAGTGCAAATTATACTCCCATGAGCAAGAATACTTCAGAAGCTGGTTCCTGATTTCCTAAGCCGTGAAAGAATTTTAACTGTGTGATTTCTCTGGAATATAATGGGAACTGTGTGGCTTAATTCCCAGACAATACCACAAAATCCTGAGGGCTAATTACCAGTTTCAGCCTTCTGCTTTACATGTTTAATTATATACAGTATCTGTGTGAATGCATTGCAAACCTGACAAATGGTGAGAGCAATACATTTTAGTTTCTGGAAATACATGCACTAAGCAGATAATCTTTTTAACAATAAAATGAAATATACTTTCCACTTTTAAATTTAGAAAGGTTTATTAAGAATGAAAGAATTTATGGGAAATTTTGTGAGAATGATGAAAGAACTCGCTGCTCTGGAGTGTACCTTTAAATTTCACATCACACCACCTCCAGTTAATTGTTAAACTGGGTCAGAGAATTCTGATCCAATATGTTAACTCTTCATTGAGATTTTGGTGCCTTCCTGAGCCACATACCTACCTTCAGTTCAGCAATGAATGTACCAATTAATTTGACTTGTTCCTATTAACTGACAATAATTTTGCAGAAATTTTTTTGTGGTCGATATGGACTTTTCCTGGACCACATTGTACTTTCCCCTTTTCCCTTAATGAAAGGAAAAAATTGAAATCTTGTACCTTTCTGAAATCCATTTCTGAAGAAGAACAATCAAATGTAATTTCTTAGGTATCTTAGCAGTTACAGAAAATTGGCTATGTGAAATGAGTCCAGTGGCTTTAAGCCAACAAGTACATCTGTATAAACCTTTTGTGTGGTAGTAGAAGACTGCTACAGCACGGATACAAATCTCTGTTCACATAAAAAAGCCTGCAGAAATGTGTGCTCTGTGCTGCAATTGTTCCATTGCTTTCATTTATCATTTCAAGCTGTGTTATTTTGATGGCTTTTCAGTTGCAGGAGTACCAGTGCTGATGCAGAGATAATGAAATACTGAAAGCATCAAACAACAGGGATGTCTGTAACTGGTAATGGGCATCCTTCCTCAGTTTATTAACTCCAGCTGTGCTGTTTGACAGTTTTTGTGAAGAGGTACAGCACAATGAGGGAATACTGAATGAAGAATGAAGAAGCTAGTGTCAGGAATTAAACTGCATCACACAAAATCTCTACAAGAAGAGTTGCAGAATGTAAAAAGTGTCATCATCTTTCAAAATTACAACCTCCATCTTTAGCAGAGCATAGTGACCAATAGAGAGACCTTCAGTCAAAGTCTCATCATACAGAACTTTTATCACAGTGCAGTTATTATCTGATCTGAAACATGTCCCCAACACCTTACATATTTACTAAAGAAGATAGTCTCTAGTCTTTTTTAATAATAAAATGAGGTGGGACTTAAAATTATACACATCAATGATAGCACAGCTTCTGAGAGACTCAACAAATTCCACATTGAAGTAGACTCCTGGCAGGACCTCTGGATCCATGTGCTCCACACTGCAGCAGGTTTGCTGGCAGAATTTGTGACCCTGTGGTGGAACCACACTGAATCAGTCTGTTCCTGAAAAACTGCACCCTGTGGAAGGTACCCATGGCGGAGCAGTTCTGAAAAACTGTAGCCTGTAGAAAGACCCATGTTGGAGAAGCTCACGGAGATCATTTCCACAGGAAAGTCTGCTTGCTGGAGCTGGAGAGGAGTGTGAGGAAGAAGGATTGGCAAAGGCAACTTTGTGGTAAACTGACCATAAGTTACCCCCATTCCCCAATTCCCCTCTGCCATTGTGGGGAGGAAGTAGAAAACATCAGAAGTGAAGTTGAGCCTGGGATGAAGGCAGGGCTGAAGTGTTTTTAAGAATTAATTTTATTTCTCATTATTCTACTCTAATTTGACTCCCTGTCCTTATCTTGACCCATGAACCTTTTGTTATACTTGTCCTGCTGAAGAGGGATTCAATCCACCACACATTGGCAAGTTGGTAGGACTCTTCCCTTCTTCATAAAGAGCTGAGTTTGGCCTTCCACACAGCTGTGTACCTATGAGTTTTTGAGAGGAAATAATTGAGTAAACCATGACAATACTTACCTTAATAATAATAAGTTAATTAATAAACAGCTAATTGCACTGGTTTTGGCAAAGATAGTTTTCTTTACAGTGTCTGTCATGGGGCTGTGTTTTGGATTTGTGATAATATAGAGATGTTTTTGTTATTGCTGAGCAGGGTTTACACAAACTCAAGGCCTTTTCTACTTTTTGTACTGCCACACTGATGAGGAAGTTGTGGGTGCATGGAAGGCTGGGAGGAAACACAGCCAGGATAGGTGATCCAAACTGACCAAAGGGGTATTCCATACCTCATGTCATCATGGTCAGTATATAAAGGGGGGAGGAAGAGGGAGTTTGGGACTACTTTTGAAATGATGGCGTTTGTCTTCCCAAGTAACTGTTACATGTGAAGGGGCCCTCCTCTCCTGAAGATGACTGAACAACTGCCTGACAATGGGAAGTGATGAATTAATTTCTTGTTTTGCTTTGCTTGTGTGCACAGCTTTGCTTTCCCTATCAAACTGTCTTTACCTTCAGCCCATGAGTTTCATTGGCTTCAGCCAACTTTTAGCCTTCTGATTCTCTCTCCAGTCCTCTTGGTGAGTGAGCAAGTAGCTGCATGGGACTTGGTCGCTGACTGGGATTAAAAAACATTAATAAATAAGTGTTCTAATAAATTGTTTGTGGCCTGTGTATCATAAGAGTCACTCTCCTACCACAAAGATTTACATCATTCAAGCCCTACAGTAAGCAGACAGCGCAGTTTTTTGTGGGTGCAGCTAAAACACACAGAACCCTTCAAGAAGTAGGCTGTTCATATCTAGTGCAAAGGCTTGAATGAACTCATAACTGTGTTCTGTTAACAAGCAGTCTTCATGGAAACCCACTGTCTTCATGGAAAATTGATGGTGGTGGTGAGGGCAGGGGGAAGGAAGCCAAGCTACTTTGAATGGATGAAAAAATGTATGTATCTCTCCCCCCCTTTTTTATTTTTTTTGACCATTTATAGAAATTCTTACCACAAAAAAAGGGGTAAGGTTGCAGTATTGCTACTGTTAACTCTTTTGCCTGAAGGTGCTTTGATGTTAAGGTCAATGTAATTAATAGGCTGGAATCTGCAGTTGTCAGTCTAAGACTGCTTTCACTCACACCCTGGGGTTTTCTGTCACCAGCTCTCCCTACCAGCAACTTGGTGGACTGACATTTCATTTCAAGCCAGAGGCTTGAAATTTTTTGCTATTACTGCAGCTTGTCAAAAAAACAAGGAGGTGCCCAGCATAAACCTAAGCAATGGATACAGGTGAAGGTTACAAGAGAGGAAGTCATGTTCAGAAAGGCGTTCAAAAGGTATTGCCAAACCTGCTTGCAAGGTGTAAAGTGACAAGCAGATTAGCATAACATGCAGTTTGGCTATGCCATATCTGAAATGGAGGTTAAAGTAGGGTCTGTTTGGGCAGTTTTTAGATAACTTTCAATTACAGGCTCATGAATGCCCCCATAAAATGGTAGGCATGTGTATGTATGTGACAAATACCAGCATGTCTATATAACTAAATAAGAAAAATATGTGGGGGCTACTGGAAATAGATAGAGAGGATGGCAGAAGCATCAATGTATGCTTTTATCTCTGTAAAAGAGTGAGTGTGGCAGCATGCCAACTCCAAGACCCCAGGACACAACATCCCTGCCTATTCTTGGATGGTGACTGCTGCTGAATTGTATGCACTATCTGCCAGGATCATTCTAGCTCAACCCATAGACTGTGTTTTCTTGGAAATGTCATACAGGGACAGTATGTTAGCAAGTCAATTTTATTCTTCTGTAAAGTTCATATTCTGCTGTTGAAGAAGAAAGAAGAGGGAAATAATTTTTTTTCCTGACACTAAATAAGATCACAAATTAGAGTTGATTAGCCTTTTACATCTTCCTTAATTGGCTGGAAGGCTTGAGGGAGCTATGAATCAAAGAATGCCGGTGATCTGGACATATGCCTAATGGCAGTTCTACTTTGTTAGGAGAATGCTACTGTCTAATATCAATACTCCTTTCCAATACTAGGACTGACATTAAGTATTATTAAATTAGGTACTGGGACTGAAGGTATTATTAAAAAATAATCTACTTGCCTGCGGCATTGATAACATCTGGGAGTAAACTGTTTGTAAATGCCCCAACAAATGCCATAACTGTGTGACAAGGAGATTCATATAAGTGGACACAATCTGTCTCATGTGTTCCTTACTCATACATTTCCTTTTTGACTTATCCTAGATTTCAGTAAAAGTAGGACTAAGAAAAACCCTGCTCATCAGCCTGTGTCTTAAAGGAGCCCTAATACTAACAATGGCCTGAAAAGAAATACTTGGAAAAGCACCCAGCAACAAAACATAATGTTGGGTATAATTTAACTCAAGATTGGCATGTGTATAAACACACCATTTAACAAAATCACAAAAGCCCAGTATCTAAATGCTGAGAATTTTTCCATTTCTCCTCATGGTCTGGGAAGCTCCAGTTTTCTGACGGTTTCATTTTGGTTTTCATAGTGCCAGAAAATGTGTTTTCATTTTCACTGATGTCACAGACACCATGACAAGCCTGGAGCCACAAGGCAAAAATGGGCAGGCGCACTGTCCCTGATGAACCACTCAGGAGACACATTTCGAGTTGACCTGGACAGATACTTCACGCCACGCATCCACCTAATGCACCAGGTAGCCCTGGGTGTTTCCCCTGAGGCTGGCAACACAGAGGTGAATTCAGCCTACAGTTTGTGAAAGACAGTCACCCAGCAGTAACAGGGTGCTCTAGCTTATCTCTGGATCTCAGTCAATTAGTCAGTTGGGTGGTTAAAAATCTACTCAGTGCATTGAGTCTCTCTAGATTCCAGGGTGGAAAAAAAAGAAAAAAAAAGTCAGTGGTGAGATTTTCAAAATAACTTGACACTGGTCCAACACTGCTCTGATATGTATGGTTTGATCTTGCCCTCGACCCAATGTCTGTTTTTCTTTTGCTCTGTTGCTGCTTTTCTCCGTCATTTCTATAGGCTCTTTCCTCACATGTATATGTACAGGACATTTTCTTTCTGGTTTTCTCCCATGTTTTACCTGATAAAAGTTTAATCTTTTTGATCTGTATTATTACAATACTCTACAAAAGAAATAACAATACAGTATTTTGAAGCTGCCCACTTTGAACATAGAAAAATTAAATGCCTGAGTTTGATAGAGAAGAGAAAAGAGTTCTACAGAAATGAAATGTAAAACTTTCCTTAACTACCCACACAATGGCTTACTCAAACCGGTGATATCATGTTTCTTTCTTTCATCATGTCTAAATGCCTGCACAAAGGAGAAAAAAGGAAAGCTAAAAAATATATTGCATACTCCTTGTCTTGATTCAAAGGCTGGCAAACCTGTTAAGGAATCTTTTGTTGTTTAAGACACTCATACATCATGCAACATATCACCTTATTCTTCAGCAATCACTTTCTCCACTCAAAGCCAGTATTTTGACTATGAAAAATGCTTATGTTTCTTTTTGTCTTGGATTCTTACTTTCAAAAGGTGCAGTATAAAGAGTGGCAAATAGTCTTATACCATTATAAATCCACCAAACCAAAATATATTGCACTTGTCTTTGAGAAATTAATATATATATAACTGGGTTCACTATAGTAGTAATGACCCGCCCCAGCTTTAATGTTCTTAGCCTTCTATGATGAAGTGACTGCAACAGTCAGCAAGGGAAGACAGACTGATGTAGTTTACCTAGATTTCAGTAAGGCCTTTGACATGGTTCCAAATGACATCATTATCTCCAAAGTGGAGATGCATGGATTTGAATTGTGGACTATTCAGTGGTTAAGGAATTGGCAACTCAAAGAGTTGCAGTCAACAGTTTGATGTCCAAGTGGAGACAAGTGACAAGTGGTGTCTGTCAGGGCTGTCTTGGGACCACTCTCTTTAATATCTTTTTCAATGATATAGAAAATGAGATCAAGTGCACCTTCAGCAAGTTTGTAGGTGACACAAAGCTGAGTGGTGGCATTGACACAAGAGGAAGTCAGGATGCCAGCTAGAGAGACCTGGAAAAACCTGGGAAGTGGGTCCATGAGAATCTCATGAAGTTCAATAAGCCAAAGTGCAAGGTGCTGCACCTGGGTTGTGGCAATCCCAGACAAGAGCACAGACTGAGAGAAGTAATTGACAGCAGTCCTGTGGAGAGGACTTGGGGGCACTGGTGTCTGAGAGTCTAGACATGAGCTGGCAATGTGTGCTTGCAGTGAAGAAAGGCAACTGTATAGTGGGGTGCATCAAAAGAAACATGGTCAACAGATTGAGGGAGGTGTTCTCCCCCTCTGCTTGGCTCTCATGAGACCCCACCTGGAGTACTGCATCCAGTTCTGCAGTGGCCAGGACAAGAATGATGTGGACCTGTTGGATTGAGTCTAGAGGAGAGCCATGAAGATTATCAGAGGGCTGAAGCACCTCTCCTGTGAAGAAAGTGAGATACTTGGGGTTGTTAAGCCCAGAGAAGAGAAGACTCTGAGGAGATCTTAGAGCAGCCGTCCAGTATATAAAGAGGGCTCCAAGAAAGTTGGAGAAGGACTTTTTAAAAGGGCATGACAGGACAAGGGATAATAGCTTTAAACTGAAAGAGAATAGGTTTAGATAAGACATTAAGAAAAAATTCTTTACTGTGAAAGTAATGATGCCCTGGAACATGTTTCCTGGGGAAGTTTTGGATGTCCCATCCCTGAAGTATTCAAGGCCAGGCTGGATGGGGCCCTCCCTGAGCAATCTGGTGTATTGGGTGGCAACCCTGCCCATGGTCTTTTAGTTTCCTCCCAACCAAAACCATTCTAAGATCATTTAATTCTTTAATGATTTATTACATACATCTTAGCATTGGGTTTCTGTAGTGAAGCTTTGGTTCCAGGAAGTCTACAGAGCTGGCTGCTGTGAGGAGAGACCAGAAGCTTCCCCCATGTCTGATGGAACCAATGCCAGCTGGTGCCAAGACAGACCTGCCACTGGCCAAGGCTGACTGCAGCAGTAATGGTTGTAACATCTCTGCAATAACATAGCTAAGAAGGAAAAGATGTTATTTCAGAGAAACAAATAGCAGTCAGAAAAGAAAGGAGTGAAAATGTATGAGAGAAGGAGCCCTGTAGATACACAGGTCAGTGAAACAGGAGGGGTAGAAGGTGCTGCAGGTGTCATAAAGATTCCCCTGCAGCCAGGGTGAAGACCATGAAGAGGCAGGCTGTCCTGTAGCCCATGATGATCCCCCATGTAGCAGAGATCCACCTGCAGCCCATGGAGGATTACACATTGGAGCATGGGGATGCCCAAAGGAGGCTGTGACCCTGGCAAGAGCTGTGGAGAGAGGAGCCCACTCTGGAGTAGATTTGCTGGCAGGACTTGTGACCCCATGGAGACTCATGCCAGAGAAGTCTGTTCCTGAAGGATTGCACCCTGCAGAAGGGACTGCTACTGCAGCATTTTATGAAGAACTGTAGCCTGTGGGAAGGAGAAATGACACTGGAAAAATTAGTGAAAGACTGTCTTCCCTGGAAGGGACCATATGCTGAAGCAGAAGAAGAGTGTGAGGAGTCCTGCCTCAGGAGGAAGCAGTGGCAGAAACAGTGTATGATGGACTGACAGTAACCCCCATTCCCAGTTCACTCTCACACCTGTGAGCAGGAGGTAGAGAATCAGGAGTAAAGCTAAGCCTGGAAAGAAGGGAAGGGTGAGGCAAAGGTATTTTTACTTCTCATTATCCTACTCTCATGTGATTGATAACAAAATCAATTTATTTCCCCAAGTCAAGTCTGTTTTTTGTGTGACAGTAGTTGGTGAGTGATCTCTCCCTGTCCTTATCTCGACCCACAAGCCTTTTCCACTGTCCAGCTGAGGAAGGCAGTGATACAGCAACTTTGGTGGGCACCTGGCATCCAGCCAAGGTCAACCTACTGCAAGTTTACAGTGAATTACTTTGACTTTCAGTCCTGCAGAGACTTTAAGTATATCAGGAACCCAGAGCAAAACAACTTGCCTTAAATCAGAACTAAACCCTAATAATAAAAAAAAACAATTTTTTTCTTCAAAAAGGAGATACTTTGAAAGGAACATTAGACTTTTTTTCTTCCAGCATCTCTTTTCTGATTGTACGTTAGTCTATCAGGACAGAAATGAAGAAATAATTCACAAAGAAGACTATTGCGCTTCACAGTCCTGGAATTCAGGGAGCTAATCCAGTTTACACCAGCTATGCCCTCATACTACACATATGAGGATATAAATGCAAAATCCTTCCAGTGATGTAGGATTTTGGCATGTATTTTTTTCTGAAAGAAACATGCTATGATGCTAAGTAAAACGTTTCTCATCATTCCTTCTATATACATAAACCCAGTTGTGGGTATTTAAGGTGTTTGGTCTGAACTCTTCAATTCCAGCTTTGCAAAAAGGATCTTTCCAGATAGCTAGGAAAAATCAGGAGTTTCCTCCTGTATTAAGAGCTTGAAGTTATTTTTTCCATAATAGTTGCAATTAAGTTTTTTTCTTTTGATCAGCTGTTCTATTTGTCAAGAATGTGCAAACTAAAAGAAGGACAATCTGATAAGAACTTGTCATGAAATACAGCCAAAGGAAGAAAAAATGTGTGCTATTTTCAGGGAAAATAGACATTTACATTTCTTTAGAGAGGAGCAATATATGAATTCTATGTTACTAGCAAATACTTTTAGTATTGTAGACAGGGGTCAGCACTGTTTTATACCCTTTTGTAATGAAAGGAAATTGGAACTGGAGTAATTGACTGTATCTGTTGCTTAAAAATGATATCAATAAATATCAAAATGATATCTAATTTAAACCTACCTTACTGACTGAATGCCATTAGCAGTTATACATGCTTGTGTTTGTGGCAGGATTACAAGTAGTCCATATTGTGAATTGTTAACTATGTGCCTGCTGGATTAATTATTTAAATTATTCATATAATGACCAGACAAGTAATAGTCAAGTTTGATGTAAGCTTTCTGTATAAAATCTGTAGCCACTTTACAAAGTATAAGTACTTTCTGACAGTACTTTTCATGTAAGTAACCACTGCTTGTGAATCATTGAAAGCTGTGCTGCTTCTGACTGACAGAATAGTGACTTCCCAAAAATTTGTTGCAACTTTAGGGAAAACTGCTCATAAACTACGCTTTTGGAGAGACATGTGAAACTCTCAATACAGAAGAAAATAGAAATTGGAGACTGTGAAAAAAAACCTATCTACTTGAGTAACAGCAATAACAAAAATATTTTTTATTCCTCTAACTGGAAAAATCAGAAAAATCTAGTCAGGTAGGAAAATCTGTTAGAGGCATTGTCGGTCTCCTCCTATCTGATTCTAAAGGGCATACCTTAATTATCACTAAATATATTGAAAATATTTATCTGTCTTCTAATTATCTAGATCTCTAGGTGGTATGTATATACAAAGGATGGATGAAGAATTCTAAATACTCAGTTTCTTTCTGAAAATGCAACTCACAACCATGAAGCTGAGCTTAATACTAATTTTTTGAAGGAATAATGTTAATGAAGAAGAAAAGATGAGACAGGCAGAAGAGAAATGACCAATAATAATAATAATAATAATAATAATAATAGTAATAAAACCCCCAACAAAACAAACCCTGAAAATTATTAGCAGCCAAAACCCCCACACCTCAACTCACTAATTGTGAAAAAGACAGCAAAAAGAAACAGCAAAAATAAAAATAATGAAATAAGAAAAATATGAGATAAACACACAAAGGCAGATGTGTTCCCAGTGCTGAAAGAATTTAGTGGAGAACTGTAAATGACAAGGAAACGCAGTGTCTCTTGCAGTTTTCCTTGAGAAAACTGTAGAGGAAGAAAACCAATTTTTAGTAAAATTGTTACCTGAAATGAGACTTTTGGCAGCTCATGTGGGTTCTGGATTACGTAACTGGGTCTTCACCAGTCCTGTGTTCTTGTGGAGCCCCTTGACTTCACACACTGTCTCCATACACCTGATAGTAAGAGAATCTCTCTGCTTACTGGATATAATATGAAAGCTACTTGCGTTCCTCTGATAGTCTTTCTAGAATTGCTGAAGGAAGCATTACTAATTTAAACACCTCTTTTCACTTATATTTCCTTATTTTAGTGTTGCTCAAATAACATTCACCACAAGCCTTTTTCTGCTTCCTTGGAAGTTAACTTTCCCACAGACTGATAATCCACAGTATACAGTGGCACATATTTTATAACATACTCAGTTGCCAGTTTCCAAAATCCACATGAAGATATGTGAGTGACAGCTGACCAAAATAAGTAATAGCCCTATGGTGTTGTGAAAATCATCAGAACTGATGAGTTGCATATAGTTAATCAAAGATGAATACAATATTTTCTCATTATATGAGTAACAGGAACTGGGCTTGCAATTTGTAACAAGTTAATATTTTTTTTGTGTATAAGGACTTTAAGGCTAGACTTAGAAAACTGGCAAAATGTGCCTGAGTATTTCTAATAAAAAAATGTCTTAAGGTTAAGAAGGCATAGCAGCAGTATTCTCTGGTACAAAGGCAATGTGCATTCAACTCATGGGTTTGATTTAGAGGCTTTGTCCATGATGTGCACAAATCCACTATCAAAAATATGCTCTCTCACTCTTTGAAGCACTGAATGTATCTGTCTTCATTTCATTTTTCTAAGGCTTAAAGTCTTGATGGCACGTATATAACCCCATGTGGGAGAGAATTATGTAAAATATGCTCCCTTCTTGCAATTTCTTAAGCTTTTGGCCAATTTCAACCAAATTTGTCAGAAGAATGGCTTCAATAACATCATACTTTACTAGGCACCTGAGAATCCTAACAAAAGGATTGTCTACACAAAGCAAAGCAACTAGGCAGTGGGTATGGGTATGCCAGTATCCCTATTTATATTTTTTTGTGTGGAGGAGCAAAGGATATAATTCTTTCTTGTACATGGTAGATAAGGTAATTCACAAATTAACTCAGGGAAAGCGTTATCCCTAATGCTTCAGTGAATAAGCCAACTAGTCATTGCCACAGGTTAGGAATAAACTTCTATTTTATACTGTTGCTATGTCAAGTCATCTGAGATGCTCAAGGCAATTTATTCCTTAGAGCTTAAATTCACAAAGGTTAATATCAATGTGATTTAGGCATCCAAATGTCTTTGGCAACATGGGCATAAATATGAGGTGCTTAGTTTTGTCATCTATTGGAACATCTGACATAGGCCACTATTATAAATATGATACTGAATGAAATGGGCCAGTGGTCTTGAATGTAAGGTTATTTCCTTCCTGTCTTTCTTTCTGTCACTTTAGCACAGTCTGAAAATCTGACAAGATTACCAGTGGGAAGAAATTAAATAACAGAATGCCAGGAACTTTCAAAACCATCTCTTGTGCTGTAAAACTACTATTAGCAGAGAGGACCTTTAATTCTAAGCATTTATTAAAATGTGAAACCTTATTTTAAAGTAATAAACTGTTTTAAATTAGTCACTTTGTGCACAAATTTAATACTTTTCAAGAGTACATTGATCAACATTCTTACCCCTCTGAATTGCCCCTTTTTCTCACAATACTGTTCTTAGTTATCTTTACGTACTACAGAATCACAGAATATACTGAGTTGGAAGGGACCCACAACGATCATCGAGTCCTAGACAGGACCATCCCCAAGGGTCACACCATGTGCCTGAGAGTATTGTCCAAATTCTTTTTGAACTCTTGGTGCTGTGACTACTTCCCTGGGGAGCTGTTCCAGTGCTCAACCACCCTCTGGGTGAAGAACCTTTTTCTAATATTCAAACTAAACCTCCCCTGACATGACTTCAGGCCATTCCCTCGGCTGAAGAGACCAAGTGACGTCAGCCACATCTCCTATGGCTTCCCCTCAAGGCCCTTCACTGTCTTTGTTGCTCTCTTTTGGATGCTCTCTAATGGCTTAATATCTTTCTTATATTGTGGTGTCCAAACTGCACACAATATTCAAGGTGAGGCTGCAGCAAGAAGACAGAAGAGATAATTGTAGAACTGTCTCACTAACCACTAACAAGTAGGGTGTTCTAATCTTTGTACCAAACATTTTATTGAGATCCGGTGTAATCTGTATTCTTCTCTTAGTTGTAACAAGTACCATGGAAAAGACAATAATGTCTCAAACTAAGAAAGATACTGTTAACTCAAAAGTAACAATCTCATATACAGAAGATATGTGCATGCCCAGAAGAACGTTAGGCATCATAAATAAGAAGCAATGAGCTGAGTAACACTGGGGTTAAAAGTGTGTTAATCTATTTCCTCTGTCCTTTACCAGTTGCTGACTCACAGTGTATTGTTAGTGATAAGCTTCATCTTCTATTTTTATTTTTCATCCCATATGAAAAATTCAAGGAACAGTAGAGAAGTTATGGCATTTGACACACATATCATTCTTTTTGGGTCTAAATTGGTGTCCATTCATCACATTAACAGACATTTGGCCTCACACTCGTTACATGACCAAAAGAACTGAGCTGCTTTACTGTCCTTCCCCAGTTATGGTTTTTCAACTATTCACACTTCAGCTATATTCATGTTTTTCAAGTTCTTTTGCATCTATGGATGTAGCTAGAAAAGAAAATATAGTGTTGCAACATACATGGTTGTATTCAAACTTGAATAAGAACCCACAATGTCTGGAACTGGAAAAATCTCAGTCTTTCAAGGCTCTAAAGATTTGTGTGCAATACTGTCACAGTGTTTGAATGACAAACATGCTTGCAAAATTGCAGTTTCTCACAAATAATCTGTGAGTCTAAACCAGCCAGTATAATTAAAACCCTTAATATTTACAGAATTATTTCACCATAGTCATAAACTTTATCTGCATCTCCTATCTATTTTGAAAATTGTCTTTGAAAAGATTAGGTAAATATCTATGATTCAACTGTCTAATACTTTGTGAGAACAAATTCCAGCCTATGGATTGTTCATGTTCACAGCAAATATTGCTTTTGCATGAGTTTTTAGTTTCTGAAATCTTCTGTATGGGTCTTGTACACAGGGGCTCTGCCATTGCACTTTGCTTTGGTATCTAAAAGCCTCAGGTGAAAAACATTTGTAATCAAAAGTAGCAGGAAATGAATAAAGAGAGGACGGGATTTTGTAAACAATTTTTTTCTCTCTTCTTGTTGCACTCAACAAATGAAATGATGCTTGGAATACAGATATAAATACATGAATTAATTCCTGAAAGAAAAAAGCAAATAGAACATCATACCAAAAAATGAATGCCCCTTAATCCTGCTGCTTCCCATTGACTGTATAAATTGGAGGGATAGATGGAAAGTAGAGCAAGGGGTGTTATTGTGAAGCAAGCATCCATTTTATGAGAAATTTTTTTTTTTTCTTTTTTTATCCCAAGAAAATGGTTAGCAATCTGCAAAGATTTTGGGTAGTGTTTGGTGTTTACCTTGTTTTTAATCTTACAGCTTTTATATTCATAAGAAGACAAATAAGCATACCTGCTCCTCTGTTTATGAGTTATCAGTGTCCATTCATTAATTCATTCTTGCAGATTCTTCAAGGCCCTGCTTTGAGCAGGAAACTAAGGGGAATACAGGATGGATTTAGCAACAATAAAAGAAAAAGTAGAAGGTCTGACAGGCAACCACCACAACAGAGGAAAATATGATCAAGAAAATCTTCTCATGGCTTGGTACATGGACTTCAGATTCAAAATATGAAGGGTAACCAAAGCCAGCCCTGTATGTTCTTTTCTCTTACCTGAGCCAGACACAGATGTCCAATGATAGCAAAGACCAAATAACACAATGCCCAAGAACCTTCAGCAGTGTTGCAAAGCCCAGTGTGCTATATCTCAGAGATGAGAGCAGAAGAGGAATAGCAGTTCAGAGACAGAGAAGTCCCTGTGGGAAGACCTGAAGGATTTTAGCAATGTCATGATTTTTTTCTGTCTAGAGAAAGATTTATCCATTGAAGATTTACATCTGTAGTCACTGGATACTTTCAAATAATAGAGCTGCATATGCAATACAAACACTTTGTAATACCTGTTATAACCAATTTCTTTCATATAGTTGCATCTCATCTGTGCTGCTTACCACCCACTTCCTAATCCCATGTATAAATCCCAGATTTATACATGACTACTGGGCTATTTGTCTCACCATAGGAAATGTGGACAGTCTGGTATATAGAAAATGTGGGAATGTCAGTATGGTAAACAGCAGAGGAAAAAGCCACAGGGTAGAGAAGCTGGCAAATCATAAGACTTCTAGGCATTAGTAGTAAATGCATACTTCATAATCACTGCATGAAAATGTGAAATGTAAAGATTTGTGCATGTAAAGATTTGTCTCACATATTGCTTTTTTGTATGTGACTGCAGAGCACAGTATTAGCCACCTATGCTTTACATTCAGAGGATTACAAGTTTCTCTGTGGTTTAGGTGACGTGTGTGCAGAAGAGAGTAAAGAGTGGGAAAACACCAAATGCACTGATAAGAAAATTAAGAAATATGAGATAAGTTTCATCATGCTGTGACTGTCAATGTTTCACTTTTCAGATCCTTGATGGCAATACCTTATTCTAACAGGAGTATTTAGGGTTCAATTACTTGAAATAAAAATCCAGCACAGTACCCAAGGGGTCAGATTCTCTAGTTGATCTTTGTTAAATTGAGATTAACAGCCTTATTTCTGTCATGGGTGACTTTTGATGTGAAAGTAATTGTTACAGGTACAGGTTTGCATATCAGTTCTCCATCTGTGACTTCTGAACAAAGGATAGGTCACCCAAATGTATCTCCTAACACAAAATACATTGATTACATTCTAAAGAAATAAAGAACATTTTTTAATATGACCTTTTGCCCCCAGTATTCCACAGAGGTGCTTCAGATCCACAATGTTTTCATAGTACTGCCTCCAATACTTTTTAAAATTCAATCAATCCTCATGGTTTACACAATGTAATAAAGTTATTGCCACATACTGGTTAGACATCAGTAACAGATCTGTGCATGCTCTGTCAAGCTGTTCGATTTAGGAGGTAAAATTTAGAGCTTAAGTTTTTTGAATCTTGAAAAAAAAATCCCTTTTAATCTGTGGATGCCGTTCACTGTGTGACAAATTTGAAGAAGTCCTTAGGTGATTTTAAGAAGTAGCTGAATGAGATGCAGTTATCACCTTAATGTTTACTGGCAATAAAACCTCCTCAAAACCTCATCAAAATGGTATGTGATTCTATTTCTGTTTGCAAGTCCAAAAAAAAAAAAAAAGGCAAAGGAGGAATGCTGAGTCATTGCCAAATCTGAAAATCACTGTTTTCCCATGTTTAAGCATAATCCAGAATTTTAATGAACTTCATGAAGGAAATGTTCTCATCAGAACTCATATTCTGTTCAAAGGAAACTTTGAGCCCATCTAGTTACTCTGGTTTCCTGATTTTGATATGACCTGTTTGCAACAAACTGTAGAACAGAGAATGACTGACAACTTGGTACAGAATAGACTCAAATGAAATTCAAATATTTACTGTTTGTAAGCAAAACATTAATGCAAATGAAATCATGTTGTTCCTACGATAAAGACAAATAACAACAAAACCAGTTCTAAATGTTGCAATTAAATTAAACGTTATTAAAATAAACATAAAGCATTTCCAATAGAAGCAGGAAAACTTAAGAATTGTGGGGTTTTTGATCATGTTATTGTTTGCATGGGCATATGCCACATCTATGTTCCATTACTTTCATTTACCAGAAAGCACAAATATGGCTTCTTTTTCCTCCTTCCTATCCTCTATTTGGAGTTCAGCTTGTCCAAAGGTGCTTGAAGTCAAAGGGCAGTGAAGACTGCTTGGTACCTTGCCAGTACATTCATCTCCTATACTTTTGCTTTTCTAGCTGTCACTGCATTTGGCTAAGAGCCAATTTAGCTAGAAAAGCCAGTGTTCATACCAGGGCTGATCTGTCAAAACCGGCATTTAAGTGAGCTGATTGCACAGGCCTTCTTGTGCCAGCTTTGCTCCTGAAGCCAGTTCTTCAGCATCTCCCTTGGAGTATTGTGTGAAACACTGACTGCATGACTATAAAGAGTTCATTTAGGGAGACCTCAAGTGCCATGCACAAATCTGACATATGGGCCTGGGGGTCAGAGGACATATTACAAGGATTTCTGCAAGGTGTAGAGCTTGTCACATGAAATAAAACTTCCTGTTTGCTAATGTCTAGCAAAGTACTCCTAGTAAACACAGGTAAAATAGCTTGGCCAGTATGAGAAAAATCGCTCTGCTGTTAAGAATGATCTTGTTCCTTGTATTTTGATATTTGTAAAAGAAATAGAAAGAATTTTAGCTGTTTGACTAGCAGTCTTAAAAGAACAATAAAAAAAAATCAGTTCTCTTGAAATACCATTCTTTTGCTGACTTATTTGACTATATAAAGTCTCAAATTTAATTGTTTGGGGGATTTGTTTCACAACCTTAAATAGTCTTACTGACCTAATACCCAGTAGATTTTGGAAACATGGGAGAAAAATAACCTTGTTTTAAAAAAGAAACACTTATTTTATTCATATATTCTGACTCCAGAGTTCAAAAATATCCCAATTTTAATTGGTGATGGGGAAGAATAATGCACAAACACTTTGAAAAACCAGATTTTCAACCTTTAGGTAAAACTCTTACTGCCTATCATGCCTTAGTGTTTTTCCACTTAGTTTAGCTACTTCTGGATCTTTTTTCCCCCAGTGCCTGAACCCATTTTGCCTCTGGAATATGCAATCAATCTTTCCCTCCTGTAGAGCTCTGTAGTTCTTGTGTCAGGTGTCACCCTTATCCCTGCTCAGTAGGTAGAGTCAACAGCAAGTTTCCTGCTCTCAAATCTAGTTTGTCTGTTTTTAAGCAAGTCTCATTCACAAAGAAATGTGTGGAGACATTCTAATTCTGCAGAATCATACTCAAAATGTCTAACCAGATCTGACCTCATTTTTAGATTTAGTTTTCAACAACACATTTCAGGGGATATTGATCTCTTGGTTTTAGTATTTCAATTACTAAATGCAGTGTCTAGAAAGCTGATAAGAACTGATATAGATCTATTTGAGTTCCTGCCAATTCATGTATGCAATTTTAGCATTTTGCAGTGGATACTTTTGAGCACTTTAACTTGTTTGACAGTTTGAGAACTGTTTTAGAGCAGTATATTAAATAAGGCATTTAAAATATAGTACCTGGATAATCAATGGGACTGACTCTTCATAGTGCAAAGTTTCACTTTTTCTGCAGTTCATTCATCTTTTAGAGACCTAAACTATTGCACACAAACATTTAAGGGAATCAAAACAAAACTTACTGAAAATTTTACTCTTTCTTGCACTGCTTATTTCCACTATTCTTATTAATTACTGCTTTATTCTCAGCCTACTTCACTATAACTTTATATTGTCTGTGTCTTAATCTCACTTAACAATGTGATCATGACTCTTTTGTTCAAAACTCATCATGTTGCCGCCAGCATATCAGAGGAATTCTTTTTTCTCCAGTGCCTGTTTCTGTGTACTTTTCCATCCTTCATGGCAAGATTGTCACCTCGGTTCCTGTCAATACTAAGGAAGGTTTATTATATCCATCAGTACCTATGAGATTGACAGTACTTCTGTGAAAACTTTTATGCATCAGTTAAGTGGTTGTTGACTCCTGGTAGAGTGTTATGATAATAGCTCCAGTTGAAAAGAAAGAAGATTTGGTACATAAATAGGTTACCTTGTTTTAAAAACTACTAAGAAACACTGTTGCTCAAGGCAGCAGGAGAAGCAAGTACCATACTACTTTTGAAATTCTGTTTATCTTTACATTTGTTGATATGAAAACTTCACTTTGGACTATCTGTCCATATAAGGTCAGAAAGGTATCTGAATCAAATGGTAACAAACTAAAGGATAAGTGTCCTTGTTAAGACCTCTTACCTCCACCTTTGGCAATGGAAGACGAAGTAGCAGGAAGTCTGGTTACTGCCTTACATTGGCTCAGATTAACATAATCTGCATAAACTAGAAATGGTCCCTAAATATGGAATTCTTGCACTAAATGCAATTTTCTTCATCTGAGCTAGTAACCATATTATCAAGTGCATGTTTAGTCAAAAGGATGCCATCCTATATTCTATAAGTAGCTTAAGGTAGTTAGACTGTACACATTCAAAGTTAGGGAAAATAAGTCCTACCTAAAAGATTGTTGTGCCCATCTGGATGTGTTCGGAGGGCAAACTACACAGATTTTCCTTCCTCCTTATTAATGGCAAGTCCCTTGTCTGGGGTCTACAGGCATTACCTGTTCCAAGAAACTGAAGGCTTTAAACAGGAGCTGTGAACTGAAATGTTGTTCTAGGGGAAACTTAGTTTATTTTTTCCCCAAATCTTCACATGCATTTTGCAGTATCTATCCAAACTTGCTACATAGGCCCAAGGAAGTTCTGATTTATTTTAGAAGGAATTTTACCTGAATGCAGGCTGAGGATAGGGTTTGACTGGAGAAGTATATATTTAAAGAAACAGAAAAATACAGATATATTAAAAACGTGTAGTTATAACTGTAATGTTTATATAACAAATAAGAAAGAAAAAGAAACAAGTTATTTCAAAATTCACAGAATGACTGGTATCTCAATTCTTCTCTGCTGTATTGATAAAAATAATTGAGGTTCATAGTGTTTACTCAGGCCTTAAATCTGTGAACCTGACTATCTGATCTATCAAATGTATGTACAAATTCAGTAGTTAAAAAATTTATCTAAGACTTAACTTTACTGGCTGGTGTACTGTGTATCAAAAGTTCTTTGCTAAAAATAAGAGAGAACTTAGTTTGAAAACTCTTATGCTTAAGCTTTGGAAGAAAAGATGATCTGCCTTTCATCCAGCCTTCACTAGCATGCTTCTCATGGGTATTATTGTCAAGATTATAAATGCAATTCTTGATTTCAAACCAATTTGCCAGCAGGAAGCCTTCTCAGGAACGACATGTAGCAATACCTGCTGAGCCAATTGGCCCAGTAAAGTAATAAGCCAGTCAAAAAACTAAAATAAAAAAAGAAACCAACTAAAACTATTCACTGTTTCTTTCATCTCTGATAGTGACTTTTCAGCTGGAAGGGGTGGACTATGCTGGAAATTTTGAAATTATTTGAGGAAAGGTACATACTTACTTTTGCTCTTTCCATATTTTTACCTATAAGTTATAAACAAAATATGAGTCAGAAAAAAAAAATAAGCTGAATGAATGGTGCAATTCAGGGTTTGTTTTTTTTTTAAAGTATCCTGGATGTCAGTATGACCCCTGAAATACACTCTGCTGAATAAGAGTTTGGATTTTTCACATTTCTTCAATATACCTAAATTGGAGATATAATTTTAAATCACTCAGGTATCTAATTACCTTTCATAAAAGAGAAACTATGAGCTACCCATTTTTTAAACTGTTTCTTACATAGGATTCTGAAGAAAAAATTGCACCATTTTAGACTTCTCCTGGGTACAAACAGTCATAGAATCATGGGAGGGTTTGGATTCAAAGGGACCTGTCTCCTGGACTGAATGCCAGTTTAACAAATAGTATGTTTTACATAACACATCATGGACTGTGGTAGCTTTGGCCTACTGAGAAAGCATTAATTTCCATTTATATGGGCAAAAATATGTATAATCTAAAATGCAGGATACTCTGGAAAACATACACATGAAACTAAAGCTGCAATTTTCAGTTTTTACTGTGTTTCCTTATTGTTTGCTAACCTTCAATATTTATAGTAATTTAGTGTCTTCGTGTTCCAGAAAAAAAAAAAAAAGCCTACTTACTGATTGAATGTCCTCTGTAGCACAGTAGATCTTCTGGAAAGATGAGCTTTATAAAATGGAAATACAGGTTTTCCTATTATGTTCAAAGAAACCGTGTAGTTTCACCAGCTTTATCTAGATTACCATTAGCAAAGTATACTGCCATTTTAAGCCTTGGAATATCTTGAATCATTCTAGAGTGTTAAAAAGGTTTTACTTTTACAGCAAGTCCCTCCTTTAAAATCAGAAAATTGTAGTCAATGCATTAAGGACATTTAATATTGACTCTTCATTACCATCTTTTATATACCCATTGGTGTCAGAGCTTTTTCTTTTTCTTTAAATGATCAGCCATTGTCCTCATGAGTTCTTTTGCCCCCACATTGTGTGAGAGATTATGAAGTATTTCTTTATATCAATATTCTCTCAAGTCCAGACTTTAACATTGTGGTTGTGGGCTCTATTCCATGGTTCTAAATTAAGAAATTTGTGGGTTTTGTGTTGAAACACTTCCTATTTTAAAACATTTGACTTTAGTAATGTAGTTGGTCTTAATGAATTCCAATCATGCCCTGAATATTCACTTGACTATTATGTAGACATCTTTGTATTCAAGGGAGAAATTTAGGCATTGTTAGAGGGTATTGTCTAAAATCAGATAAATGACACTCTAGAAATGCCTTTCACACAACATAAATGGAGTTAGTCTACAACTAACTTCTCTGAATGAATGTATACATGGTAGACATCTACCTGTTGTAAAACACACCCTTTATAAGTCTTTGTGCAGAAATAATGACTTCATGCTTGCGGCTAGAACTTTCATTAAAAATATTGAATATCTTGTAAGTGGTGAACATAGGGTATGTAAGACCATCTGCTCCTTAAATGGTGACTAGTCAAAGAGCTTTTCAGTGCAAAGGGAATTGAAGAGAAAAGGAAGAAGCTACGAGCAAGAGCATACATAGACAGAAACCTGACCAATACCAACCTTCTTGTAGCTAAGGGTGGCTACAAGAAAAATAAAACCTGGTCAATCACATCAATTGGTAAGGTTATGTGGAATATGAGAATGCTTATATCATTGAGGTTCTTTGATCTAAAACCTTGTCAAAAGCAATGAGAAAGGAGAAGAGAGAAGAACAATAGGCAAAACATAGAGACACAAACATGACAGGCAAACCTAATGAGACAAAGATGTGAAATAAACCATGCCATTCACATTAATTGATGGGCTATCAGAAAACTGCAGATAAATTGTGACTTTGTGCTGCGTGCTGTAGGGGGGACGGAGGGGACACAATCCACAGCCAAGGGCAGGTGAAAGCTGGAACAATTTATTCAGGGAGCATGAGACTCTTATAGGGCTTGGGGGAGGGGTTTGGGAACTGGGAGGAGTTGGGGTGGGACACGGCAAATATGGGAAAGAAGGGGAGGGAAGGAGAGGAGGGGGGAATACAATTATGGGAAAAAGGGGGAGTGGCTAGCTTTACATCATGATGCTGG
>JAWWMP010000132.1:54732042-54785974 GCA_035047865.1 Dendrocincla tyrannina | reverse complement strand
GTCTAATACAATAAGTCACTATCTATGCTATAGAGAACCTTTTAAAATGTAAACTTCTGAGGTTTGAGGTAGTTGTCTGTTTTCTGGCATGGATTATTTGACTGCCAGCTCCATCCACTCGTGAAACTGTCCATCCTGGTTGTTTTGGCAGTCCCTGAAGCAGGGTTCCCCGACAACTTTGCAACTGCTAAGTTTGCAAACCTGATTGTCCAGAATATTGCAGAGGTTATTTCTTAAACTGATGGGAGAGTGTGCAGGCAAAGAGAATGGTTAAAAAGAAGCCAGTCACCTGTAAAACAGAGCTGGTCAGTACACTTGCCTGACTGAGCCCTGCATCTGATCACCACAGTCTGTCCAATCATCTTATTAAATCCTGTCTCAAAAATACCTCTCTGTAATCTCACCCTGTGTGTGCTGCAAGGACCAGGTTCCAGCTGCTGGGTGAGAGCAGAGTGAGTGGATTTGGGGTTCCCCCGTCAGCTTGGGCAGTAACCCCTGCAACACCACTCATCTCACAATGTGATAAAAGAAAAAAAAAGGAAGAAAGTGTTACTTTTGCCACTGTAAATTGAAGAAGAAAACACACTTTAATGTAATAACTTAGTTGGCTTGTATCAGACTTGCTTATAGCGGTAATTTGATGAAGAAATAAAATTAAATTAAATCTGATTTTTTATTGAGATCCTCCACTTGTAGTATAAATACACATAAAATTTGCACATATAAATAAGAGTGTAGCTGCCGTATCTTTTATGACCACAACAGTAAACCAAACCCTACTCTATAAGCTCAGATAATGTTGGAAAAGGAAACAGAAAATGGTTGCTGAAGAAAAAAAAAAAGAAAAAAACAAACTCCTGAGTATTTAAATCTTGTCACTTGCACAGTTTACACATTAACATAAAATTGTTTGTCATTTTTTTGAGTTCAGAGTTATACTTCTGACATTTAAATATGTGGTACAAATTTATAAACCAATACCCTCACTCTAACAATTTAAGACAGCTTTCAGAGCTAATTGAAGTGTCTGTGTCATTTCTGTGTGTGTTTTTCAGTATCAAGGGCTATAACATGTCAAAGGAACTGCTTTTGTTGTACAGAGCAATTTTTTTAAGTGCTTTTAATTAACATTCGTTTCCAGGTTCAGTTTGAGTACTTAAAGACACTTTTGTTAAGCATTTCTGAGGATTCTTCAGTAACAGTTAAGTGACAAGGGACTCTTAACAAATGTAAAAGCTTTGGTGAAGGCAAACAAAAATATCCTTTCGCTACTGAAAAAATTCCTTGTTCCGTCTGATATTTGACATATCCATACTTCTCTTTCATTGTCATCATAAATAGTAGTTCTATGGTTTACACCAGCACAAAAACATATCCTGGGACTTGAAAACCAGCCTGATGTGGAGATTAATGTGGTATTAATTGTTAAGAAAAAAACAAGCAAACAAGTATGTGTAGGTGCTGCCAGATGCTTTCTGCTAATGCACATATTGTGCATTAAGATTAAACTAATGTAAAAAGAATCAAAATTACTCTCCTGGACCAGTCTAGAGATCATATAGGTTACACTTGGACTGTTAAATGTATCCATGATCATGAAAGTGATCCCTACCCTGCAGGCTGAGTGGTCCAGTGCTGTTTTTCTCCACAAAGCTCAGGGGTGGAACATTGGTGCTGCTTTGCCAAAAAGAGAGATCATCAGTGCTAAACTTACCAAATTTATGCAATTGCTTTACTCGCAGGAAAATGCAGTCATCAATTACTGCCTATACACTGCACGCACACCACCCATTTTACAAGTATCTATTGCACACAAGCATTCTTTTTCCAGGTTGACAAGTTCTACCCCACCAGTTACGCCTTCTCTGTACAGAAGCCATCCCTAGAACACCTCCATTGCCTGTATTTGCATCTTTTCAAGTCTATAGTATTAAAGATGAACACATTCCATGGACACTTTTGGTGGAAAAACACTGATTTTTATCTCTTCCCTCATAACTTTTAACACCTGACTTCCTCTTTTGACTGCATTTAAGAGAGAAGCCATTATGGAACTATTATAGCTCTGGTAATGCCAGCTTGCTCTGTCAACACAATATTTGTAAATCAGCTAAACCCAATGGCAGATTTTCTAATGCAAGCAGTTTTTGGGTCCACATGTACCTTTCCACAAAATAATTTTCTCTTCTCCACTGCTCCAAATCTTCTCATTGCGAAACTCTAGCATGACTAAAAGAAGAACCTGCCCTCATAGCCAACGAGGAAAAACAGTCAAGATTTCAAACATGCTCCTGGGTAAGTGGAGGTGTAGAAGAAGGTATAATAGAACCTTCACAAGTAACACTTGAAGTACAACCATAGTATGAAATTGCACAGCTTTGCATTAAGAAAATTCAACCCAAAGCTAATTGGTTTGAATGCCACTTTATCAACAATGAATTACATAGGTAATCTCAGTAAGTAGTGTGTTTTAGCTTTTCCACAGTTAAATTTATAAAAGCCCATTGCATCAGCAATGGAAACAGTTCTACCCACTTGAGGATCACCCCTGAAACTGAAGAGCAACCAACCATCACATGTTTCTCAGTTTCTTCTGTACTCTTAAGATCTGGTGCCACTGCTTCTGAATTCAAACCATTCTTTCCTGATATTTTCTGTTTTATTGAATTTCACCTAAGAGAGAAGTACTTTTCTGCCTAGTACTCATTTCACCGTTCTACATACCAATAACACTTCCTATCTACATCTTCAACTGCTTTCTAAAGTACTTCTGGTCACTTCAGAAAACTTTAGTTTCTGAACATTTTGATTTCTGCTTTCTGAACTTCACATATCTACCACTTTGATTTGCTTTATTATATTTGTTTTCACTTTGTTTTCTCTCACTGAGTGACCTTGAAGAAGTCTAGTATGAATTCATGTATTATTTAAGTGCAGTTTCTCAAAACACTTTTGTTGAAGTCATGTGACGAGAATAACTCAGCTGATCCTGCAACTCCTGCTAAAGTATATTCTAAGAATATGAATACCTATACTTAGCAAAACAAACATTGAACTGAATGCTTATTTTTACATGACAACCATACAATACCATATATTGCAGTGCTATAATGTATTTGTTATTCTACCAAAATGGACATAAAAATCACCGTGCAGTATTTTGAAAGGTCAGTAAAAGTGACAGAGAAAGGTATAACTGAGTTTGCACATGAGTCACAGATTTTGTCTGGGGTTTTAGAACTTCCTCAGATTTGGACCCTTTGAGTCCTCAATTCCTAAGGAAAAAAAAAAATCGTGATTTTTTGTTACTTCATTTCCTGCTGGCAATGAGAATAATGGAGGAAAACAACTGTTTGCTCACACAAAAGCATCAAGAAGCCTCACTGGTTAGACTTTTGGCACTGCAATTTTCCCCTTTCTTTTTCTTGGGATGGTTTCCATATTAGAAGTGGAAGGTTGGAGAGACCTTACTTTCTCTCTTCCACATTTGTTTCAATTGTCCATTTCTGTTTGCACTTGTTTTTCTTCCCCTCCATAAAACTGATGCACAGCATCATGGCTGAGAACACAAACATAACCTCCTCTAGAAAAAAAATTGGTAAAATGTATACCTATGGTTCACACCTCTTACTGTAGTCTTCTCTTTTCTCCTACTACATGCACTGTGGAAACCATCACTTTAGTTAACACTTAACATTGAATCAAAGCCCACAGAATTTAAAAGCTTAAACTACTGCACACCATCTACAGATATCCACTTTGAAAAAGTGGAATTCAAATGGAACTGTAAATAATGAGAAATGTTTTCCAAGACATAGCAATCCTAGATATTATATTAGAGTTAAATAAACAAATTTCATATGTCAATATGAAACACCAAATCAAGACATCAAGACACCAAATCAAGCATCTTACAGGCATCTGCCAGTTTACTTTAAATATCTAATCATAGCAAGGGGCATTACAATTGACAGGATACAGTTATCTGTTACTAAACTTTAGTGCACAGAAATAATAAATTAATTTTCATCCAACAGTCATTAGCTACTTTGCTATACTCCAGGCTCTCATAGCATGTGGTAGTTCATTTTCCCAGAAGCTGCATCCAAACCTTTTTCAAAATCATGTGTAATTCCACAAGGGATTGAGAAGTTGCTTCCACAGATTTGATTTATTCATTAGGGTAACACCAGAGGAATCTCCTAATTATGCCTTTCATATGAGAAACTAATGCAGAAAACTTCTGTTTCACATAACTTTGGGGATTTAGTACAGCTGTAACCATGTCCTTTTAAAAGAGGCAACCTTGAACTCACTGAATGTAAGCACTTTAAACCTAGTGAAAGAAGGACAAATAGTTACACATTCCCTACTGCTGCTTCCAGGTTCACCCATAAACAGTCTCAAATATCCAAGACATAAACCCAGTCTGAGAAGATCACTTGGCAACTTATGAAGCAGGCTGGCACTGCTGGAGTGCAGAAACTTGTCTGTAACAGTACAAATGTGTATTTTCAATGTTATATATACATGCTATTTTTGTTCTCTGACAAAACAATCACTCTGATCAAAGACTGTTAGTCCTGTAAATTTATGACATCCAATGTCTCTATTTTCACATTTAATAAATGCCACTGTCAAAACACTATCTGAGAGACTATTGTGGTAGATCAAGTAAAACCAGCAAATCACATTTGGGAAGCATTCCAGTCTTACAAAACTCAGAGTTTGGTTGTTACTGATGTTTTCATGTATGTACCTCCCGGAGCATCTTATCTTTGCTGCAAGCTGCTAGTTAGCATCATGCTGTCAAGGCAGAAGGAAGGAATAATTATTACAACAGCAGTTTGCAAGGAAACGGAGCTATTTCCTACACATGCTTACTATCACACACTGGTATTTTCCAAATTTGGTTTCTTTGTTCTAAAAAAAACATATCGGTGGTAGCTTTCTGAGAGTTCACTTGGCAGCTTTACACTGGAATCCATAACTCATACCTACCTTCTACACTACAAACCCACTGACTTCTAGAAGCTGACAACCAAAACCTTCACCCATCTTGCAGCCAAGATTTAAAAAAAAAACTTGTTTGTCACTGCATTTCTCAACAGAGTGTCCAACTTGACATGCATTCATAAGATGACTAATGTACAGAAAGATAAAAACAACTCTTCTACAGAAGAATGTGCTTCTCAGTAAAACTTGCCCTTTAAACATCCTACTTTGGCTTGCTTTCTAAAATCTTCAGGCTAGAGAAAATTGGTGCACAATATTACGTTCAACAAATTGAGTGTCTTTGCCAGTGCCTGGATATTTCAGCTAATGCAGACTTCTAAGATAACAAATATAGCTGTTTAGCTAAAAATAAAGAAGTTCCTGCCCATTCACATGCATCCCAGTGAAACCTTCTCTTAAAGCAAATGCAGTCCTCTCTCTTTAAACAAACTGCACTCATACAAGGAAGTCAAATGTTTCCTCTAGCCATTAATCACTTTACTGTGAAACCACCATAAGGACAAGAAACCAGTCCAAGACTGACCACACATAGCTTGCAGGACTGCTGATCTGGAGACCATCAATCCCCTTGATAGCACACCAGCCTTTTGTGCTGCAGGTGTCTTGTACTCATGAAGAAGCTACAATTCCTTGACAGTCCCAAGTAAAGCACAAGATTTTAATTTAGACCACAACAGAAACATTGAAAACAACCAAAGTTTGCTTTCTGGGGAAATGGTCATTATCAATTAAAGGAGAGAAGGGAGAGAAAAAAAGGAGAAATTTTAGCATCCCCTGTGACATACTAGTTTCCACGAGCTAGAATCCCAAAACAACTGCCCTAAACCCTAAGACAGAGAGCAACTGCTGCAATGCTATTACTCTATTTCATAAATAGTCAGTCTACCATGAACATTTTAGTTGCTGAAAATACACCATCCTTCTCAATTGCTAACCAGCATCACTACTTCAATTGCCCCTCCAAAGAGATTTGCTCACCTAAGAACCCTTGAACACCTGAAAGGCTTCTACATGGGTGTGCTATGGCAAACTGGAACAGGGTATATGATATTGGGAGAATTATTTGAGACAATTCCTAGCTTTTTGCCTCCAACCAGCAGGTTGACTATGGCTTGACCCTTCCACTCTGTTTTTTCTGCCTTTCCTCCCTCCCTGTGTCTCTCTCTCATCCACTACATAACCCTCAACAGGCATTCTATTTAGACTAAAAATGTTGTTACAAAATATGGTTTATAAAACCAAAAACAGTCTCAAACTTTATATGTTAGAAATCACTACCTCTATCTCATGATCATTAGAAGGTCTCAAGTAGGAACATGTGAGCTGAGAAAGAGAGGTCTTCTTTAGAAAATTCCTCAGCAAAAACACAAGAAGGCAATATCTTTTTCTGGTTTTCCCCACCTGTGAGATTATGAGCACCCTTCCCTCTGATTTTGATTGCATAGTTTATTATCTTGTGATGTTGCAACTATGGTTTTGAAGTAAAGAATTTAAATCTCAATATTCTTCTATTCTAATCATCAAAACACTGAAGCATAGATCCTACATTTAAAGAGACACATCAAGACTTCAGATACAGTCACAGTAACTCAAATTTCCCCCTGTCTTATGGTTTTCTGTAAATTTTAGGAAATGCCCTCAACCTCAGATTTAAGAGACAGTGACAAACAAATAGAAGATAAGCACTACATTTTTAATTGCTGCATTCTTCACAGTATTTTGCTGATGTAGAAATATTACTGATTCACTTTGAATTTTCTTGACAGGAGAGACGGAAAAGAAAATGCCTGTGCTTGATTTTCCCCTTTTGTCCCATTCTGAACAATATAGGATGAAAAATTTGAACCTGGAGTTTTCTTCATCTCTGGCAGTTGATGGAATAATTCAAGTTTGAGACGACCTCAGAATTCAAGTTCTGACCCCAAACCTCCACATCTGTATTTATAGGTTTTTTGAAATAAAGCAAAATTCATGTTATTTGCACGCATTACTTTTCTTGGGGGGAAAGAAAGCCATTTAGCACTGCAATATATGAACTGTTAGTCTTCTGGTTTTCTTTAGTCTCATCTACTCAATCTTTCTGCCAAACCAATGAGCTCACTACTGAAGAGGACAGGCCACACTGGACTGATGCGTGCTTTCCCTGGTGCACTCTACTGTGGCTATACTGTTCAGATCCTCTGTGTTGTTGCTAACAGAGGAAACTCAGTTCCCACTCACCCTTTTGTCCCTAAGATATTGTTTTCCCTCTGAAGTACTGAGTTTTTATTTCCCAATACCAGATGGTATCACAGGTACAAAGAACACCAGCAACTTCCCAAAAACATAGAAGAAATCCACAGAAGAGCAGACACTACATTCAGATCTCTGGAGTTCACTGTTAACAAATGGTATATCCCTCCTCAGTATATGAACCCATGGTTTATAGACTTCAATGGTGTTCCAGTTTAGAAAGTGGATCATTCCTTACCCTCTTTCTATACAGCCAGATTAATGATAAAACCTCAGGTTCACTGCAGACTCATTCTCAAGCAAATATCAGATGGATGACAGGCTTCTATACCTGGCAACACTTGAACAAAGTTCCATGACAGTACCATATCACTAGCTGAAGTGGTGTTCTTGGCCATGTTACAGTAAGGAATTGCCAGCCTCTCAGTCAGGGTGCTAGAACAGCTTCCCAAAATGGAACACCAGCCTGCTCAGAAGGCAGCACCTGCATCATTAGTATCAATTACCAAAGCCAAATCATAAAGCCTCAGAGCAAAACATTATATTGATATTCAAGACAAGATTCCAAGCAAGTCCAAATTTTTTAATCTCTTTGTATTGTAGATACCTAGAAATATTATTTTAGAAATAAAAGCAAAAAAAGAAAATTTTAAAAGTGAGAAACTGTATTTGGCACCTTACACTTTGCCAGCTTTTTCACTCTTCCATTTTAGATTCACAAAGACTTTTTCTCCAATAGCTTGTAGGAAAAAATAAAGAGAACTCATATGTGGAAAAAGGTACAGAAGGTATCATTATTCCATCAAAAAATACTTTTTTTCTTGTCACAGGGTTAATGAATTTTATTAAATATATACCTGTGTATGTCTGTATATATATCACCAAAGGAGCTAGCCTGACCATGGTTAAACAAAAGAAGGTGAAAAGTTTCAAAAGTATCATTCTGATCCTGGAAAATTTTTGAAGCACGTGCATCCTCAAAGCACCTAACATAAACCTTTAAATCTTTCTTCCATTTTTTAACTGAAAGAAAAAAAAAGCCCACTTTGAAACACAATCCAATATGAATCTGAAGAGTCAGACCAAGAAACACAGCATAACATAATCTATGCTTGTAATGTCAAAGATCAAAGAGGATGAAATTAGTTCTCCTTTATTCATGTCAAACATGGCCTACTAGCAATTCTACATTGCTCTGACTAGTTTAGTCACCCTTGTTATAAAAAACATGAGTTGTCCATTCACATCTTCATTAATTAGGCAAAATTAGACTTCTCATTATAACCATAGAAAAAGAGTTACTTAAACATTGAACTATGAAGAATATAAAAAGCTAGATCATCATTATTTAGGAAGCTGCCTAGGTTACAGAGCTTTTTGTCCATGATGTCTTGCAATGAGCTTGCTGCTTTGCCTCTGAAAGGATAAAATCAGGCAATAACTAAGTAAAAGTGACCATTATGAGACAACTCATCCCCTCAAGAATAATTGCTTAAATTGCACTGAATACCCTGTGTATTATTATGAAGCACTGAGGTTTATGGGAATTTAAAACCCACCTCTAAGGATTCTTTAAGGCAGGTAAGTAGACATATTCCTTATTGAAAATATAGTATTATTAGACATTGAAGATCTTCATATTTGTTCTCTGAAGAAGCAGAGGAATAGATTTCCAGTGAAATCTTTCACAACTCTTAGCAGAATACTGTAAATTAATTTCAAAACATTTCCCTCATTTTGATGATGCTCCAGCATCTCCAGATAATGAAATCAGACTCTTCATAGTGCAAAGACAGCTCAAGATTCACTGGCATTTTAATCTGTCTCTCAAGTTCCTGCTGATCGCATCCCTGTGAGTCAATACTAAGGACTCCCAACACACTTCTCCCTTTCATCCAAGCTTGGTAGTTAGACATACAAAAAAAATTTGAGCTAAATCTATATTACTTCCATATATAGATGATCAAAAGGATCTTCCACATCCATTTGATCAGGGGAAGCATCACTCAAGTGTTCAAAGGCTAAGTGCTGCCAATATTCCTACAGAAGACCTTACACACTGCAGTCCCAATACATTGATAAAGTGATAGAAACACTTAATGCATATTTCCTGACACTTAGAATCCAGGCATAGAGGCAAACTCTGGTGATTACTCATATAGCATCTCTGCATGGTATCTTACAAAAACATATGACATAATTGAGCCATAAAGATTTTCATCGGCCCAACGCTAACATCAAAACTAGGAGGAGTCTCAAGCCAATTTACTGAGCACATCCTGGTAAAAGAGGAGAGAGAAAGTCCAATGATGTAATTTCTTCTGAGGGAAACCAGCAAAGAACAGATTAGGTCACCTCAAATGCCCTTCTGCACACCCATCACACTGTTGTATCCGGGAACACCCTGGAATGCTTCAAAATTGTTCCTGACTTGAAGGACTGTTGGTTGCCTGCCATGTGCTATACTTTGTGACAGATCTAGGTGTAAGAAAGAAAATTATGCAAAAAATATTTTGAAATGCTGAATACAGCCTAAATATTGTCTACCTGAATGCCTTGTTTAAGTTTTATTACTTACTAAGTGTCCTAGTTCAGCAGGAGGGACCAGTTATCACTGTGTGGGGGTCATCAGAGCTATGTATTCTACCCCCTCTATTCATTTCCCAAGAACAATGAACCATTTGCAGCAGCTGCCCAAGCAGTCGTTAGCACGTTCACACCCAGCCTGAAGGGGATGTGGCTGCTAACGGGCCATCAGCGGTTCAACAATACCCCATGACTCACAGAGTTAATCACACATTGTGTGAGTCCCTGCCCTGGGGGAGGGACTGGGTGCTCCCTGAGGGTACATAAGTGGGGGGTAAGAAGACCTTGCACTTGTCTTGTCGGATCCAGAGGAGCAGCGGGACCTTGACAGGAGGAAACCACCACTCTTGACCAGACTGCAACCATCACTCCCGACCAAACCACAGCCATCATCTGCACCAACAGGTTCTTCACTTCCTTTTGCTTTGGACTTGGGGGAACCGCATGGATCTCAGCACAAGAGATTAACAAACTGCTTTGGGCTTGTGCCCCGGGACACTGGGTTATACTGCTGGGTTTTGGTGAGTTGAAAGCAGTTTTCTCTTTGTGTCAGTGTATTTATTGTAATATCTTTCATTAAATTGTAACTCTGACTTACAATCTCTCTTGCGGTGGGTCCATCTCTTCTGCGGGTTTACCTTTAAACCAGCACACTAAGAAGAAATGAATCATAATTATTTTCTAACGAAATGTAGAATATGTATCAATGGTAATATTTCAGAACAAGTTAGAAAAACATCTCCCAGAAATGACTTAGTTATTGTTAGTGACAATAGATGAACTAAAATTTCTTATGCTGGATTTCTAGCGCTGTGTTTTTGTTATTTGCTGTATCAGCAGTACTCTAAACTCTACTACAAGTACTTGGACAGAGGTATGAGACTGTGTGTGCCTTTTTGGGATGTATCAAGTAGACTCATAGAATCATCAAGGTTGGAAGAGAACTTTAAGATCCTCCAGTCCAATCATCAGCCCAACACTACCACTGTAACCCTAAACCACCAAGCCATATGACCCAGCAACAGACCCACACACCTCTTGAACACCTCCAAGGATGGTGATTCCACCAGCTACCTGGGCAACCTCTTCCAATGTCTGACCACTCTGACAGTGAAAAAATTTCTTATATATAATCTGAATCTCCCCTGTCTCAGCTCAAGGCCATTTCCCCTGGTGCTCTCCCTGCAGGCATGGTTGGAGAGGCTGGCCCACACCTTGCCACAGCCTCCTTTGCGGGGTTGTGGAGAGCAATGAGTCCCCCTGAGCCTCGTCTTCTCTGGATTAAACAAACAGAGGTCCCTCAGCCATTCCTCAAAAGACATGTTTTCTAGACCCTTCACAATGGCCCTTCTTTAGAAAAATGTTTTTTGTTGCTATGAATATTTACTTCCATATTTGACTCTACTCCTCAAAGGCAAAATCCGGCCTGCAAGAAATAGAGAGAGATAAAGAGCAGGAAAAGAGAATATTGAATAGATGCAGCTCTCAAATAGCACAAAATCAGACACTATAGTAAACTTTCTTAACTGCATTTTTATAGCCACTCTGACAGTATAAAAATTATAGTAGAATATATTAAATGCTGTTTTCCGGACCATTACTGAAAAACCACTGGACTTCAGGTCAAAATCCCTTTCAGTTCTGGTTTCTGGGGTTTCGCTAATTCTGGAAGGATTTATACCAAACTGCTCTTTAATGTCAAAAGGCTTTCATATGACATTCTAGCATATATTATTCCATTTTAGTAACAACATAAAAAATATCTTGCCAAGTAAAATCATTAGTAGTTTCAGCTTAGTTTTCTGTTACAACAGAAAACTTCATTTCCTCATCTTTCATTTCCCTTTCATTCCCTCAGTGTCTGTAACTCATTTATGAGGGATGCTGCAGCATACATTCAAAACTAGTAGCCATTTATTTGTTTGTTCACTAATTTGTCTAATCCCTTTCTGAATCTCCAGGCCGTTTTCAAAACTTTCTGTGGATGAAATTTCGAGAAAGAATGTAGCACTTTGTTATCAGTTTTAAATCAACTTCTTTCTTGTTTCATTGTGTTCTTTAGCTTTTGCATTATTTGATTCAGGTTATCTTCTTCCTTCACAATTTTGTAAACTTTGAAGCCTTGAGTACTGAAATGAGAAAGAGCTGAATGCAATCAGAAACCTATAATCAATACCTAAAATCTATATTCAAATTATTTAAACTGCTATAAATCATCAAAGTGATTTAAAGCCCACAAAAAAGGAGCAATAATACTGAGTCTTTTAGTGCTGAATTGGGGAAGTTGCCACTGGCTGCCACAAGAGACGAGCCCCAAAGAGGAGATACAAGGACTCTCTGAAACAATACCTCAGCCTTGGCCATACTGATAACCATCAATGGTCCATTCTGGTCTCCAGTAGTGAGAAATGGAGACACACCATCCATAATGCTGCTGTTTCCTTTGAGAACACACACAGAATCAGTCTGGAGGAAAAAAGGCAACGCAGGAAGAACCGGCCTTGCCAGTATTGCTGATGGAGACTTTCCACTGTGCCTTTTGCAATCAGACTTGCCTATCTCACATTGGCCTTTTTAGCCATCAGCGTGCTTGTAGCAAGTGTGGGTAGAGCCCTTGTAAATCTTCATTTGTGAAGCCTAGCCATGATGATGAATATTGAGTGTTGTATTTAGAAAGAAAAAAAAACAATTCATAGGTAGCATGTGCTTCCTTGTATTTGATAGAACTTGACAGACTTTTCACTAAATTGCTTAATCACATATTGAACCTCATCACATTCTTGGTCTCCAGAGCTCTTGACAAAAATGTGGTTCACAACTTAATTATTCTGTATGGAAATGTACTTCCTTTGGCCTGATAATGATTTCATGGCATATTTCTATTTCCTGGACATTGAAAGAGAGTGCATAATTGTTCCTTAATCAATTTTTTCATGCCTTACACAATGCTGTGCTACTCTACCACATCTATCCTCCCCTGTCTGTTTTACAGGCTGAAGAATCCTAGTTTAATAAGTCTTTCTTCATAGGAAAACTGCTCTGTTTCTTTGATCATTCTTGTTATCTTTCTTTGTACTTTCACAGGCTGCACCTTTCTGAGATAGAATGATTAGAACAGCATGAAGCACTCAAAATATTTATGTACCATTGCTTTATACAACAATGGAATCAGATATCGTGGGTTTCTAAATTCTTTTGCTAACAATACTTTACATTTTCCCTCTCATTTTCATTGCTATTGACATGAACCTGGTATTTTTATATAGCAGCTCATAATAATGTAAGTTGCCTTTACTGAGTCAAATCAAATAATTTACCTGACAGGGTAGATGTAGCTGTTATCTTTTTACCTTTGTGCATTGTTTTCAATCTATTGAAAGTACTCACTTACTGATTTACTGAACAACCATTACTATAAAACAAGTATTTGCAGCCAGTATTTATTTTTAAATTTTGTTTTGACTCACTAGCTAAGTTTTCCATTTCACCATTTACTCCCATTCCAGTATGAATATTTACATGGCAAACTGCTAGAAACTATTAGAGACAGTAGTATACTTCATTAGTAACATATGTTGTAAACTTCTTGCCTCAATTCATTATTTTAAGAGAAACCTTATTTAAACATCTTTTGCATAGGAATGGGCAAAATGATGAAAAGAGGTGAATAAATATTTAAAATATTAGTGTGACAGAAGAAAATTAAATTAAAGTTCAGTAATAAAAACTTAACACATGAGGGAAAGGGCAAACTACACGCAATGAGAGAATAAGAAGTTATATTTTCTGTCAAAAATTACTTTAAAGAGAAAAGAATGGTCTACCACTTATATACTGAGTTTGATAAAACCCCCTATATTTTGAACGGCACTGACAGGTGCATGAAGTTGTGGAGCAGAAAAGTTGCAGTATACATGTTTTCAAAAGGTCCCTTGAGAGATCACTAATCCAATTCCCTGCTCAAAGCAGCATCAAATAAGTTCAGCCTAGTTTTTCCACTGCTTTCTTTGTGTCTTCAAAACGTAAAAAAAAGATGCCTAGACTGGCTGGAAATCAGATTCAATATAAAATATCAGATTTTTTTTTTCTTGTATCCTATCTTATCCACTCATTTAACTTACACCTGTTGCCTTTTATTCTCCTGTCATGCACTGATGTGAAAAGCCTGCCTTTATATTCTCAACTACATAGAATTACATAGGCCCTCTAAGGCTGCTCTTAGGTCCTTCCAAAGTTATCTCTTCTCCATGCTGAACAAACCTGTATGCTTCTGCCTTTTCTCATGGGGCAAGTGGTCCAGCCCCTGACTGGTTGGTGGCTCCCTGCTGGTCTTGGTCAAGTTTATCAAGCTGACAATTTTCCTCATCTTATTGAACTTTTAATACCTCACAGATTTTAGACTGACTGTCTAAGATGGATCATGGATCTAAGATTAATGTAATAAAGTTCTATGTGACTCATAGAAATGTTAGTAAAGCATTTCAGAGATACTGTGGTTATTAATAACAATTTCTAAGAAAAAAAAAACCAAATTCCTAGGAAGCTCTTCCTTAAAGGTAATATGAGAACTGTCACAAGTCTTAAATTCTTTGCTGCATTTGTTAATGTAATGAATTTCCACTGAATTTACTAATGTGAATGAGCCTAGCACCTTTAAAGTACTTCACAAGTTTCCATGTAACATGGGCAGCATTTGTTACGTAAGTATACACATGCACATACACATATGTATATACACAAGTACATATGTTGTTGATATAAAGATATGACTGGTTGGCAAGTTGCTTTGAATTTGTGTATGAAATCACCCTAATGCACAATGTGTGCCCAAATATAAAAAGTAAAATATTTTCAAACTTTCACAGGATTCATAATTTTAAGGGTTAGTTGTTTTTGTTTCTTTGTTTTTTTCTTGCACAAAGAGCATTGCCAGAAGTTTCTTGTATACAGAAAAGAAGATGTCTCAGATCAGATTTATCAAATGTAACTGCAGCCTGTCACTAATTTGTGGTCAAAGGATAATTTTCATGAAACCTAAATTCCTCTTTAATGTAATTTTCATGAAATCGTCCTTCAGGATGTGTGCAGCCTTCAGGTCAGTAAGACACATATTTCAAAAGACTCTATTCTCTAGGGAAAAAATGTCTGTTTGTATTCCTATTTGAAACCATACAAACAAGTAGTCATCAAACCTACGTTTCCTTAAATAAATCATTAGTTGATTTGGAAACTGCACTTTGGTCCTGATTTAAATTTATGGTATTCAGCAAAGTGCTAATTCTGATTAGTTTTTTAATAGAAAAGTTTAGAACTGAAATCAGGTGGTATAATTATTACCTTATCAAAGTGATGAAATGTTTTGAAATGCACTCAGGATATTTCAGATACTAAAAGTTTCATTTATCTACCACAGGTAAAACTTCCGAAAAATGTTGAATTGGCAGATTCTGAAAGCTCTCCTTTATGAAGGTGTTTGCTTATTTATTCTTGTTTCCAACTTTGAGTCATCACTGTTTCTTTTCTAGGTGGAAGTAATGACAACACTGAAACAGCTCTGAGAGACTATTCTCTGGTTCAGTGAACTGAAAATTACACAACCTCTCTTGAGGTTCTGTTTAAATTTTTGAAGTGGTTATACACAGTCTTCAAAGATGTTTGCATTCAAATAAGTCAGAGTAGAACAGAAACTGGGGGCAAATCTAGCTTACCTTACCCATTTAAGTAGTCCTACAGGTGTTAATAACACTACTTAACATGAAAAATAAATTAATATAAATTTTATTAGATTGCTCTTGGAGTGAGCAACATGTAACACTTTCAATCCATGAAAGAAATAAATTTTTAATAAGGTCATAATAAAATATATTGTGTAGTAATTTCTGTAATATTCTTTTATATAATGTTTATTTTTTTTTTTTTTTATAGTCCAGGTTGAGGAGATGACCTAAATGTAAGTTTCTAAAGAGGTTTTCAGAGATGTGAGAGGGAATTAGAACTTCCAAATGTTTATGACTATTTCTTCAGCAGTTTTTCAGTGCTTTTCTGCACTTTTGATATTTTGGCTTATCTCTAAGTGGATGTGAAAATAAACGTGTTAAGAATGAAAGGTAAATCCCTTACTTCATGCTGACATTTCTCCTTGCAAAGAGAGGGGGGAAAGTGAACCAAAAGCAGTCTAAAGGCTCTTTCCATCTGAAATACAAGGTTTAGGAATGAGTTTGCATTTGATTCACCATACACATGCTTTTCTGAGTTTCTAAAGAGATAATGTGACATAGATTTTCTTAAAACGCCTTTTCAGTGAGTGAAAAATTAACTCCCAAGATTTTCAGGAGTTCTGAAAACTAAAATAAAAAATGTTACCTCAGAATTCAATAAGCTTCCCAATAACACTTATCTGTTAATTCTAGGACTATCACTTCTTACGAAAATTCAGTCAAGAATTCATAAAAAGGGACACAGACAACTTCGTTATATGTTATATGTTGTGTTATGATATGCATGTTGTTTGTTATGTTACTCTACATATATCCTTGGTGCTAGTATTTTGATATTATTTTAACATAAAAACAGTAAATGATGTTAACCCTCCCAATACAAAGAAGCTAATGGTGTTCTTGTATATAGAGCAATAAAAATTTAATAGAACTGTGATCATTTTCTACACATACACTATGATGAAACAGAGCATGTTAATCTAATCTGAAAATATGAATACCAATGCTTCTGGCTCTGGAAAAAAAAGTGATAAATATTTTAATTTTATAACATGAATTTTTTATTAAATAGAGTGTTGAATGTACCACTCAGTAAATTGCAGTATTTTTTGATTAGTATGTACAATTCATCTGGGAAAAAATATTAGTTATTGCTTTATGTGGGTTTTTTGGGGGTTTTTTGTTTGTTTATTTTTTGTTACATGAATAAATAGTTCTTAAAAGAATATATTTTAATCTTTAATCTTTACATAGTCTTTTATTGTGCCTGAAAACCTTATTTAGCAAAAACTAAAGCCTTATACATTAAAAAGTACTCAACATTTTTCAGAAACAATACATCAGTAAACATATCTGAAAACTGCAACAGGTGTAGGTGATGATGATGATTAGAAACAAAAGCATGTATTCAGGTCACCACTGTGTCCTTCAGGGGCTCTGTGTATGGTTTCACTAATGAGAAGCAATTCACCTGGCCTTAGACTTATGTCTTTGCTGGTTTTGTACACAGTGTGGGGATGCATAAATTGCAATAAATATGAAAAAAAGAGAGATAAGAAAGATATTGTCTGGTTTTTTTACAGTCTCACACACTTTCTACTGAAATGAACAAATAAAATTTTCAGTCTTACATCGATGTCACTCCATAAATGGCAGGAATTCTAATGTTTTATTTTTTTATTAGCCAAATTTCTGAGAAAAGTAGTAATGTACTGAGTGGATGTAATGGTTTATGAAGTAGGTAAATGCTGAAAATTTTAGATTTCTGTTCTCTGAAATTTTCCCTTAGGCATATAATTTTTTTGTCAATCAGCTAAGAATTCTTCCTACTTGTTTGTGGTGTTATGACTATATTCTTTGCTATGTAAACCCTGATTCCAGGAGGGTTTTTAACTCATGGTATAATTATTATAGAGAAATAAAGCATCAACTATCAAGTCATTAATGAATGCTTTTATATTTTTAGTTTTACAGAGTCTCATCCTTCACTCTACTTAGCTACCATAAATGTATTCAGATTCATGTTACAATTAGGGCTATTTTATGAAAATGTTGGTCAGAAGTTTTGTCTCTTTTCTTTTGCGTGCCTTGGTGAGAATTTTATCACCCCACAAGCAAGTTCTTTTATTCTTATATTACATTGTATATTTTAGGTGAAATATTTTGGCATAATGTAGAGATTGCTTTGAAGATGACACAATCATATGCGTAGTGCAAGTATGAACAATAAATGCAGAGGCTAGTTTTTTAATTAGTCCTTCAGAGTTTAGGGTTTGTAATGCTAACCTACTACCAGAGAATCTGGGGAAGTGTTGGTGATCAGCAGATTACTTTACCTAGAACATTAAAGCAATGAGACAAGAAGACATTGGTGAACATCGAAATTGTCTTTTGATTAGTGATTTTTAATTGACATTAGTAAGTCTAGAAATAATAAATAGGAATGACCATGAAATTTTATTTTTGCATGCAACAAGATATAGACAAATACAATTAATTACACTCTTTGCTTTAAATGTAAGGGAAAATGCATAACCATATATCCCTGTAAATATTTGCTATGTTGCCATTGATTATGTTGATGACCACATGTCATGGCTGATCCACTGTCACATCTAATTTATTCACACATGCCTGCCTGGACAGTAACTTTATCTTCCCCTGCAGCCCCTGTTTGTTCATTGGTTGTGTTTTGCCAATTATTTAGAGTATAATACATCTGGGACAGTCTTATTTCTTTTTACTATATTCAGTGTGGTGGGATTCTAATCCTTGACAGAAAATATTAAGCACTGTGCAATGAATATAGTTTTTGCTGTGTTTTTGCCTTATCCTGTCTGTTTTTTGTTGTTTCTTCTCTTTTAATTATTTAAAGTTTTGAGGGATTGGGCTGGTATTTATCTAATTACTTTCTTCACTGTGATGGGGAATATTTTTAAGGTCTCTCCTGACTATATCTATATCTAAGTGTGCACGCGTGTGTGTGTGTGTGTGTGTGTGTGTGTGTATGTATGATGACCAGATCATTTTGTCTGACTTTAAATTAAGACAGGCCCTTGAATATTATTTACACTGCATTGAGACTAAGAAATGGTGTTGAATTTCTGGTAATGTAAAACACAACTATAGAGAAATTTCAAATGCCAGAAAATTCAGCACCTCTCTTGGTAAAATTTTCCAGAGATAAAATACTGTCATTGTTAAAGAATTCTGCTAGGTTTCCTTTTGGAATGTTTCTGGCTTTTAGACTGAATGCACTGGTCTCTCTTTAAGAGTATCTTAACAGTTGTTTTTCCCACAGGAAATAGTTATGCACCATAATAAAAAGAATTTGCAGCCTTTTGTTTAATAAACCCAAAATAAAAATATGGAATATTTTGATTTTTTATTTTATGTCATTTTTTTTTCTGTATTATCCCCATTTATGGAGATCCTTTTCTTGATCCTGCAAGCAAAATATGTTTTTGTTAACCTATGCTAAGGTGGAAATTTCATGTATTTACACATTTATTTCCAGTTTATTTTCTCTCTCTGTTTTCCAAGTGTGTGTCTGAGTATTTTTCCTGTAATTTTATCTGATTTTGAACTTTTAATGAGGATTAAGCATTCAGAAATGACTTGTGTAAAGGTATACTTCCTACATAAGTGTTTGGTGGGATGTCTGCCCGGTTCATTTGTGGTCCACCCCTGAAGACATTTTATGTTTTTTAATATTTCCTTCAGTGTTTTATGTCTCTTAACTAATCAGACTTCAGAAAAAATGTCACATTAATTCCATTTATTTTGTGAATTTTAACCTCTTTTTACAAAATTGTTTTACCTTCTCTATCCTCTTTCTTATATTTGTTTTTGTAGACTAAGAATAATATTGTTTGTTATTCTGAAAATATTAATATACAGATTGTTTCTGTTTAAATGTGCTACCTTCTTGCTCCAGTGTAGTCAATTAAAATTAGCCAGATTTGATTTTGGCTCTGCTTCATATTGATTTCATCCTCAGTCTTCACTATGATTCCTTAAATATCTGCAATATTTATTGCTCCAGGATTTCCTCTTTTCTCTGGACATATTCTAGTGGCAAAGAATATTATTTATACAGTCTTTTAAATTGTGTACTCAGTAAACAGGATATTTCAGCAATATTTCAAAAACCCTTAAGTGGACTAAGCAGGAGCAGAAGACAAAGTAAGAGGGAAAAAGTGGATATCTTTGAAGTGGATGGTCTAGATGAAGCAAGTCATGAGGCCCACTTATAATTTAAACTAAAAAGCTACTCTGTTTTCGTGTAAGAACACAATTGTTCTTAAAATGTGTTTGTTTTATGGCTCCTTTATTCCAATAGGATTATGAAACAAGGATACAACCTAAATGAAGCACAGACGTAAAGAAAATATCTTTGAACTTCTCAATGTTGAAAAAAATGACAATATGTAAAAGCAAGATCAAGATATTATTTTAATTTCTTTGACCCAAAAGTCAGAGTCAAATGTAGTTCTCTAAAAAAATGTGTTTTGTATTATTTGCAAGTAGAAAAAATATATTAATTAAAAATTACATAGTGAAAAGGCTATTTTAAAAAAAATAAAGACTATTTCTAAATAACGCAGAACAAAAAATTTAAATAGGTGATAGAACATAATATTATTTATTTAATTATTTAAAGACTGTGGAAATGTTCATTGAAGATATTAAACAAATTCATCATGATTTTGAGATAATTCAGTTCATATATGGGGGTTTGAGAAGAATAATTTTTCAAAGCATTTCTGAGGTAAATTTATATTTTATTTCATTTTTTGTGCACAAGTGGATTGATAGGCGTGCATTGAACCTAAGTAGCAAAACACTCAGGCTTGAATCTCTATGAATGAAAGAAGACAAGAAAAAGAAGTAAAGAAAAATAAAAACATTGGAAAAGAAAAATAAAAGAAAATTTAGACTATTTTTGATAGAGACAGTTTGCTGTAGAAAAACTTTGTGAAATCAAAGTGGCTGACAAGTCAAAATACTGAGCATCCTTTTTTGTTTTCACACAGTGGGGACTATAGGGAGTTGACTCAGCTTTACTGTAGCAGCACATAGAAAATACCTCACTGGAAACAGTCTAATTACATACTCTTATTTAGAAGAAAACATCCTTGAAGCTACTTTCAGTCAAGCAAAAGACCCTGAATACCTGCCCATAACAATTTCATTGTGATTAAAAAATCTTCAACTGGTTTCGTGTTTCTGAAAATTTGTTCTGAGAACTGTGTTCTGTCAAGCAACCACATTTTGAATATTATTTAGAATTTCACCAACATCAATACATTATGAAATAGAAAGCAACTGAAAAGTTCTGAGATGGATTATGCAATTTCATTTTTATGTTCTGGGATTAGGATATTTGTAATAATACTTTATTCCAAGACCTGTATCCTCTGCAGTCAGTGCTGAATATCAGAGTAAAGGAACAGAAATATCTGTGACATATTACAGGGTAATTTGCACCCTTACATTGTTTATTTTCACTTCTCCAACCAACTGTAAATAATTCATTAGAAACAAAAAGGAAATGAAAACTGCTTTTGGATATTTTAGAAATTAAGTAGGACATATTCTAAATTAGAAGTGAATTCAGCTGGAAGTAAATCATACTTTAATAGCACCACTGAAACTTTTGAAAGAGATTTTCATTTAAGAAGGTCATAAAAATCAGATTAGTATTAGTCTTTTCAGACTAACTACTTTGAAAAACCTACACTGACAGTTTGCATGTCTTGGATTAAAATATTTCAAAACTTATTATAGAATCTGATTATGAGTTTGAGGTTTCTGAGTGCATCTGAGTCTCATTCTCTTGACCATGTCATTTCTGTGAGACAAAAAAGAAAGGTGGTTTCAGTTAATCTTCCCCAATTAAAACAAAAATAGATGAAACTTCTTTAACGATGGATTTGTAAGTAATGGTCCAAGCCTGTGACTGACTTCTTTGGAAACAGTTGTTCTGTAAGTATACCTCTAGTTATGAACGTTTGAGATAGGAAATGGAAGACTTCATCAATGATATGTAAGACAAGTTTCTACAAGTTTTAGTCTTCTAACTTCTTTTTACCTTTAAAATATCCTTTTTTTTTTTTTTATGGCAGAAGAATTATTTACATCAAATTACATTACATATTAATGGTCTGCTTTCTATATGATAGAGAAGATGCATTTTCTGCCCTGAAGAGCAGGTAAGCAGCAGGAAAGAAGTGACAAATGACAAACAAGTTCAGGAAAGAAATAGCCAAAGAGTTCCTGATGATGACAGAATTGAGAAGGAAAATCAAAAGACAAAAAAACCTGTGAAATGCTACTGCTGTTTTAGGTTTTACTCATTAAATCAATCACAAGAAACCAATAAGATAAATTTTTTAATTACAGAGTCGGAACTGAGCTAAGACTAACTGACATTAAAAAAAAATGTATACAACTGTCACCATGGAACGGCTGAAGTTTAGTCAAACTCTCTAAATACTGGAGAGATAAAAAAAAATCATTAGTCACTCAATTTTTTTTTAGCTTAGATAAGCACATGCAAATTTTCCATTCTGATTCCAGTTTCTTGTTAAAATCTTGTTTGAAACCAGATAACTCTCTTCCTAAATTACAAAAGTACCCAGACTAAAATGACTCTGACTTTATGCAGACACTCTTATAACAACTACCACAGTGTACTCATGGTACTGCACTTCACACAGGAACTTTTGTAAGATCATGCACATATGTCAAATAGTATCATAAAGTTAATTTTAGTTGGGTGAATATTAAGCAGCAAGGTGAGATAAGGAATGTGATTAACACAGGGCAATCATACAACAACACAGCCTCATCCTCTCAATCCTTCCCAAGTGTTACCTCATGATTGCTAAATTGCTTGCTTAGTTGTGATTTTTTTTCAATGACAGTTTTAGCCTGAAAAAAATATGTCAAACTGATGGAAAAAGGTGAGTTTAGCAGTTTGAAATACTGAAAAGCAGTGCAGAACTGTATGCTTCATACAAAATAATCCATTCTTTAGTGATAATCTAGCAGCCAATCAGAATTCTCCCTTAATCCAAATAGTTTTATAATGCACTTTAAATCACCAAAGTTCAGGTACCTTACACTATTTAGATGAAAAGTAACAAGGAAATTTAATCTTATGAAGTATTTATAGCAGTGGCTAAGGGGTATCACCTAGCAACAAGATGGCCCACAGAGTAAATCTAATAAACTGCAGCTCATCCTCTCTGTCATCAGTGATCAAATAATCAAGACAGGAAAAGCATAAGTAGTGATGACATTGAGAGAATCTAATGATAAAGTACAGGAGTGTTTTAGGAGACAAAGAGTGTATTTAGATAATGGAATATAGTCACAATAATTAGAATAAGGCAAAGCTGGACTTCAGCCACAGTAAGCTGAATGGAAAAAAAAGATTGAACTGAGGGAGAGGGGGAGGAAAACTGGAGGAAGAAGATAAACGATTAAACATGGCAGAGATAGGGATTTGGGAGAAGTAAATAAAATAAGATGCTGTCAAGGCATCTTTCCTTGGCTGACTTCTAAAGAAGAAGGGCAGAGAGATTAAAATTTTATCAGATAGCTTAGGAGATTACAGTAGTTGTACCTTAAAACATAAAAGCTACTTTGCAGGGCCTCATGCAATTCAGCAGGATGCAGTTGGGTCAGAATTGATATCAGCAAGGCATTGAGGATAAGTCTGAAGTTATCAACTGTAGAAAGGAGAAAAGTTCAGCCCAAGATTTACAATAAGCAAAAAAAATAAAAACCTTGCACCAGGGTTTTCAGCTGATAAAAAAATGCATTAGAAATATATGTAATTACAGTTAAGAACTTGTCATCGTTTTGGAAAGGTGGTATTTACTCAGGCTTATACTGTACAGACACATCCCTGTTTTTTCCTTCTGAGTCTGTGGTGCTGAATTCCATATGCAGGTTCACTGAAAACAGGGGACCTTTCTGTTTGAGGGCTCTTCATATTCCGCAATAAAGATATTTCATATTCCACGGGAACTCAATTGATCAAATAGTGGTAAAAGCATATATTCATAATCACAAGAAACTGTATAGGCTACATAGACCTTCAAAGAACTGAATTTCCTCTTCATTATATTTATAAACCAGTCAAATGAATGACAGTAATTCTGTCTAATTATAAATTGAATCCCTGGTCCCTGACAAAATGCTTTTCAAACTCATATATGGTTAGGCTTGCATGAAAATTCTGCAACAGGTAGTGTTCCCTGTTAGTGTCAATGCCAGTGTTTGAGCTAGCTGGACAGAGGTCTCTGGAGAGCCTTGTGGAGAACTCTTCTCTCCCTGTGGTCAAGAAAGAAGGGGATATAAAAACCCAAAATATCAAATAAGGCAGAAGGAAGTGAGAAAGGAGGTACTATCTTATTTTTAATCATACTTTCCTCATCACAAGCATATAATGTGTTTATTTAAAACACAGTTTATTTAAAACACAGTTTATTTCAACTAATTTATCAATCAGAAACAGCATTTCCATATTCACCAAATGTGAATATATATGATTTTAATAAGAATATATATATAATGCATTACACATGTAATAGTTTATTCATGTTAGAAATAAAATAACAGCTGTTTATCAAGAAATACATTCCTCCTTAAAGCAAAGACTTATTCTAAATTAGTTCTTTGATATGACAGGATCTGTAACTGACTGCTTTACATAGGATAAAAGAGTATTAAAATATTATTTAACACTTAGGACTTCAGTCAGTTGGTCATATATAGATGTCTAATACCATTTGACAACATAAAAACTCTCTGATCCCCAGATACAATCATAAAAGTGTATGTTTCCTACAGGTATTGTAATATCTGTCGCCCCACACAGATACCATGTTTACCCCAGAGTATCTTAAAAATATGTGGCTAAATGATTTAAGTCTCAGTTTCAGCAGTTTCAAAATTAATATTTAATCCCCAAACAGACCCAAGAATTTTTTATAAGCTAATTTACCAGTCAGAAATGGAACACAGTATTACTTAAGGCCAGAAGTTACCTTTAATCATTAAAAATAAAGACTCATATCGCTCTGCACAGTAGCAAACTTGCTCTTTGCAGGAGGGCACTTCAATGGAAGAACCAGGTAACTGAAAGAATTCTATATATCTGCAGTGACAGCTGAGTAATCTGAATCTGAAGTAATGATTCAGTATCCCTCATCATCCTCTTAGCTGCTGCATAGATACATTAGGAACTTCAGTCTTTCATTTTAGAGAACTGTTATTTTTTACCGCACTTTGCGTATGCAGACCCAGAAGTGCTTTAGATTATTTAACTCATTATCTTGCTTTCTTAAAAACACAGATTGAAAACACTTTTTTTTTTCTTTTTTTTTTTTGACCCTGCAAAAGTATCTTATTGGAAGAAAAAGCCAGTGCATACCAACCGAATCTGGACCCAACACAAAATGCCTCCAAAACTGCACACTTTGGAGGGTAATATAATTTATAGAAGGTAGCTTTATGAGGTACAGATAATAAAAAAATACGAAAATAAAGTCCTTTCTTATTTGGAGTGTGAATTATTTATTTGGAATCACTAATTCAGATTTCTGTGATAGTTTTAAGTAGACTCTGGAATGGGCATGCAGGTGTATTCATAACCTCTGAATCTGGTACAGGATATAAGAAGCTGTGCTTGTTTCATGAACCAAATTCTAGGTAAAAACAAAAGGAATAGCAAATCATTTCTCAGAGTAAATGCAGTTGTACTGAGATTTCAAAATGAGACCAGGCAGACAGTAATTAAGCTTACATAACTGACTAGGAGGGCATATTGCCATCTTCTATTATCTGTTGAACAGAAATCTGTCAGTAAAAAATGGGATTTTGTTCAAATATGCAATGGTAGTGACCTTGTAAGTGTTCCATAAATGCTATATGAATAGAGGATGTCAGACAGCTCAGACATAGCTTCAGCTTCTGAAATCTGATTTTGAACCAATTTTACTAATTCAGCATGCAAGTTTGAGATATTATATGAGGCAGTAATAGATACTTTTCTGCTTCTTCTCTCTCCTCCTCCTTTCCCTGCTTTTAATAGAGTGAAAAGTTTGTAGTGAATGTAAGAAAATCAGTGAAGCAGAAGCATGCAAAATTCTATATCAAATACAAACCTGATTGCTGATGCTAATCTGCAACTGTGTTGCTTCTTTTGTGTGACTGTTTGAAAATCTAACAGCTATTTATAGGAACTAAAGCTAACAGGACAGAGGTCCTGCATATGAAGTATCTGGGTATTGGGTATTTAAGTTTTCCTGAAAAAAACCCAAAAAGAAAGTACCATGCAATTCATAAAACTCAAGAAGCTGATGTGGAGTAAAAAGGCAACTGTATAAATTATGCGTACTTTGAATCAATGTCCACTTTATATCAACCAAAAAGGAGTCTGTGCTGCTTATTTTAGAATATCCAGTAAGGTGTGTTAAAAATGTCTTTCATTTAAGATTTGATTAGTAAAGGATTTCAATATCATACTTGATAAAATTAAAGAAAGATAAGAAAAGCTCATTAACAACTTTCTAAATTACGGTTTGTTTGTCAGTTTGTTTGTTTTTGACTGAATCTTGCATTTGGGAAAAAATGTCTTTCAGTCCCTCCAAGAAAATAGCCATAATTATTTCAGTCAAGATTCAAGGTCAAAAATGATTTTTACTCGAGGTGTATATTTTTCTTTGCTTTTGAATATCCACTCTGATGCCCCAAGGTTCAATACTGGGCCCAGTATTGTTTAACATATTCATCAATGACTTGGATGATGGGGTAGATGCCTCCTCAGCAAGATCACTGATGGCACAAAGCTGGGAGGAGCTCTGGGCCAATACCCCAGGAGCACTTTACAGACCTTCAGAAGGACCTAAACAGGTTGGAGAGAAGTGCAGAGAAGCACAAGAGAGACATGAGGCACCTGAAGCAGGTCCAAAGGAGGGCAATAAGCATGATTAAGGGACTAAGCATCTCTCTTATGAGGAAAGGCTGAGGGAACTGGGCCTGTTCAGTCTTAAGAAGAGAGGACTGAAAGGGGACCTCATCAATGTCCATAAGTGTCTGAAGGGAGGCTGTCAAGAGGATGGAGCCAGGCTCTTCTCAGCGCTTCCAAACAATAGGACAAGAGGAAAAGGGGAGAAACCAATGTGCAGGAAGTTCCACCTGAATATGAGGAAGAATTTCTTTCCTGTGAGGGTGATCATGTACTGGGGCAGGTTGGCCAAAGAGGTTGTGGAGTCTCCCTCACTGGAGATATTCAAGACTCATCTGGATGTAGTCCTGTGCAATTTGCTCTGCTATAACCCTGCTTGAACAGATGAACACATGTTGGACTCACTATGGTCCCTTCCAACCTAACCCATTCAGTGGTTCAATCATCTTCCATAACTTGTAAAGGGACAGTTTATTGTGTTCAGCTTAGCACAGTATTATTGCATTTTATTTTAGAATTTATTGCATTGCATTCCCTGTGTTACAAATTATTAAAATGCAATTGCTTATCAAGGTTCTCAGACTGTAAAGAACCCCAGAAACATTAATGGTTATGATATTTAGAAAATACAATGGAAGAAAGCCCTATTTCAACACTAACATTTGTTCATAACACCACCTTTTCAATTACTCCCCAAAGATTAATGTCAAAAGTACCCTGCTTTTTTAATGTTTAAGCACCTTAAGGTCACTGTGCTTCAAACTGGTTAAACATCCAGATTCAGCACTTAACCAGACTGATCATACTTGTACAAATGAGGTGCTTAAAACTGTGGTAAAATGAGTAGAGACACACTAAAACAGTACAGAAAACCCTCGAAAAGAGAGAGCATTGCTCAAATTCTTACTACTTTCAGGACTTTTCTGTGAAAAGACTGAACTTGCATCTCCCAAGGGAATATGTTGAGCTATAAATTTGAGTCATGCTTGCTCTTGAATTTATTTCATCTTAGGATTTCATCTTAGGGTTTACAGTTGGATATATTGAATAACTGGACATATTCTTTCGGAACTCTCAAACAGAGACTGAAATGACATATTTTAGACTCTATGGAAATCTTCTGAAGCTACAATACTGGGTAGAAAGAGAAATGTTTAAGCAGGTGATGTATTTTTAGAAGAAAATATTATCAGAGCATTTTTATCAGATCAGGAAGTGTTAATAGAAGACAGGAAAAAAGTGCCTTTTTTATGACTTCTGATGATCTCCAGGACAAATTAAGAGTATAAATAGCAGAAAGTATACACATGAGGGGACTGCCAAGTGATTTTACACGATGGAAGCAGCAGAATACGGAGTCGGCACCGGGACCCGAGGAAAACGAAACCAAAGAGAGATCTTACTAGGACCAGACCCGATCTGTGTGAACTGGACCCGTGGTCGCTGTTTTCACCGTTTTAAAATGTTCTTGTTAGCTGGTTAGCAATACTCTGTATTAGAATAGGCATTATTCCGTTTCTATTTCATTTCTATTGTTCAACTGGCATGATAGGTTGTTGTATCCCCGTTCCTGTATTGGCCAGCCTGTGGTGCAGTGCACCCCTCCCTTATAAGGCTGGCCACCCCCAGTTTCTTCCTTGTGTGTCGCAGTCACCACCCTTCCCTTCCTTATGTGTCGCTTTCTGCCCTAACTCCACCTGTTACTGAGTCAATTCTGCATTCAGATATATAATTTTTCTGAGGTAACATCACATATGAGTAAGTTATTAGAGGGATCTGGACTAGTCAGCAAAAGAGAATCAGTACCCCACACATGTGCAACTGCTATACAGATTTTTAAAAGCCATCAACAGTTTTTTATTCCTTGAACTGAAAAATAAAATTTTAACCATACTTTCGTGTTTCTGCTTATCATAAATGTGAGCTGTATATATGCAAGGGTAGTAAAAAGCATGGAGGAATTCCTAATTTGCCTTCCTATGAAGTCCTGACAATAAGCCTCTGCTAGAGATAGTGTACAGAAAGGAGAGAGCTGATGTGTAAATCATATTAAAATATGCCAGTGTAACCTGTTAGTGTATAGTAACACTATACACTATAACACTGTTACTATACACACAGTTAAAGCGATCTCCACATTTGGAGTTAAAAGAGAGACTTTTTCTCTTGTCATGCTGACAGAGATTTTTATTTTATTGGATATTTTGCATGTGCTTTATTCACAGAATCACAGAAGCATCAAGGTTAGAAGAGATCTTCATGATCATCTAGTACAACTGTCAACACCACCATAATCACCCCTAAACCATTTCCCTAAGTGCCACACCCAGATGCCTCTTGAACACTTCCACAGACAGTGACTCCAACACCTCCCTGGGTAACTTATTCCAATGCCTAACCACTTCTTCAATGACAATATTTTTTCTAATATCTAATCTGAACCACCCCTGGCACTTAAGGCCATTTCCTTTTGTCCTTCCGCTTGAGGCAGGACAATTGCCACGAGGTCAAATGGCTGTAGTTCCGTTCACCAAGGACTAGCTTGTCACTTACATTGGTGACCAACAGGTCAGTAACACAACCCTTCTGGTAAGACAGCCTATTAACTATCTGTTCTACTTAGAGAGAGAGAGGAGGCAAAGTTTGGTGCTGTGTTTGTGTGTGACTGAGTTGTTTATTCTATACCACTGATGTCATTGCTTGGCATGTGGTTTCAGCAGGAAGCACACCATCTTGCCTTGACTGGAATTAAGGGACTGTGCCCATCAACCCCACAAACATGATCCCTCTGCCACCCACCAGCTCCCTCTCCCATTTTCTCCAGAGAGTGACAATGGACCTTTGGTGCTGAGTGGAGAGGTACTGCAGGGAAGCTGCCAGAAAAGACGGACCAGTAGCAGGGGGACTCCCCCATTCCGCAAAGCATATTGAGCTGAGAGAAAAGGAGCTCTGCTGAATCCAGCCAACCTGTTCCAAAAAGGAACACAGCAGTAAGAAAAAGAATAAAAAAGTGGCAGCAATCCCCGACTCTTCATTGACTATAGTGCAATGAAGTGGTTGAAATGGCAACACAGGCACCTGCATCAAACTGAGCCCCAATGGAGCTGGCACATGTACTTTACTTTTACAGCCTATCTTCTGAGGGTTTTTGTTTGTCCTTGTTCTTTGTTGGTTTTGGGCGGGGAGTGGGAAAATGTTAACTGTGAGAGTTCCCCCACCATACTGACTTTGTTCCTGAATACGAGGTGGAATGGGAATGGGAATGGGAATGATTGCCATACTGCCTTTGCTTGCAGACAATGTGGGTGCGACCAATGGGAAGCATCTGTCATCTTGGTTTTTTTTCCCAGTGGTGAATAATCTTTTGGGTAAAACACCCTCTCTTTTGTATACTTTGCTATTAATACTACTGTTATTGTGCGTGTCCTATTCTATTGCTTTGTGCTTTTAGTAAATTGTTATTTCAACCTATAGTCTTTCCTTAAGAGAAGGGGGGGAAAGGGAGTAGTTTATTTGGAGTTTAGTTCCCTGCTGGTGTTAAACAGCATGCTAGCTTAAGTATCCTCCAACCATGCAGGAATCTTCTGAACTGCCTGAACTGTGCTGCTTATCCAGCAGATGTTGGGGTGATCTGAAGTTCCCTGACAGGATGAGAGCCTGTGAAAGCAATTCCTCCTGTAACTGGAGCAAGAAGGTCTCATCAATAGCCTCCTTTTGCTTACAGACCATAGTAAACACCAAACACAGGTTTGTCTTTGTTGCCTCAGTCTCTAATTCTTATCCATAACCTTTCAACCTGCTCATGGCTATTCATTAGACACAGCTCTTCAAAATCTATCCACTTCTTGATATAGAGAGCAACCTCTCCACCCCTCTTTCGTGGTCTGTCCCTTCTGAACAGCTTGTGGACATTGATAGTCAAACTCCAGCAATGGGATTCATGGCACCAAATTTCAGTAATGACAAATAGATCACAGCTTTATGGCCGTACAGTGGCTTCCAGCTCTTCGTGTTTGTTGCCCATGCTGCATGCAGTTGTGTAGAGGCACTTCAGCTGGGCTGTCAGCCATGCCACCTTCTTAGACGAACATACCTTGATTCCTCTGAGGTATGTCACTGGTATTCCTCTGTGGAATTCTATTACTTCAAGTGCCCCTGTATCACCTCTGTAAGACTTCAAGTGTGGTTCAGTGTACCCAGCAAGTTCAGAGCAACAGGCTGAGGCACCTTCATCACACCTTGTCACAGGTGAGTCTGATATTATCCCACTCCTATTCAATTCTATTTTAATACTCTGCCAAAGAGCCCCTTTAGCTTTGGCAGAGCATTAAAGACTCTCTTCCTCTTCCTCCTTTGAGATGTCAACATGGCCCTTTTTCAAAAAGTCCAGAATTCTGACTGTGACAACAGCCATGGAGTTATGTGTTAATAGACTGTGTCTATCTATTTCTTCCAATATTTGTGACCGCAACTGGAAGAATAGAGGAAAAAATAATCTGTGCTCCAGATTTCCTTACCAATCATCCCAAGTCCCTGAACTCTCTTTTGATTGTCCTTAGGCTGTGCATTTCATCTTCATTGCCAAACACATGGAAAAGAAGCAATGGGTAATAATCTGAGGGCCATATCAGACTAAAAGTGTCCTAGTGATGTTCTTAACCCAGGCCCTGGGGACACAGCAGACTCCTTCAGAGAGGAGTTAATCTTCAACATCCTTTATTTCTTGTGAAGGTTGTCATGGTACCTGGGGTAGACCTTTCTGACCTTGACAACAAGGGCCATCATCTACATCATCAGCTGCCTGACCTTCCACATCCAGATCCTCATATCTGTTGTACAGAGGTACCTGGGAAGACAAAGAAAAGAGGAAGGCAAGGAGCGGGTTCATCTGCTGCCCTGAGTATATACTTGATGTATTGACTTCTTCTCTTTAAACTACTGTTTTCTGCCTGGCCGGGGGAGAGTACAGGATCTCCTTGAATTGCATTTTTTTTTTCCTAGTGGCTGTTACTGTTTCTGTCTCAGTAAGGGCACAGCATGATTCCAGCACTCTAGTAGCAGCAGGTCAAACTGTGAAACTGACAAAAATACGGGTTACTCAAATTTCTGTCAGAAGTGAGTTTTGAGGTGCATTACTGAAGCTACTCCTGTTTATTTTCCCTGAAAAGAAAAATTATGGGTCTGATAAATGTATAGGTAACTACAAAGTAAATTCAGAATTTCAGAGGAAATTCTAAAGACTATAGAAAGCTACATTTATTTTCAATTCCAAGAATTATATCCTTCCCTAAATCTTAGAAATTAATTAGAAAGCATATTATTTGTAATTTCATATTCCACATTATAATTAAAGCAAGTGAAAATGTCAAAATGTTTTTTCAGAAGTACATGCAGAATCCTCCACATCAGAAGACCAAGCCCTGGAAATTCTTCATATCAGCAATGTGATACCTTTCTTTGATTAGCTCAGTTATTTAGAGGATTGTGATAACAATGCTAAGGTCACGGGTTCAATCCCCATAGAGGCCATTCACTTAAGAGCTGGACTTGATGTTTGTGTGTGTCTCTTGCAACACAGACTTTTCTGTGAATCTGTAAATTGATGGATTGAAATTTAGGAGTTTAAGGATAAAAATCCTCAAAAAGAAAAATGAAGTCTGAAAATTGCTTTCATTCTTGAGTAAGAAATATCTATCTATTACTCTTTAAAGTAAAAGGTTGGAACAGGTGTTATGATTTTCAGGCAACAATAATGTTCTCAGAAGATAGTTGTTCACTGGGAAAGAGTGAGAGTCCTTGTACAGTTATTGTATTAAAGAACTTATGTAACAATACAAGGATAGCTGCAAGAAATACTGTTACAGCTATTGAAATAGCTGGATTTTAGTGTGGGATGAACTTTTAGAACTTTGGAAAAAACTATTTCTGTCAGCTACAAATCTGTCACAAAACAGTACAATCTGTCACTCCAGCCACCATCAGGTATCATTCCTTCTTCAAGAGATGGTGATAAAATCAGCAGGGAATTTGAGAAGAGCGAAAAACACTTCTGTTTGTAGTTATAGTGGTAAAGTTTATTTTGTATGAATTTGCTGTCTAGAACTTTTCACTCATATCTAAATGTACCTCAAATTATCAATTTTGGAACAAAGAATATGTTTACCATTGAAGTTCTTATGTGCAATTAATGAGCACTCTCACAAAGTCACCAGCGCTTGTTGCTCAAGAAAGATCTTAAAGTTCAGTCTGCTGGGCTCAGCTTCACACTACAGAGAAAAAGCAACTATTCCTATGGCTTTGGGACAACAACACATTTAATAGAACTTTCCTAGCTGCACACAAAATGAAAATTATAAAAATAAAAAAGAAAATTATTACTTTCAACTGAATGTAGGCTTATTTGAAATCATGAAATATTTAGAACTATTGTCCCGGGAACAGCAAAATATTTTTAGCTTGTCAGATGATGTTCAGGGAGATCAGGACCTGAACACTAGGTTTATTACAACTGCTGTAAAGTGTATTTTTTTGCTTCCAAACTGCTAGTTCCTACTCAGCCTTAAATAGCAGAACGATAAATGCCCTTCCAGCATTGTAGAGAAACAAGCACAGAACTAATTCTTTAAATGACAACACAGTCTCTCATATCATCCTCTATAAAGAATTACCTGGTTTACAGGGGAAAAAAAAACAAACTAAAAAACCCCAGAAAATCAAAACAACGAACAGTCACACTATCACTGATATTAATGACAATTCCAAAATGAATGCAAATTACTATTAAGAATCTTTATTCTTAATTAACTAGTTTTTTTATTATTCTTTGAGATTTTGTACCATTTCTGTTTAGCAGTAATTGACATTTTGAAAGAAAGAAATTGCACCAAGTTTTACTGGCATTATTAAATATCCAGTAAAAATTTACCTACATAACGCTCTCTGACACACATGCCACTTTTTGTTTCTCTTGTTTCTTCCATTTCTTGTGCCCCTTGAGTGTATGCTAAAGTCTATAGAATATGTTGGAAAGCACTTGAGTAGTAAGTATAATATTGCCCTGCTTCCAGCCAGGACAAGGTTAATTTTAGCAGTAACCAGGAGGGAGCATGTGTCAGCACAGACTGGTGGAGGGAGCACTGGGGTATTGTCTACTGTTGGGGGGTTCAGTGTGAATCTTTTGCCTCTTTCTTGTACCCTCTGTCATTATTCTTGTCATAGTTACTGTCGTTTTCTTATCTCTTTTTGCTGTTTTCAGTAAATTATTCTTATCTCAACCAGTGACCTTTACCTTTGTGTCTCCAATTCTCCTCTTCATCCTGCAGGGGAGGGGTAGGGAGGACTGAGCAGCAGATTATTTGGAGAGTCTCAGTGGGAGCACTAAACTGGTTAGTAACATTCTTAAATGACAACTAATATTAAGAGAAATGATGTGATATCCATAATGTGTATGATACATATGATATGCATTTTTCAGCAATGGCATAAATTAAGACATTCTTGAATGCTATTGCTTGTATAAGTATTCAGTTACATAATATATATGGAAATTTATTTTTATTTGTGTCAGATCAGTGGATTTGCTGTGTGAATGCTCAGTGGTATTGCTTTTATTTCATTCCAATGATCCCTGAGGTTTGCCCCCTGAATAATGAATAAAATATGGAAAAAACAGGAACCAAAAAATATTCAGCAAATAACTAAACTAGTGAAACAAATTTTAAGCACTATAGTTAATATTATTTTCTTTCTTTCATCAAAGAAACAGAAAAAAATCCTAATGAATGCTAATGTAAAACAAAAATACAGACAAATTCCATAGCTTCCTTATATAGCTCAACTCAAAGCACATATATTTCTGTGTAATAAAGCAATAGTAATTTATCTTGATTGCTGATTCAGTTTAGATTCTCTCTCTTACAACAGCAGTTTTCTTTTTGCTACATTTGCTGTTAATTTATTACCAGTAAGTTACAGCATAATTAATCAAAGTAAGCACAATACTGTAAGTACTGTTATCCTGTCATGTTATTTTCATGCACTGTGACTTTTTGAAGTGATATATGTCAGAAATAATCAGTAGGTGAAGAAATTAGTCACATGATAGCAGCATTTATACCTCCCAATTAGATTGTCAAATACCTTTTGGGTGTTGTATAGCTGTCTCTACAAAGGTAATAAAAAAAAATCAGTTGAGGGCTATCAGATGAAAAAAATTCATTCATTGAATTCTCAGAGGGAGTTTGTCTGAACCTCTGAATTACTCATGTCTCTATTAGCTACTATCCTGAATGATTAAGGTCACAATTCAACTGTTCTCTTTTGTTCACTACATCAAGTGTCACTCCATTAGCATTTTCACAATGTAGTTCACTGAGAGTAAATTATTTCATGCATGTTTGGAAGCATTTTGTAGAAGCAGCTTATCCTATACATCATTTGAATGCCATCAACAACAAGCAAGGAAGCAAAAAAACCATGCAAATCAATTAATCAGCAAACCTATATATTAGATCTTACATGTAGCAAGACAGGATGTGATACATTAAAGGGCAGGGAATCTTGGGCTAGAATTTCAAAGTGTAAGTGCTGCAATAAATATGGATGCACATACATAGCCAATAGCGGTATAGCTGTTCACATCAGTTTCACTACAGGTGCCTTTAGAAGCACAGTACATTTTGCAGGAAGTACCTTCTACAGACTCAGCTTCTTCCACAAGAAAATGATTTTGGAGATAGGCAGGTACAGAAATTACTGCCTTGCTGCCTTGCTGCCTCAAAGTCATGGACAGCACTCCTGCAGAAATATTTCTCAACATAATAACTGGTAGAGGGCTGCTGCATCTGTGCGTCTGTGTTTTTCAGGATACTTTTCAGTGAGAAGCAACAGACATATTAGATCTGAGTCTCATGGCAGAGATTCTGTCTAAAGTATGGTCTTTGGTTGTTTAATAAAGAAATGTCTACCTAGATAACATACACAACTTTATATTCCAGTTCCTGTTTGACCTTGTATTCTTACGCCTGTCATACCTCCTGCCTCCTTTTTAGTCAATTCACAGGAGTTTGTGTTCTTTTGAGGATAAAACTTGAAAACCAATCCAATCTGCTAATTCAATATCAATTTACTCTAGAAAAAAACCCCATTGTTATGACTTTGAAATGGCTCTCATTTATACCAGAACAAGAAATCAAGTAAATATACAGGGATGAAGCATGCAGTTATTCACTGGTCAAACTATGTCTACAGTCTATCTATAGTGCAATTCACACATGTCAAAAGCCTGTTTTTCAGCATGCATGGCTTTGGAAACGTGGATAAAGAAGTCCTCTGAATCAAAAAAAAATAAGAATTTCCTAAACACACACACACAAAAAAACCCAAAAAAACACCCAAACACCAACCATTTACCTTTCTTAAAATTCCATTTTCTTTTCTATTAGTTTTTATCACAGGTACCCTACATCCAAACATTGCTCAAAAGTCTTTTGTGAGATTAAGAGAAAGAAACAGTACTTCAAAATGTATTTGTGAGAATTACACACACTCAGTAGCAGATACATATCAAACGCTCTAAGGGTCAACAGCACTTTGCTAGAAAATATTGAGCTGCATTGCCTAGATGATGTCTTGTAGCTGTACTATTGAATTCTTCACAATTGCATATTTAAGGCAGAAAAAAAAAAAAGGAGAAAATAAAGACTGGAGCGGTGAGTGGATCAACTTCCAATATTTATCACAACACTGATTCTTCACAAACATCTGTTATGTACCATATTAATTTGGTGATTCTCTGATTTATCCTAACAGACCAGATTGCATTATTATTGACATTTTATATTCATTAATGGAAATTAATAGGTGAAACAGGAAGACTGCATGTAGGTGAACAACTGGAAGTGATATTTCCATCTACGTAACAAGGTTATGCCTGAATGAGACATGACAAAATTAGACTTTCTTTCATTTTCTTTCCTGGCTTGTAAATTGGAATGATTACCTAGGCCATCTTCCTGTATGAAGCATATAGACCATACATATATATCTCTGATCACAATCAAATTTTGCCAGTGGAGAGATTCCCAATTATTTGGGAATAGCTCGAGAACTCTCAAAATCCAGCCTAACCTGAACTGCTAGTTTTATAACTGGGTAGAGACACATAACTTACGAAAATGGAAACCCTTTGTAATATGGTGTTGCAATCATGGCACAAAGTAATAGTAGGGAGCTCAGGGTAGAAGGGATATATTATGATGTATCATGCCTAAATTGTGAAGAAAAGAAGCCTAGGTGGTCTGAGCAGATCTGCCTAAAAACCATGCAATAAAACCTAGGGAAATGCAACAAGTTCTCTAAATGTCATATATGAATGATGCCCTAATTCCTCTGTTGGATTAGTTGTTATAGTCATCACAGGGAAGTTCTGCTACAGCCCCCGACCCTAGCTTACTTTGAGAAGTGACTGATTTTTATCTTTTTATCCCATTCACACATTTTCTCTCACATAATGATTACTTGGACTTTCAGGGTAAGGTGAATTTTATCCTGTAAGAAATAATGTATTATATTTTACTGATGAAAAGACTCCATTCTGTTCACAGTTGATTCTTTTCTCCTTTTGTCTCCCTATTGTGTGCATATATATTTAAATTACTCTTTAATTGATGTAGTTCTGGTGTCTTTCATTGAAAAAATGCCTAAAACTGTGTGAAAGAGAACCTGAGGAGCCTGTGGATGTAAAATGAGGCTCAGGCTGTGCATTTTAAAGCAACCTATTTTCATAAATGAAGAAACTATTAGCCTTTTTGTGAAATTTAACAATGTATGTCTGATCTATAGAACTGTCATTAATTTTATTTCAACAAGCAAAAAGGCCATGAATTTGCAATATGAAATACTTCTCCAGCACTTGCAGTTTCTGAATTATCCAGACAATTTACTGGTATGTCAAATATATTTTAAATGTAGGCTTATCTGAAGCCATTATCTTCTGGATTCTGCGTTCCTTATCAAAATAATTTTGTGCTTTAAAGACATATTTTTATTGCGTGTGACCTTAACAGTAATTTCAAGGAGAAGGTGTCCCACAATAATAGCAATAAAAAAGCAATTTATTCTAGATGTTATTTTTAAGGAAATATAGATTGAAAGTTAGGGACACTTCATGGTATTTTTGAAAGCTATTGATTATGACCAACTTAATAGTAGAATAAGGTTAATTTTCTACCTATCATGTTCTGAATATATTCCATTACCAGTTGCTTCCTTTTCTCAGTGCAAATTTATAAGCTGTAGCATTATGATGAGTTCTGGAAGCATAAATTCAAGATAAATCTTTTTAGCACATTATATGGAATATCTAATTCTTATAGATATTCCTTTTTACCACTGCACAATCCATTATTGCCAGGGGATCATTCTGAGACACTGGAATTAATATATGGCTAAGACATTTCCTGGTGTAAGAGAATTTTTCCTCACTGAATGAAATTCTTTCCAGAGCAATACCATACAAAAAGTAAATCTGTTATTTCTTTAGTGTTATATTTTATTTAACCGTATTTCAGACAAAGCAAGACAAAACCCTCACAAAAACTCAAACTTGCACAAAGACCTGTAATTAATATTATATTGAAAAGTATCATTATAAATGCCATAGATCACAGAAATCTAGCATTATTTTCATGAAAGACTTAGGTGATGGCATTGAGAATGCAAGTACTAGGTACAGGATGATATTAGAAATGAGATTTTCAAAATACTTGAGAGGGCAGAATGATCTTCAAAAATCAGAGAAACAATGAAATAAAGACTATGAAATGCAATGAAGACAAATGTTTCCACTTCACTTGCAAACTTCACACATACAAATATAAAATGAGGAATATTTCATTAGCATTCAAATGGAAAGATTTTTTTTTAAACAGTCACAGATTCGTGATGCTCTTATAGAAAGGAAAAATGTAATTCTGGGATACTTTAAACACCATTGCTGTGTAACATACAGAAATTTATTGTTAAGTCCTACCATGTGGTACTACGTAAACAGTGGGAATAGGGTTTTTAGTTTTGACCAGCACACTACAGGAAGCATTAAGACAACCTAGACAGAAGACAAAGCACAGTAACAGGAATTATTAAAGATAAAGAAACACCAGGAAAATATGACACCACTAAGTTCGATTTATGTGTAAGCTACAACTCCATTAAAGAACACTGGTTTTTGTTAATGTTGTCCTATAATTCTTTGTTTGTAGCTATGGATTTTTGTAACGGTTACTTTACATTATGCCTGCACATAAACTCATAACATTTATTTCCTCTTTGAGCACACATTTAATGTCCATAATAAAGGCCAATAAAATTAAAAAAATCTGTAGATACTATGAAGTGTCTAATTACTGTAACATTTTGTCAGCTGCTCATTTCTGCACACTTTGTTAATCTAACCATTTACCATGTTGATACCATCCAGGTTAGAAGGCTGAAAAGCAAAAAAACAAAAAAGACCCTAAGGATATTATCAGATGTTTTACAAACAAATCTTTTTAATACTATGCTAAAGATTCAAGTTTACAAAAAGAAACAGAACCAAAACCCAAAGTTAAAACTTCTCAGTATTTGAATTGATTTTTCAAATGTAAAAAACCCCAAAATGTTTGGATGACTGAAGACTTAAGTTGTGTTTTACAAAATGCTGTTTACTGCATCTCATGGTTTGTTTCAGCTGTCATCATTTGTTCTCCACAATTCACTCTTTTACTAGTTACACCTAAAACAATCCCTCTTCTTTTATTGATTTAAAAATACTCCAGAAAGATTTGTTACAATTTTTTCTCTTGAATAGTTGAAACATTTATCAAGTTTTTTTCAGCTAAAATGTGTAATATTTCTCACTGTTATTTTTTCTTCTGAAAATTTGATAACCTCAGGATTATATGGGAAAAAAAAACTCGGACAAATTTTAGAGAATATTTGACTTCTCTTTACCACAGAGTCAGAGAATAGTTAGGGTTCAAGGGGACCTTTAGAGATCGTGTAGTCCAGCTCCACCACTAAATTATGTACACCTAAAGGAGGTCACCCTCAAAGTAAAGAAGCTTTTCCTTATATTCAGATGAAACTTCCCGTGTTTCAGTTTGTGCTCGTTGCCTTTTGTTCAGTTGCTGGACACCACTGAAAAGAGTCTGACCTCATCCGCTTTTACCTTGCCCTTAGGATACCTCTATATATTGATAAGATACCCTGTCAGTCGTCTCTTCTCCAAGCTTCCCAGCTCCTTCAGGCTTTCCTCCTAAGAGAGATATTCCAGCCCCCTAATAATTTTGTACCACTCCACCAGACCCTTTCCAGTAATTCCTTGTCTTTCTTGAACTTGGGAACTCAAACTGGACATGTTCCTCGAGATGCCACCTCATCAGAGCAGAGTACACAGGGAGCATGTTCTTCCTTAACCTGCTCAATCTGCTCTTCCTAGTGCATCCCAGGATACCATTGGTGTTCTTGTCCACAAGGGCACACTGCTGGCATTTGCAACCAGGACCCCCAGGTATTTATCTGCAAAGCTGCTTTCCTGCAGACCAACACCTATCATCACAACCCTTTCCTCTTTAATGAAAACTCATCTCCATTCATTATTTTTTCAAATATTTGCTAGTTACCATACCTGGGTAACTGGCCATCAGTGGGTTTGACCATCAAGTAAACTTTCTCATTTAAATGAAGAAATAAGAGGGATAAAAGATGAGAAGAGATAAAAATAATGTTTTCTTATAAACTCCTTTTTTTCAGTTACAAGATATGCATGTGCCTACTGTCAGCTGGCATGTAATTGCATCAGGCAGGCATAGTCCCCAGTCTATCTGAGGCTGAGTCGTAAGCAAGCTCTGTCAGAGGAAGCTCTTTCCTCTCTTCTACAGGTAGGAATCAGCGATTACAGAACCAGATGCTACTGCTTGCTTTTTTTGTTTGATTTGGAGCAAAACACTGCCTTCATGCATAGTTAAAAGAAGATCAGAAGAACCAAAGATATTTTGTAAAATTTAAAATAAACTGTGCACCAAATTTCTCAAAACTAAAAAATTTAGTATTGAAAATTTGTATCATGATTATCAATTATTGCTTCTCATAATAAGTATGTCATCTTGAGATAAAAAAAAAACTAGTTGGAATCTTTTTATATTTAAGGTGAATAAGGTTTCCAGGTCATAAAAGGGTTTATAAACTCTGAGTAATAATTCCTATATCATTTACACTATACAATGCTTCAGACCAATCTACTGTCCATAGAAAAGAAATTACTAGAGTTGATCTGTGCAGCACATCCTAAAGCTCAGCACTAACCTGGAATCCCCTGCCAATGGACTCTGGCTGCAGAAGTGGTGTTTGGCTCTCCTGGAGCAACAGACTATCTTTTAGTCTGGTCTGTGCTGAGCCATGGTCCCTGATCCAGACCCAGGCTGAGATCCCAGCCTGGTCTGGATCCACCCCTGTCCCCACAAACCTGCCTGGCCATCTCTGGCTATGCCTGACTGATTTCCCCCACTAGACCTGATTCTGACCCCCACTTGCAGGCCAACATACCAGCCCAGCCTCCACCAATCTCCATTTCGACTCCCTGGGAAGTGCCTGCTTCCCAGGGCTGTGTCTATCCCTGGCCTTCCCTCTGTGTGCCCTGCACCCCAGTGCAATGGGTCTGGATGATGGTGCCCTGCCTTGCACCAGGGAGCCCCTGATGCCTCCAGCTCCCTGCCCCAAAAAGCTGCCCCTTCTGCACCGTGAGGTGTGGAGAAGATGCCAATTAACATAATTCTTATAAGAACGATAGATCCTGAGTGTGGAATGACCAACAAAGAGCAATAAAAGCAAAATTAAATTCATCTCTATTCTGGTGTGTTAGATGTGAAATGCAGTTGTTCCACTGTAAGTATTTGACAGATATACAGGTCTTAGATCTGTTCTTAGATGTTCATTGTTTTGCCTCTTCAAGGACTCTGATATCATTACATGGCAGCAAACTTCTCCTTCACCCTAACATTTCCTTATTGTCTCCCTATCAGTTTGTATAACTTTGGACCTGAGAGAACAGGTGACAGAACTAAGGAATCTCTGGTAACAGAAAACATGAATTACCTCCCTCTAGCCTTTTTTTTGTGTGTGTGTGTGTGCGTGTATGTGTGTGTTGTGAAAAAGGAGGATACAGGAATCTGTTAAAAAGCTATGGTTTAAGGTGAAGGAATTCCAGCAGGATGTAATTGTCAGGGTGGATTTTTAGAAATCTCTTGGGTTTTTTGTATTAATGAAGGTCCCTGGGAATCAGTTAAAAAAATAAACATCTTGTACAAAACAGCCTCTCAAATCCATCAAGCAGTTTGGAAAGATATTTTTTGAAGATTTCAGCTTAAGAGCAGTCACTATTCTTAATGTTCCTGTGAGAATTGTGCAGGTTATAATCTCTAAATTCTCTAATCCTACTAGCATGTAAGATAGCTCATTTGCTTGTCCAGTAGATACTTACATGTACATGTGTGCGTATATGTAAATGTGTTTAAATATGTGTATCTGTGAATATATATGTACATAGCATACATTTTCGATAAAAACACATGTATACATATTGCATAAATATATAGAATATGTAACCTATGTTTTATGGCAAATGATAGCAATTTGGTAAAAGTTTAAAATATGGGTGACAATTCATGTTTGACTTGGATCAGAACATAATACCTTTGGCTGAAGTAACAAAGGGGACGTACTCAAGAATGTGACTGCAAGTAACTTTTGGGGTCAGGGTCTTAAAAACATATTTATTTATTTATTTTAATATGCCTTCATCATCTACTTTTTCTATGATTGTTAGAAGAAGACTTCTAGGTCTCTCTTGTGTGCTTTCACTTGCTGTGTTAAACATGCCTATATCATGCTTTCATTTGAAATGTAAAATCTTTCAGTACAAGATAATAAGATACGTTTTAGAGGGACAAAGAAATAGACATATCTTAGAAACTTTCAAAAAGGACAGGAGTCCTGCTTTTAAAATTTAAAGCTGCATTAAATATAAGCAATATTAGATGGATCAACATACATTACATTCTTATGAGCAACAGTCTCACTGTGTGGACAGTGACAATGTACTTGGTAACTTTATATTTTTTAGGTGGTCTTGTATTGTTATTTTCTGAATTATTTTTCCAGATTGACATGAAATGTGTATTTCTGCATGCCTGAACATAAAATAAATAGATAAATAAATAAATAAATAAACAATGCACAGTTAAATTAGAATCGCCATTGAAGCTCACATAGAACCAGTTTTGATAGTTTGAAATCCCTTTAAAGATCCAATTTGATAGAAATAAAATAAAAAAATATTCTGTTAGTTGGTTTAGATATTTCATCAGCCTAATTGAATGAATTTAATTTAATTTTCAAGGACTTTTAACTTTTGTCCCAAATGAGGATTTTAAAAACAGCTGCTATAGTGCAACAGCCTGGAAAGAGATGAGAGATATTTCAGTTTATCAGGACAGCAGTGCAAGTAGCATAAATATATAGCTTATAGCCTTACTGGAACTAATTGGCTCTAATGTTTCTTAGTTGTATTTGAAATTTAACAAATTGGTAAATTAGAACTGCAAAGAGCCTTACCCCAGAGATTTAAACTGCAGCACATGATCTCCCCATTCTTTATCCATTAGGTTAATAGCTCACTTGCCTTACTAATTTCTGCTATTTGTGTTTATCTGTTTGTTTCCTTGAAGAACTGGAGAGAAAAAATGTTGATGTTTGCTATCTAATTTACACATTTTTCTACATTCAAGCTGTCGGAGTCAGTTGAACTAATACAGAAGCAGCAGTTATGAACCCTGAAAGCTGGGCTTGTGAGAAGAAATAGGTTTGAAATATGATCCAAACTTAGAGATGCAGAATTATAAACTTTTCATAGTTTTACTGCAATATTTTAGGTTTTAATTTGCCATATATTTAAAAATATGTTTAAAGTGAATAATCTCACTTCCTTTGCTTTCTTTCAAGAGCATAACTTGTTGATAGTAAGACATGTATTATGTCAAGAATTCCACCATTCTGGAATAACATGATAGCTTCTAATAGGCAAGTGAACTGTTGCCCTTACTGAAAGAGTCTGATTCAACTGTAAGACTTTACTGACTTTTACTGCTAATATTATTAGGTGGGGTTCTCCTTAAGTTTAAGTAATCTTACATGTTTCAAATTTCTGTCATGGTTTTTTATGTCTTAAACCTAAGTGGCAATGGTTTCTGTCAAAGTGACAACCATTATGCTTCCTGATTACAGCAAAATTGTTATGAAAGGCTTTTAAGGAACAGCCTCACATTGACAGGGACAAAAGTACATGTCCTCATTTTCACCCTTGGATAAATTATTTTATAATGCTTTTGTATATTAATGTTTCACCATTAATATTTCATTTTAGAGAATTCAGAGAATTTGACTGCAAGATTATGAAAAACTGGCTTTCCTTGTTTTCATCTTGTTGTCTCTATATCTTAAAATAAAATAACAAAACATAAACCAGATGTTTCCCTTTGGTTGATCATCTATTAAAGATTTGTATGATTATCTCTGATTTTTTTTTTCCTAGGAAAAGTCAGAATTGCAGCAAATAATCTTGGATTTCAGTCCCCTTTAGTCTCAGCTTTGATTTGTAGATTTTTTCAGTCTTCCTATTTCCATATGGTTGCATGTCTTCTGGTGAGGTTTAGGGGAACTCAGTTCCTCCTACTTTAGAAACTCACCAAACCAAATGCTACATTGTGGGAAATTTGAGAAAAAGCAAAATCATGTTGTCAAAAACTTTTAAAAGGACTGCAAAAATTGACTTGGTGTGCTCACAGTGAAGCTGGCAACTTAGGAAAAAGAACAATAAAGGTAAATCAATTCACTTGACAGACATATCAAATAACATTACAACAGTTTTTTAATAAGCATGGCAATTGGTCAATACACAGCCATATCTTAAATCCTACTGATCAAAAGCAATCTATCAAATAAGAGAGTTAGAGTTAACAGTGCAAAACAGTATTCACACCACTCATACAACTAATGGTTAGCAGCTGAAACAGCAGCACAAACGAATGATCAATAACTGCAACTAATTCTCCAGTTTCACAGACTTACTGTAGAATACTACTCCACTGTTAGAAATCCACTAAGGCTAGTGGAGTTATGTTAAGGATAGTGGAATCCTGAATGTACTGTGTTATCCTGTATTGATGGAGGACAGAGGGGAATTGGAGTATCTGTATCAATATCCGTCTTTAGGTTAAATTGTTTCTCAGTGCTTTGCTGCACTGCTGTTTCATTATTAACTAAAGTGGAAGGTGAATTTAACTACTTGTTTCAGCAAGAAGTTCTGTAGTCTTTTGAAGCAGGTCAAAGGATTTTTTTTTCAGGCTATGTGCCTTTTAGGTTTGAATCCTAGAAGAAAATGCTTTTATAGCAATACCTACTTAGCAAAAGGATTTTGTACACATTGACACCCGAAAGGGAGAGAGAGAAAAACCTTCCTCCCCATCTTATATACAGCTGATTACACAAGGGAATGGTGTGGAATACTTCCTTAGTTATAGCCCTGTTACCAGGGAATGCCTAGACCAAAACCAAGAAAACTAAACCACCACATCTTCATATTACTTTGAGTTACATTTTCTATTAAATCAGAACTTTGACTATATTATATATATATTACAAAAATGAAAAAAAATGCTAGGTATAACAGGATTTTTAATACTGAACATTTTGTTCTTGAGATATTGTTTTGATCATTTACAGACAAAATTGCAAAGGTTTCAACTAAAAGTTACAGCACTAAAACTCTCTCTATCCCTTCAGTGTCAGTCTTGGAGCCCCAGGTTTCACATATTTCTGCCAGTAGAAGACAGAAGAGAGCTTGAATTTTATCTGAAAATATTAGGTGTGAGTTTTAAGAATATCTAAAAAAGGGAAAAGTAGTGGTAAGGTTATTGTGATGGATAGTCTTGTCAAAAGAATCAACAAGGCAAATCATCATCTATGAAACTTGGCAGTTTTCAGGGCACTAACACACATTCTTGGCACATAATATTTGCATATTCTCCTTCTGTTTGTTAAGAAATTGGTGTCTAAATAATATGGCATGTTGTCAGGAGATAATGTTGGAATGTGAAAAATATGAAAGTGAGAACTAAAGAATATGTTTGGTAAGTTAAGAATGAGGTTAAAATTCTTCAGAAATTTTAAGGGAGACTTGAAGCTGATCATTCATCAGTGAGAAGAAAAAGATGAGAAAAAAAATTTTTAAATGGTTGGCAATTTTATAGCTAACCATTCTCTTCTAATTCAGAACAATATGAAGTAAACTTTACTTACTGATGTACAAGAACATCACATCAAGAAAGCTGAAATGAGTCAAATACAACAGGATTTTTGAATCAAACTGATTTGACATCAAAGTGAGTTTAAATCAAAATGTGTTATCATCAATGAGCTAAAATTGGGTCATACAAATAGAATGAAAACATTGAAACAAACTGATGAAACTGGGCAAGTTTCATTGATATAAGCATTCTCTGGTGAGATCTCTGCTAAATCTGACAATAACTCTTTGTATTGTTGGATTTCTATTGTGAAAAGCCAATCAAATCATTTGAGTAGAAAAAGGAACAAAGAAAGTCCATTTTGATTGCAGTAGAAGTACAAACCAACTATTAGATATTTTGAATGATGCCAGAAAAGTGCAAAAATTGCATGCATACATGCTCCTAAAAGACAGGAATATTTTTATCCAGATGTAACTCAAGTCTTCTCTTTAGGTCTCTTTAGACTAAGTGCAACCACATGGAGGAAAGTCTATATTTGCTATCATATTTTCTTAGCTGCCTATGGAATAGAATTAAAATTAATGAAATTTTGAAATGCTGACTTCATCTTTTTCTAGTTGGAGAGGCAGGAGATAGCATCAGTGGAAGCTAAAAGAGGAGTAAAACCAATCAACATTCTCAATATCTCCTGCGCTTGTGGATTAGCCCAGTAATGTACAGACTGTCTGCACAATGAGAAAGCCTATTTGAGGTTCTCTAATTCAGTATAGAAACTGGTTTAAGCCAAGTCATACTCAAATTTCAGCTGTGAGAATGTTTTGTCACTGCCTAAAGAAGAACACAGTAATTCATACAGAATGAAGCTTTATTGTGCTCTGTGCACAAAATGTATTTCAGATTCCTATCTGTAATTTTTATCTAAGCAGTCTATATCTCTTAGCTGGGTTAGGTTATAGAAATCTCCTATGCTTCCTCCTGACATCCACCTGCTCCTAATTGGCTCCTGCTTTATTATGATATATACATACAAAGAAATGCTGTTAAAATACAGATCTATGCTTCTGACTGGCCAGATTCAGCATTTATGCTAGAGCTGATTTGATCTTCTTTGGTGATGAAAAACAGAACAGTTTCCTGGGTAAGATGCTAGTAGCATACTGGCTTCCTACAAATAACACTATGAACACTGGTAATTTCACTTCTTTTTGTTTTCTACATATTAGAATTCTGGGTTGTGGCTAAAAATTAATTAATAATGTAACAAAGAATCTCAATACCTGCAATTTATACCTACAATTATGAGCATGATCATGCATAACTCTGCACATATTCATGATCCTCATCTTTGGTGGATTAGCCACCAGAGACAGTTTTACAGAACCAAGACAATGGATTTTACTGCAAGTTTTATATTTCTGCTTTAAGGTATAGAATCTTCCTGAAACACTTCATGAGAATATGGCTTAGAATTACTATCAAAGCTGAAGTGTCTGCCAAGAACTAATTAAAAAGAAAGCATGTTGAATAAACTGGATTTAAAAAGTTGTAGACATGGCAGTCAAGTTAATTCTCTCATCTACTTGTGATTTTAAAGGTACATTAATAGCTAAAGTAGAAAATAATTTTTAGCAAACTTTTTTAACTCTAGAGTGCATATTGTATTAAGAAAGGTGAGAATGGGACCCACTGTGCCAAATGCACAATGAATGGTGAAAACTCACATAAATTTTGCTTCCATCTAGTACATCCCAGTGTCATAGAAGTGTTAAGGCTGCCACTGCATTCAGAATTTTGCATGGACTATCCTCTTTCTGTCCCCATATTTTTTCAGATAATATGGAAAATATTAGGGTGAAAATGGAGAGGTGTAGAATTTACAGAAGGAATTTCAAATATAGTGATTTGTCTCTGTCCCATAAAAGGGAAGGTCAGCATACATCTCTTTCTCTGACTTAGATTTTGGGCAATGGTGTATGAAGAAATTCTGCATTGGTCCCCCCAAAAATATTCTCCCTGATTTTATGTATTAGTCACTTGCCCATGCATCTGCAATATGAAGTTGCTTCTTTGTTCTTCACCGTTGGGCTGTATAGCAGTTGTTAAAAAATAATAATAATAAAATATTCTAGGAACTCTGAAGAAAACTGTCCTTCTGGCTCAACTAGAAAATAAGAATACTCAAAAATAAAGGGAAATTTTGCTGCTTCACACTGCAGGTCTGCTCCTTTAATGGAACATTACTTGATAGTGTAGATATAGTCTCAGTTTCCGAAACACTTATTCTTGTATGTGAATGTTTTTCCCCTTGAAAGCTCTAATAGGTAGAAAAAAGGAGTATGTGACTGTAGTGCCATTTTACTGTTATGAAACTACTTAGCTAGAATCACTAATAGCATGTAAATCTTCAAGAAGATGTGAAAAACAGATGTGTTTTTGAACTCCAGCGTACATAGTGTGTATTGCCAAATCACTGCATAGATATCATACCAACTCTTTTTTTTAACACTAAAGCTTTATAGTGAATTGCAGAGAGATCATTTTATCCTTTTGAAAGTTATTGCTTATTAATTTCAGCAATCTGAGAATTATACCATGGGAGAAACAAAAAATATCTACCTGTCCTTCTTAGTATAATAAAACATTGGTAGGTTTAATAACATATAAGCTATTGAAATGAAGTTCGACTTGTGAAATATATGCAATTCAGATTTTTGGAACATACAGTTCTTACATTTTTACAGCAAGAGCTTCTTTTAATATTCCTTAAAAAGAAAAACTAATTTTTTTTTTCTCAGATTGTTAGAAATTTTGTATAATGTTGCTGAAGTCAAAACAAGGAAAACTACAGTGAAGTCAGAATGAAAGCATAATGGTCAGATATAAGTCAGCAAATAACAAGTAAATATGAGGGTTGTGTGAACTTTTACACTTGTCTAAAGATATTTTTGATAATTTCATTGTCTTCCTCAAAAATATGAATGTGTACAAAAATTACTGGTGTGGGCACACAATAAATACAGAAGTTATTATTAAAGAAACAAATAAGAAAAAAAAACTGGCAAACAACAAACAAGTCAGTGTCCATCCTTGTGTTTTAAACTAATTTTTAAAAGAGTCTGATCCCTTAAAAAGAGATTCTAATCCTGTTTCTCTTTCTTCTGCACAGTGGAATTTTATTAGAGGCAGACTGCAGTAGAATATGCAGCCTTTTCAGCAAAACCTGTTGGCCACAGATAGAAAATATAAAATTTGCTTTGACATTTGATAATGAGCTTCTGGCAAAAATGTGTCTTCTCCTTGTGATTGTCTTTTCAAATCAGTCACCTCAAAAAGAGCAATGTGCATTATACCCAGATTTTGACCAGATTCTACAGATTAATGATGCAGTTTTAATTTTGTTATGTTCTGTAGCTAAGTGACAGAATTAAATTGTACTTCCATGGATTGCACTGAAAGTTTGATTCTGTATAGGGACCAGAGTTTGTTCCCTCATATGCAGGCAGTTTTACTTAATCTTGGAAATAATGTTCCCAGAAGAGTTTTAAAATTTTCAACAAATGGGAACATTAACCCACACCTTATATTGTCATTTATAACTGTCAAATCTGTTCTAGGACAAGTGCTTTGTCTAAGAACTCTTTTTATGAAGAAGAGTAATAGTTAAATGAAATGTCCTTCTTTCCCAAATAGAATATTCTGCCCAAATAATTAGCTGAAAGAAAAAAATAGAAGGAACATATCTGGAGGAGACATGATGGTTACAATTTTTTTCTGTCAGTGCTGGGAAGTGTGTAACTGAAATGTATTGTGTCCCCACCCTTGACAAGTATAGAATATTTCCCTCTAACCAACTTTTTTATTGTGCAATTGCAGTAACTGTGCCTCTTTTTCCCACCTCAGAATTGTCAGTGGGTTTCATGGTATGTAAGGATGGTATCTTACAAATAACAATTATTTTGATGCAAATGAGACCTGTAGTTCTGGACTTTTTTTTGCAGGAGTTGAGCAAAAGCCTGAGGAAAGAGTTCTTGCACTGAGCTGATAAACAAAATTGTTATTGAAACAAGTATTACCCTCATATGAAGACCTCAAAAGCTGCAAGAACTTTGCAAAAAAAAAAAAAAAAAGGTGCAATATGATTTATATGGTTATAAATTACATCTTGTTTGTGTTTATAGTACCAAATTCCATCATGAATGTTCTGGTTCTAACACAATCTCTATATGTGTCTGCTTACCTGTCTGTCTCAAAATGAAATGTACTCCACATCTTGGACAGAATATACTTTATTGAAATGGTTACTTAAATTGTTCCTCTAAACTCAAAAACATTACCTTAGGTATCTCTTCAACATGGTATGTAAAAGTGAGTCTATCCTTAAAAAGTGGGTAACCTTCTTGAATCATAAAGTAAAAACGCACATTATGGTTAGGTATGTTAACTTTCCTTTATGTATTAGAATGAGAAAGTTTCAGCCAAATCTTGGAGCTTCTGAAATGGTGAAAAGCCTAGCCAGATCAGAGTAATTTTTTTCTTTTTAATAAGGATGCTCCTGCATATACTCTTCATTTATATTGTTTCTATTTCATTATTTATAAAATTTCATTCCAAATTGGTTGATGAGGAGAAAAAAGTCTACATGAATGAGTTTCCTTGGTAGTATGCCACAGAAAAGTATGGCTGAGAATCAAACCACCTGCACAAGCAGCTGATTACACAGACATAAATTTTGTCCATGAAATTTTGGTCCCCATTACCTGCAGAGATATATCGTAGTGAAAGTAACAGATATTTAACTATTTATCAGGTACTTCTCAGGCCATGAAAGAAAACAGTTCTTTTCTTCCCCCAGGGAAAAAGTCTCAGAAATATACATAGTGATATAAATGTGTGCAGTGACATTTTTAAAATATGTAGTTGGTTGTGAAGAACTCAGGTACTGAACAAAGCATTGCCATACCCCCAATGTTTCTCTTCCACAATTAGTATGTTTTCAGGGTTTCTTGTCACCTAAAGCATTCATATTGTATTTGGAGATGATTTAGTATATAAATATCTTTTTCTCAACTATCTTATCATGATTTTTAGAATGCATTATCAAAAGTGTCTCTGAGATGTAAAAGCTTAAGTCATATTATCAAACTATGCTGGTGTAATATAGAATGTAAGAACCTCCATGTCGGAACTAGATATACAGGTGTTCAAGATGCTTGTGGAACCCTGCTGTTACTACCTATAGCCTAAGATGCTTAAATTATTTTTTTCACTTCTGGTCCTATGAAGCTTGTTTAAAATCACAGCTGTAGTTTTAGGTCACACAGGCATGAATGTTTTGCCGTGGAACTGGAACTGAGTCTTATCTACTATTTTTTAGAGTTTGGAACTTCTTTTCAAAATAGAGGCTGAGAAGCTTTTGTTTCTTCCTCAGTGGGTCATAATCAGGATTTGACCTGAGAATGGAGAACAAAATCACTAGTAAGTGGTTAGAATGTTTTTCACTTTTAATACTTTTTTTTTTTTTTTTAATATAGAGTATGAGATATCTTCAGTGCTTGTTGGAAGCCTCATATGCATGACCTCAAGGCTCAGGCACATTGGATTTTCCTATGTGTTTCTTTGTCAAATGTTTCAGCAATGCCACTGAACTTGCGTATTTTTTTTACCCTGATGTATGATTATGATGCTCTAACCAATGAGCTTTATTCTAGGAAAGAGGAAACCTGTCTTAAAATGTTTTGAGTATGGATGTCATTTCACCAACCAGTCACGCAAATGAGATCTTTATAAGATAAAAAGTATTTTTAAAATAGATCTTTTTCAAAGTCACTGATATTTATATATTAAGTGCAAACTCAGAGTTTTAAAGTGTTTGGAGTTCTCATAATTCTAAGAATGGTTTTACTGTTCCCAGAGTGCATGACAAAAATGCTGACAGAGAACCCTCAGGCCACCTGCTAGGCAGAGCAGCATTCAGACTTATTAAAGGCTGAATGGCAAGGTTGACACTGACTTACTCAATAAAACAGATCTTTCACATCCTGCAAGAAATGAAACCCTAGTGTTTTAGGACAGGCATCTATAACCACCCAAGAGAACACTGCAATATTTATATTTTTTTAAAATGGGGGTTTAGCCTTTTATCTCCTTCAATCCCGCATATGGGAATAAGAAGAGTAAGGAGAATTGAGGAGTGAAATCCAAGAATTCAAGCAGCATTGAAATATTTGGAATTTTTATTCCACATTTATAGTCATTCCACATACCATAGATACAACATTTTGACATTATCTAAGCTCTGCATTTGAATGGAGCAGCAGCAGCTTGTTGGATTACAAGGTTTCTTTATCGCAGAAAAATATCTCCAAATAAGATTTTATTTAAATTTATTTTAAATTGCATTAAAAAAATGAAACTCACAAGACTGACCCTGCAGTCTGATCTCTGAACCTGACCTCTAGGTCGTTATTCTTTCATCCTTGCAAAGAGACTCTTTTCACGAAGGGTGGAGACCACACCAAGAGTGAACATTTATACTTAACTTAATAGCAATTAATTAAGAATCTAGCCAGAATGACACTAAATATTATTTGTAAATTCATGAAGTAATTCTGATATAATCACTGATACAATTTCAGACACGAAATGAAATTAATATTACCTTTGAAAACTGTCACTACTTTTCAGACCATTCAAACGAAAAGGAAATTGTACATGAGAAACAACTGCTTATTAACCCAAATACAATTGGAAGATCATAGAGCAGCGATGTGATTGTAGGGAGACAATGCAGCTACAGGAAGAAGCTCTGAATCATTAAGGCTTCTTTCTCCAAGGAAAGTATTTAGCTAAATAATGTTTTCTTCTGTTATATTGTATTTAACAGACTGGCAGAAAAGTATGGATCATTTTGCAATTTTATATCTTCACTTTCTACTTAATAAATTTCTGGTCTGTCAACACATCAAATCTGAAATAAAATTTGCAGCTAGGAAAGAAGGTGCTAGTCCACATGGTAGTGTCTGAGACAATTAGAAAGCAAAACTACCATGAGGGATAGACAATACATATATATAAACAGGGTCCACCTTTGTTGAAACAAGAATATTTAACATAACTTGTCAACAGTGTTCTTACCTTCAGGAGACAGCCTGAAGATCAAGCATGTAAATTATCATGGTAGCAAAACATTTTCAGTAGATAAAAGACAGAAAATGATAATGAAAAATGTTCAGTTTCCTTTAATGTATTCTAAATGAAACAGTCTATAGTATGATATGTTTTAGGTTAATTAGTTTAATCCATTTTTAATTAAGCTGATGTTTCCATGCCAACAAATGGTCTTTAAATTGTGGAAATCTTGGTGATGTAGAATGAGAATAAAAAATTAATTGCCTAAAACATTTTGTTGTAATTCTTTTAACAAAAATGTCAAGTACTGCCACATTTGTAGCTCAAGTTCTGCTAATGGCCGCAGCTCCAGTTCTGTGGGAGAATCATTTAGCTCAACTGTGCTTATACCACAGTAACAACTTTTCAATAATTTCATCTTTAGATAATCATATGCTGGAAACTAGATATTCACTACCAACAGGTACTACAGGTACCACTATAGGTCTACAACATCTCAGACCATTTTTGCTACTCAGATTTATTACCACAAGATTGTTTCATAGATGACCCTTGAATGTTGCATCAGCAGTTACAAGAATAGATGTACTGCGATGGAGAAGGTGATCTTGGAGAAAAGTAAAGAAATCTTAATTAGATTATAAGTGGTTTTTACCTTCAGGCTAATTCAGTTGTAAAATGTGGCATATGAAGTGTACGAACACTATATAACTGACATGGTCAATATGAGCTAGATTTAAGAGTCTAAAAGTAGTTTATAAGTTCAAATAAAGGATACCTATGATTGGCGAAAAGGACTTCCAAGTAGGTAAGCACTTCTTGCTGACAAAGAAACTCTCTGTCCCAGTGAAAAGCATTGTCTTCCCCTTCCCCTTCCCCTTCCCCTTCCCCTTCCCCTTCCCCTTCCCCTTCCCCTTCCCCTT
>JAWWMP010000132.1:54657661-54728492 GCA_035047865.1 Dendrocincla tyrannina | reverse complement strand
TTTTCACTCTAAGAAATTTCCAGTGACTCAGAACATGAAAAGCATTACACTTTTACCTCTTGAAATCTAGAGAACAGTGTAACAGTCTACTTTGACCCTTGACCCACATAAACTTGCCAGATATCTTTCTTGCTATTAACTTTTTTCCAGAATAATGGATTTTCACTAATAATGAAGAAATTCAGACTATATTGACATCAGTTTAAGGGGATTTGGTTCAATGTCTTCAAATCATGGCGTCACTGACCCATGTAAGAATGTCTCCTGTTTCCACATAGGCACAGTTAAGGGACTGAGGTACCAGGTGCAGTAAGTTCCAGTACTAGCTCTTAGCTGAAGTTGTAATTGAGGCAATAAGCAATTAACACTAATTATTCTCATGAAGATAAGCAAGCATGACCTTGATCTGACATGACTAGGGAATTAGTGGGATATATCAGAATGTACAATTATTGAGATGTGGCTTTTCATAGTAAATCTACTGTTTAACATGGGAATATTATCAGGAGTATGTGTTTGTCAGTAATGAGACCCCTGAGCTTGTGAGAAATAACAGCCATTCCAGGTGTCTTCTGAGTGCATTGATTAATCTACTAGGATTTTAATCAGACATAGATTTGCAAAAGTTATTTCTGTGTAGATGTTAGCTTTAGGTGTTTTGGAAATGGAATTGGAGAGGGAAGATTAATGTAAAGACTACATTAAGGGCACTAATATTGCTAATTCAGCCTGCTATTTCTGCTTAAGAACGTAAGATTAGGATTTATTTCTATCAGAAAGAAGGAGAATTTAAAAAATAGCATAAGATCCTTTGCAATGACAAAGAAAAATGATAATAGTCTAGTAAGATGTTTTAATTAATACTGGGCTAACTCTGGGCGACTGGAAATGACAACTGCAATTGGCCATGTCAAGTCACAATGTGTGCAGTCTGGTGACCAAAAAGATGATAAACTGAGGAAAGAAGAAAGGAAGAACAATAAGGCCGCACTAATGCACATGAAACTTAAAAAGAACAGAAACAGCAGTTGTGCTGGACTGAGACCGCCACAGACACTGGCACTAAGCACTAGCTTCTGGCAGTGCCAAAATAGTTTAATACAGGGTTTACTGCAAAACACTGTTGTGAAAGTAATGCATATTTTTCAATGTGTAATTTCAGTAGCTTCGTCTTGGTTCCTCTGAGCTTTTCTATGCATACAATGAAAACACATATCAAATTTTTTCCCACCTCTCCCTTTTGTGGAGAAGATTGGTGTCTGAAATTCAACAGAAGCAAGTTCATTTTCTGCAAGGAAGATTATCACACGTGTGCCATTGTTTAGCAGGGAAAATGCTACTCACAGTTCTCTACAGGTTTAAGAAACATTTTATTTATGCTGTAACATTAATGTTTTTGCCAGCTTCAGAGTACAATATAAGGAAGGCAGCTGCTGAAAGCCAAAATGTTATCTTATAAATAAAGCATTTATCTACTTCATCTTTTGAATACCATTTATTTCCTGAATATGGCATGTGCATCAAATAATATTTTCTAGAACTGTAATCGTTGATAGACTGTTTTCCTTAAGTTTTAAATTCTCAAATACAAGATTCTATTGTGTCTCTCTAGAATTAAAAAGTTCTCTTATATATTAAACAGATTTGGAGAAGTTTTTGTTTTGGAGTGAAATGCTATTCTGAGCCCATGAGTGCATCAGCTGCTATGTAAGAATTAACTGAAACCAAAACCCAAAACCAGTGATAAGAAAATGTGGATTACTGTTTACAGGCAATGCTTGAAGCACTGACTGAAATGTAATTATAAATCTCCTGGAATAATATCGGAAAGACTATTTAGTAAAAGTTTCAGAGGTGGGAGTAGAAAAGCAGTGTAGTGTTGTGTAATTTGTTGTGAACATTTTCTTTTTTTACTCTGATGTAGACTACTCCTCTGCACTGCTATGTAGCCCTGAACAAGCATGACTACAGTCAGAATCTCTCATGCCAATTTAAGTTCGAGATAAAAGTTTTTAGTTAAATAAAGAGGCAGAGAGACAGACATGGCAAATCTTAGACTTTATGAGTCACCCAAGGAATTATCTTCAGAATTAAATTTGTGTTTATTTGTTATCTATGTAGCCTATTCTACTGTTACTTATGACAAGATCTGAAAATCTTCCAGTGAAATACTGAGTCAGAAGACTAGTACTATTCACATCTTGCTTTTTTAATTTTTTTTTTTTATTATTTTTATCTTAGATTCTGAAGCGCTATACGTAGTGGGTTAATTAGTTTTCAGAGTGTTTTTACTACACTAATCTAATAGTAGTCTAATAAGTATGTAAGAGAGGTGCAGATCAGAAGCAAACTCCTTGCCCTTGGAATAAAAAATACCCATATCTGTACTGGTACTTGGTTTCTAGTCTTTCTTCTACTGTGTTTTCCAGGGTTTTGTACTAGAATGGTTTGGCAAAATTTCTGATGTATCTGGATGAGTAAATTTGGTGTTTTACTGACGCCTAAATCTTTTCTTCCTGAGTTCACCTGTAGTGTTCTGTAAGGTGAAGAACAACCTCCTTGCATTCCTTTTGCATTTGTGCTCAGTGATTATTTTGTGCATATATTTCATTTACTGGGGTGTATCAAAAAGGTTTATTCCAACTTTAGTCGCTGTTATATTGAATACAGGCAGTGGTTAATTATATTGAATACAGGCAGTGGTTAACTAAGTAGCTTCTTATCATTAAATGGCAATTCACTACCTTGAACATTGTTCGCAAACCTTGCTGAATTATTAATTCAGCTGGAACGAGTGAAAGTAGTGCAAGATAATGACCAATTTTATACCTCACTTCTCTCTTGTACTGCAGAGGTCAGATATGCATCCCTTGTTTCTTAGATGTGGACATTGCCAAACATTCATTGCTACTGCTCTTGCAGTGGGAGTACATTTTTTCACCGTACTTCCATTATTCCTCCTAAAATCCACCTTTGGATAGATATATAGTGATATATATCTGCGTAAGTTGAGAAATTATGTGAGTATGACCAAGTACTCCATACTCTAGGAAGTTTAATTATTTTTCTGTACCACAAGGTAAAAATAATAAAAAAAATAGCTTATCAAACTGGTCTCCAGAATAAATATGCTATCTAATGATTGAATAAACTAACTTAAAACTCTCATACAAATTAAGTGACTGAAATAACATTTGTTCTGTTTGCGAAAATCTAGACTTCTCAGTATTGTAGACTTCAAGTTACAATCTACTTTATTTTTAGGGTATGATTTTCATGGTGGTTTTGCACCACTAGGCATGTACAATGTGAAACAACTTTTAGATCAGCAGTGAGTATGTTCTCATTCATTACCTACTGTCTGTACCTCCAAATCAGTTTAAAATCATCTCTTTTTTTTTTTTTCTCATTTAGTTCAAATTGCTTTCCCATGCTGCATTAAGTGACCACATTTGATATCACAGAACATGTTAGTTTAAATTATAGATACTATATGAACATATTTAGATGACAGTGACTTAATGTTATGGTGATATTTTACACCAAGTAAAGTGTGTTTAAATTCATTAGATTTAGAGGAAGTGCAAATCAGGCAACAATAGATAATCGCTTTATTCCTGTAGTAGTTATTGCTTCAGGCAGATGGGATTATTTAATAAGTCTCTGATGAAATGCAGTGACAGAGGATCTTAGCGTTGTACCTGCAAGAGTGTCTGAGAAAACTCAAGGCCTAAGTGAAGAAACTATTTCAGTATACTCATAAAAAGGTATGTTTGCTGTGATTTTTATACTTAATATTATTTTCTTATTTACGGAAAAAAACACCACTAATTAAAGCCTCTGATCTGAATACTTACAAGTTATTATTCATGATTTCCTGCTGCTCATTTTGATTCAGCTCAGGAGGGTTGTCAAACACTGGCTTTTGAGACCACCTGAGTGTGGCACTCAGCTGCCGAAGCACAGGTAACTAGTGCAACTTCAGCTGTTCCAGATCCATTAGGCCTTCTTCATCTGTTACCTTAGTAAGGTATGGTTATCCTGTAGGTATTGTACCATACCTAGTAGCCTCATTTCAGATACCTTAGAGCACCTTGTATATTCAACACAGCTGAACTCCACACTCTAGCCACCAGTTAAAAGCTAGAGTCTTTTGGTAAAACCGGGCCACAGAATATCAGAATAGGTCCTTCCAAAATATTTGGGGCTTTTTGTTTGTTTGTGTTTGTTTGTTTGTTTTTCTCTTTGTTACACTGGGGAACAAAGGTTTTCAGTCAAAGCACAGTGCGGGAACAATGAATAAGCTGTTTGAAGTGAGGAGAAATAAATAGAACTTATTTACCACCTAGAGAAGCAATAAGAATTGGACAAAGTTCTACCGTTAGCTAAAGCCATTGTCTTCCATAAAAGTGTCACCAAGAAACTATCATATAGGTAGTGGAATATGTTTAAGCTCAGGAAAAATTCACAAGGCTAAGGATCCATGCCCTGATGACACTTGCAGAAAGTAAAAGAATACCTGGTGCAAAGAGACAGAAAAGGAAATGTGTAATGAAAATAAGATATGTCTAATTTTGCACTGTTGTTATAGATATTATACTAATTTCTTGAGTAGGCTGAATCTATTTCTATAGTGAACTAATATCAGAACCAAGGAAAGGATGGTAGCTGACTTCCCCTTAGAAAATCAGAACCTGGATATTTAGTACCTTTAGAATGTTATTAGATTTATACAACATTTTCATAGGACTCAGTTCATAAGAAATTATCTTGATATCATCTGTAACAGGGAAAGCAGTGTGGGTTTTGAGTTCTTTCTCTTCTTAAAATAGTGTTTCTGAACTGAAAAAAATAGGAAAGATGACTTGGTTAAAATAACTTGGAAATGGTGTTACTTTTAATTGAATAGGAATGAGAAACAGCCAACAGCAGTACAACCCTAACCTGAAGAAATTAAAGTACTGTGTTAGACCTTAGGTAAAATTTTCTGGTTTATGCAGTTGTTGTTGTGTGATGACATGGCCCTGAAACAGCAGTCCGTATACTCTAATAGGACACAGTCTTAGCAATTTTTCAGAAGGAGGAAGAAACTCATGCTGTGTTAAATTTACAGATTCCTCTCTGTAGGTGTATGAGGCCACTTCTATTGCAGAACACATAAAGATCAACTGTGGTGTAAAGATTGGTTTGGTTGTTTTCGACTTTTGATTGCATCTGTATTATGGATTGTTATGAAATAAAAACTTCCTGAAATTTTAGTGCAATAAATTAAGGCTAAGATATCATCTGCCCATTTCTAACTTTAAAAACATGCTGTTCTCTGGTACGAGCTTAGAGAAATTGAAACAAAGACTTAACATCTTTGTAGCAGATCTGGGATGGGAAACCACAAGGTTTCAAATAACTTTGAAAGCAACCACTAATTGGCTTTAAATATAGGAAAACCTAAAAAATATTATCCTGGACTTATAACACTAATAAGACCATCTGTGACTTATTCTGATTATCTAATTTTAAAAGAAATATACAGTTAAGGGAGTAGTCGTCTGCAGGTGGGGGAAAAGGGCTCTGTGCAGAGACATCCAACACCAGTATGTGCAACACGTAGGGGCCAGAATACTATCTGGAACTCAAACATGTTGATCAGTAAGAGCCATTTCCCTGGGTCTACACTGGTTGTCTGAACTGGGCTGGAGAGATGTGATCCTTGTCAAGTTTCCATAGAATAGAAATCTTATACTGCAAACTTTATAATAGACATTGCTATCCACCCACTAAACCCATCCTGCTTAGTAAATCAATTTCAGATTATGCCGCTGAGTGATGTGGTTCTTTCCTTGCAGTAACCTCACTGTAAGTACCCCTGTGACATATCTACAGAGCACTCACAGCTGTCTCATCTTCATGACAGTGTAATTTACATGTCATAGTACCTGAGCAGTGTCTATATTAGGCCTTTACATGTATATCACATTAGTCACAAAAAAGACTTATAGATAACTATAATCTTGACTGAAACTCCAGATCTTCTTAGCAACAGATTTCAATACATTCTTGCTTTGCAGAATAGTGGCATTGCTCTGAGCTGGGTGGATCAAAGTAGAATGAACAGTTTCATTATTTCAGCAGCAGCAGAGGATGGAAACAATCTTTTGGAAAGTACTGAAAAAACCCAAACCTCTTAAGTGCTAGACACGTATTAATAGATATCAATTCACAGTTAAAATATGCTTGCAAATATGCAGCATATTTTAAAAAAGGAAAAAATAACATGGGAAAAAATTGTATTGTTTATACAAACTAAAGTTTGAGAATTTAAGAGTGAATAAAACATTTTTTAGATCACAGTAGTTTTTTTCAGGCCTGAGCAAAATTGCCAGCAGAGTTTTTAGAATAACTGTGTAATTTCTCTTCAGAAGTTCTAAGTCTGGAACTCTGCTGTTCACTCATCAGTGTTCTCTGAATTTAAAAAGCCTAACCTCTTTGCTTTCAGTTTTGTCACTGTTTCCTACTACAGCAGCCTATTTGCTATTTCAATGAGGAAAATATTTCTTGTCTTGATTTTACATATATACTTGTGTACACTAAGTATATACTTATATTTTATTGCTAAAGTTTATCTTCTCTGAAATAAAGTAAGAAAATACATAAAGCTAATAGCTTTTGGGTTTTGCTTGCATTTGCTGTCTCATTCTATCCAAGAATTCAGCAAGTCTTCCTGTAATGTAGTGTTGCCAGCAAGATTTATAACACAGAATTACAAAAATTTGACCATGTCTGGAAAAAGTTACTCACATTTTAGAAGCTGGCTTAAAATATTAAGTCTATTTATTTAACTCTTGTAACTGTTCGCAAAGATCAAATTATTAGCCTATTGAATTGGTATGATAATAGTCATGCAAGCAGTGTCTGATATGTTCAGATTGAGCTTCATTTAGTTCTAGTGGCAAAGTTTAGATTGATGAACAGTGTAAATGAATCACTCTTGGTCTTTGGCACTGGAGTATAATTGTAATACAATGAGATTATGAAAACACTTATTTTATTTATTTTTATTTTTTTTTTATTTAGAGAGACTCGGGGATATGAAGTGTTGAAAACAGACTACTAATTACCTCTTCTACTTCCCTCTGCTCTTTTGCCCTCTCTTCCTCAGTCCCTTCCATTATAGCTTATTTAAGAATTACAGTTTGCATATTTTTTAAATAATAAGAGTACTTGAATAAGAAACAAAATGTATCATATGTAGGACACTCATTTTGAGCATGCTATACACAAAGGTGGAACTGAAGAGACATTCGTTTCAGATTTCAGTGTTTTGAAACTTTTTATTTTAAATTTCAAAAAGCTACAATTACACAATGATGTTTGATGTATTCCAAAAGTAATATTTTTCATACATAGTACATCTCATATTTATTGAAAATTCTAGGAAAAAAACACATTCTAACCATGATAATTTAAATATCATCTTATTCATAATCTCTTCAGGATACTTTAAAACAGGCCTAGAAGGGTCTATTAAATTGCATTTAAGCCCAGTACACTTTGCAGGTGTCCAGTATAATGAACACTTTAAATGGCTATGCTCTAAGGTTAATTTGTTCTGTAAAATTGCCCAGACCCCTCTAGAGTATTCATTAGTAGAATAAAACAGAGACCTAATCCAGATAGATGCTAAAGGATTATCATTATTGCTGTAAGGATGACTTTGATAAAATTCTAATTGGAATTGCCGCATGGGGACTGAGCAAACGAAGTAGATTATGATAAATACTGGGTTTCAGACCTCTCTAACTAAATTCTGAGACTAGGGTAAAATAAAGTGATCAAATTCATCTGAAAACAGATAACTACCTCAATTCACTCCAGTATTTCTTTGAGTGGCATGAAAGATAAAATTATACTCAACTGCAGATAATTACACCAAATGTCAGCACAATACAATTAGAGCTAAAAGACCATTGCAGCACTCATTTTGCTTTTAACAGCATCTTCATTGCAAACAATTTTTTGTCTCATTAGTGGAGGACTGACAGATTCAAACCTGTACTTACACGGATTCATTCATAATAATATCAAACATGATCATTACAATTTCTTTCTGCATTATATAAAGAAGAGAAATTTTCTACTGGGTCACTTAAGCACAAAAGAGGATTAGTATTATCTAAATAAAATTAAAATAAACCATCTTATTTTGTATTCAGATCTATAACTGGTAAAATTTCTGTGTCATGAAACCACACTTTCTATGCCATTAAAACACATTGTGAGTTTAATAGTCAATGTATAGGTCCATCAAATATAAATTTTCATTTTTTTGGTTATTATAGCTTTTTCCCTTAGCAAAAATTATAGATAGATATGTCTTTATGCAATAAATATTAAATTAACATTCATTTTTTATCTAATTTCAACTACCCGCCCTTGGAAAAGTAATTCCCCTCAACATGACTTACAACCTCTATTTTTACTACTACAAGTCAGTTGTCACTGCAAAACAATGCCTTTTTTCTATGCTGTGCTCACTTGTAGAATGTTATTATTCTGGATATTTAACAAAAATGTGCAAAATCAAATTAATATTCAGGTTGTTATGATACCTTAAAGGGCTTTTAATTTATGAGAACATATGTTATTATAATCTATACAAACTTAGATGCCACACACAGGTGAGCTGCATGTGTATCTTTTTCATAGAATGGTTTGGGTTGGAAGGGACCTTGGAGGTCTTCTCTTCTAGTTCCAAACCCTCTGCCAAGGGCAGGGATACCTTTCACTAGACCAGGTTGCTCAAAGCCCCATCCACCCTAACCTTGAACACTAGGGTATCCACAGCTTCTCTGAGCAACCTGCTCCATTGCCTCACCACCATCACAGTAAAGAAATTCTTTACATCTAATATAAACCAATTCTCTTTCAATTTAAAGCCATTACTCCACATCCTAACACTACATGCCCTTGTCAAAAACCCACTCCATCTTTCTTGTAGGCCCCCCTTAGGTACTGTAAAGCTGCTTTAAGGTCTCACCAGAGCCTTCTCCAGCCTGAGCAACTCCAGCTTTCTTAGTCTGTCTTCATAGGAGACGTTCTTCATCCCTCTGATTGTCTTGGTGCTCTTCCTCTAACTTGTTCCAGCAGGTCCATGAAGACCCCAGAGCTGAATGCAGTACTCCAGGTGGGGTCTCATGAGTGTGAAGCAGAGGAACAAAATCACCTCCCTCAGCCTGCTGGCCACACTCCTTTGGATGCAGCCCAGGATCCAATTGGCTTTCTGGGCTGCAACGGCATATTGATGGATCATGTCCAGCCACCCATCCACCAGCATCCCCAACTCCTTCTCAGCAGAGCTGCTCTCAATCTGTTTGTACCCAGCCTGTATTGATACCTGGGTTTGCCCTGACCCAGGTGCAGCACCTAGCACTTGGTCTTTTTAAACCTCATGAGATTCCAGTGGGCCCACTTCTAGAGCTTGTTCAAGTCACTCTGAATGACATCCTGTCCCTCAGGTATTGCAACAGCACCACTCAGCTTGGAGTTGTCAGCAAACATGCTGAGCGTGTACTCACTCCTGGTGCCCATTTTAAGTAGCAGTATTTATATCTACAGCCACTTTTCTCAAATTTTCTGTGTAAATAGGGCCAAAATTTTAATTCATACTGGAATAAATTTAGAACAGCCCTGGTTAAGTTTTCTAAAGGTTTTTTTTTGTTAGTTGGTTAGGTTTGGTTTTTTTTCTTTTATTTAATAGAATCAATATTTTTTACTGAACTGGAGTTTTCTGGTCTAGTATTTAAGTTTAAATCCATTTCTACCTGCAAGAAATTATTCAAAATATCAGCAGAGGAACATCAGAAAATTCACATTTGAATTATCTACAATTTGAAGATAAATAAAGAGCCTAAAATTAGAGGAAAACAAAGAAGAAAAAGTCCTTTTTTATATGATTTTTTGCAAAACATATTGAGACATGTTAGTGAAAATATCTTTATGTTTTCAGCAGTCTTAAATATCATATCTATATTTCATTGTACTGTTTACTTAGAACAACTAAAAGTTATAGCTGAGCACAAGGTGAATAAAAAGATGCTATGGAACTCAGAAAGATCAAGTTCGTATGACTTTGTTGATCTGACTTGTTTCTATAAACAAGTTTTCAGATTCAATTAGTTCAAAATAAATATCCCTATGACTTCATTTTGCTGACAGTCACCTGTACCTCTACACTGTATTGGAAAATCATAAAAGATGATATGATCTATTCAAGAGTTTTTCATCATAGACATTTTCCAGCAGTGTCTAAGGTTTTATCACCTATATTATATGTCATTAGTAGGCATCACTGAGATCTCACCCTCTTCCACCACAGTCTGTTTATACACAGTCTGTATATACATCACTGTTTATAACAGTCCTAGTATACATTTTAAATCAAAGATGAAATATTTATGACTCAGATATGTGTTTCTTGGTCTTTTTTACTTGATCATATTTTTAAATACCAAGTTAAGCATCATGAGCAATGTTTTCATCATAAGGTATATTGATTAAGAGAGCTGCTGCAATTTTAACTTACCCATGTGTGTCACAAGAATATTTCGAATGGCTCTATTACACCTGTCTATTCAAGTGTGCACAATTAAAATGTTATGGCACATTACAAAGAAGATCAAGATGTTCTGTATCATCTATTCTTAGGCCAAAACCAAGTAATGAACTAAATTTCCATACATATGAACAACCTGGTCTGGTGAAAAGTGTTGTTGCCCATGAGGAGTTGGGACTAGGTGATCTGTCAGATCCTTTCCAACAAAACCATTCTATGATTCTATAATATTATCTAAAAGAAAAATGTTATGGAGAGTAGTTACATTTTAATTCTGTATAGCATAAGTATGTCCAGTTTTCAACTGTATTAATTATTTAAATTAAAAAAAAAAAATCCCTCTGGCTCACTCTTCTGCCCATTATCTCTTTAGACTACTGTTATATACATCACTATACCTGTTAATTTCTCTAAATCTACTTTTGTAGTTTGTCACAGACCTGTAGTTATCCATGTTAGAAGAATATGGAGGCCTCATAGAAGAATATGTTTTATGCCCTCAGTTCTGGAGCAGAAATATTTGAGTTCCCTCTCCCTCAAAAACCCATTCCACTGTGGCTTCTCACAGCTGATGGGTTTTGTCTTATCAGTTTTTTCACCTAGAGAGATGTAAAACTAGTAGAACACAACTCCAGTTGTACCATCTACTCTCTTTGTGATTTTATATGATGGAGATAAGGGCTTATGTGCATTCTGTTTGAGACTGGTCATATCTGTTCACACTTTGCTGTTTATCTAACCCAAGAAACCTTAAGAATAGGAATGGCCATACCCTTTCTTCAAAGAAGGATCTATGAAACTGCTACTTGAATATCTCTGTCAAAAATGCGGTCCTATATTTTTGTTTAGCGACAATAAAATCTGTTCCTAATTGTTCTAATTTGTTCCAGAATGAACTACCCATACTGTGCATTATGTTTAGTGTCCTAGACTAGAAGCAGTCAGCAGTGCTGATTCCTAAGATCTTGGGATGTTACATTTGGTAGTGATAAAAAAACCCACAACATTTTAAAGGTTAAAGAAAATTAGATTTTAAAATACTAACAATCAATGTATTTGTAACATCACGTACTGATTGATTAACCAGAATATGTACCTGCTAAGTCCCTATTAGGGAACAATGAGAAAGTACTTCAAGCATTCTTGATTAAACAGGAATTTTTTCAGCTTAGCTGGAAGAATTTCAAAATATTTTAGATGATATTGAACTGATTAACTGAAATAAACCTAAATGTATTAGCAAAAAATAGAAACTGAAAACATTGTCACGCAGATAAGTGAAAAACATTATATAGTTTTTTTTCATCACTTGTTTAAATGAGTTCACTTTGTTGGTGATTTGAATTAATTCTCTTTGAACAGTCATGTAAATTTTTCTGTTGTAAAAAGTTTTCAGTGAAAGGACAACATGACATAGTGGAAGTTAGACCACTGAAATGGGTTTCTCATGCTAATGCTGCTACAAAGAGTGAGGGGAAAAAAGAAGGAATAAAAAATGAAGGGCTTCAGATTAAAACCAAAAGTAAACCTCTGCAATGTTGTGATTTTTTTTTTTCTTTCCTGGAAAAAAGAATTCTTAAGACTCTATGTATAACACATTTGGAATGCTTTGCAATGAGTATATTATTACCTAACGTGGAAGTTCCATCTCAATTTGCCGTTAGTGTCTCTAGCTTCTCTGCTAAGTGCTATTGATGTCTCTTGTTCCACGGGCTTGCAATTTTGTCCATGTTACATTTCTGTAGCAGAAACATACACTGCAAAATTGCTAGCTTCTGTCTCATTACTCAATCAGATTTAAACTAATGTCTACCTTTCCACTTCCTTTACTGATAAATCATCATAAAAATACATAAACTACATATTTTCACTTCCTGTGCCTTTTAAAATCTTTTTCCTGTACTGTACATCAATCTTCACACTACTGTCTTCTCTTGCCTCCTATACCCTGAGCTATAATTGAATTAGGTGTTTAAAACAATGTGCTAAACAATGCTTTTATCTAATTTAGGTCCAACAAGAAGGATATGGTATGTCTAAGTCATTTTTTTTTTCTGAGTGATGGTTAATAGTAACTAAAAATTTTGTTCCCAAGTGGGGCTTTAAAATTGCCTCTCATTTAAGTCCTTATTTGAATTACTAGTCATCTAACTAATGGTTTTAACATTAGTTATTTTGCATTCACAAACACTAAGAGCAAAGAAAATGTAGGGAGGGAAAGAATAGCAAGCTGTTGGAAATACAGAAAAGAAAATGTATCTTAGTAAGTGATAAGTATACCTTTGCCATTCAACAACTTTATCAAGTATTTGTCAGCTCAGTTCTCTACTTCTTCCTGGTCATTTATGTCTTTGAAAGATCGCTTTGTACATAACTATGCAATATACTTCCAATAAAGTTCAGAATTAGAGGATAATATGATTGAAATTATATCAGAGAGACGCCAGCAGTCTTCGCATTACCTGACAGAAAATTTATAATTTTAGCTTTATTTGTTTGCTGGATAAATTGTTTTACTGATTGCCATTAAATCTAAAAATATGCTGACAGATCAAGAAAACACTCTTACATATCCCTTGATAAAGTCAGTGTAGTGGCAAAGATCTCTCATGAACAGAAGATTCTAATTCATTCTTCATCACCGTACTTCAACAAGACAGGTGTTTCTTTTAGTTTCTGTCTTTCTGATTGTGATATCATACAATGAGTATGATATACATGGTATACCATAAGATATATGGTATATAGTTTACCATATACATAGTATACCATGTGAGTATGGTACTCATTCAGTGAGTATGCTAATGGTGGTGTCTAAGAGAAATTTTGGGCAGAAAGCATATGTGTACCAGAACATCCATCAGGTAACTGCAGTTATATTGTCTGCACTATCTGTCTTATAAGTGGACTTTTTACTCAGCACATTAGTACATTATATTGTTACAAAGCCATTTGTACCTACTGAGTATTTACTACAGAATGAAGTTCAAATAATTAGTTTTGACATAGGCAGCACTAAGTGATCTGTGAATTTCAAGACTGAAACATTTTCCTTTCCACTACCATTTGCTGACAGGGGATATCACTAATGGATTTATTTCTGTTTTGCTTGAAGATTTCTTTTCTGAATTATTCTGTGTACTCAGTCAGGCAGTTCTTCCAAGGAGCTGCTTCTAGTTTTAACTGGTTTAAAGTGACAACTTTTAAGATTAAAACTTTTCTGGATACACCTGTGCAAAGAAAAATGTCTTCAAAACAAGATGTAGCCCAAGTGTGATTTAGAAGAGGGCAACCTTCTCAGTGTAGCAGTTACTGTCTGTACTGCATGGCAAAACCAGACTGTAGGACTGCAGAAGCAGCATGGCTGTTGAGCAGAGTTGTAGACACACTTCCACTTTCATTCCTCACATATTACAAGCACAATAGTAAGGAAATTGGGGGAGAGGCTAATGGTGAACTTAAAGACCTCTTAATTCTTTTCTCTCCTGAGTGTATCCAGATTATAATAATTAAATTTGTTAAGCCTGCACATCCAATATGAATTATCAGTCTTCAGAATATTCATTCATAAATACTGTGCATAAAGGGGAAATATACAATCATGGATGGGATGTGTGGATAGACGAATATGAGGTAAATACCTCAATGAGTACTTATATGTAAATACTATAATTTAGCATAAATGGTAATGAGGTTACTGCAAGCCAGGTCATACACTTCAGAGCAGCTGAAAAGGAATAAGTGAAGAGAGGTAAAGAACAGAAAATATTGAACTCTACTTCAAACTTTTCAGGATGCCAACCAACTGAATTTTCATGTATATGAGTGGAAGCAGGAAAGAAAATATGTACCTTTACAAGAGAATTCTACTGCGGGTTCCTCTTTTTTTTAGGAAATTATTCTTCAGCAGTATGTAGAATTTACTCAACTATTTCTGGTTATTCTGCACTAACTTTCTTTGCTTCCTCTCCAGATTCTTAAAACTAAGTGTTGCAAAGGTTTTAGAAAAAAATTATCACCTCACAGAGCATTGCCTATAGCACAAGGAACCATTTGGAATTGACAGTACATCACTCAAGTCCTACCAAAATGCAATGATGACACATAAAATTACTTAATATGTAATATAGTCCAAAATTTCTGATATGAAGCCTAATTGCAAAAACCCTTGTTTTCAGTACATTTACTCATTTGAGGACTATCATTGCATCGTAGGTATTCTTAAACATATTTTTGTTTATTATCAAATGGTTAATATGTTCAGGTATTGATTACTCTGTTTGCACTTGAGATTAAACAAAACAAACAAAAACCCCCAAACAAACAAAGAGAAAAACCCCAACCAAACCCCAGGCTATTAACCACTGAAGATATTTGACTGGAAATTACTTGTTAGATTTTGAAGGCTATTGAAGTGAACCAACATATGATTCATCAATGCCACTGATTATGAACTAAATAAACAGCAAAATAAAACCAAGGGATACACCATGACTGGGACGGTCTCCGAAAGGTCAGGCCAAAATCCGCTCAATATCAAACTTAAAGGCTAATTTTCAAAATGCACAGTTAATTTTGATCTTTCCCCCACTCTCTTTTTACACACATTAGATTTTTTGTTTCAGATAGATATATTCAGCCAATTTTTAAACTTTAGTTTATAGGGTAAATGGAAAATCAGAAGTTGAGTCTGATCTCACAGTTTATCTCTTTGCAATGCCCAAAATCTCAGTTATTGTTCTCAGACTAAGTCTCAATTTAGTAACATTTGGTATGTGTTGCAAATACATAGTGCAATTTGCAGTCTGTTACACCATTGGGTAATTTGCCATAAAGAAACAAGGATGTACAATTAATGATTTAGTATGTATTTCAACAAGAAAAAAACAAACCAGAAAGTATTCACCACATTTTTCATTGAAACAAAAAAAACTATTGCTGTTCCCTGATTTTTGTCGTCTCTTGCTTTTTTGCATATTCTCACCAAGGCCAGTGACACATTCGAGTCTTAACTTGCCATGTCCAGGAAAAAGTCTTCATTATTGAAAGAAGAATAGAAGTTTTTAGTCCTCATTTACAATATAATAAGAGGCATTTTCAAAACAATGATCTTAACATCAATCTGATGATCTTAACACAGTTCCAATATTAAATTAGAAGCACCATTTGTCTTTTGAAGTGTTTAATTTTTTTTATTTTTGAATGCTTTAGGTATATCTACAAAACAAGATGTTCTTATTTTGTTGTAGCATGGCCTAAATAATATTGCCAAACTTATGCATCATCTGCACCTCCTCCTTATGCCACTGTCTGAAACAACATATACACAATTGTTTAAAATAGCTTCCCAAAAATCTGATTGCAAGAAGTACCTGAAGAAGATAAACAATTTGGATGAAGCATTAGTTGATGACAAAATCCAGTAGAGGTTGTCTCTTAGTTTTCTAAAGTAAGTTAAACTAAAAAAAGATAAGAAACATCACCCTGTTTCTAAAAATATCAAATAATAAATGCAGTGAATGAGAAATTTCATTAGAAATAATTTACGACTAGTATAATTCACTTATCTTTCACCTCTTGTTCTTACATGTCTTCTGATGTAAACTTGATTTACTCTTCATTTTTTATGTTATTCTTCCCAATAGTGTACTTGATATTTAAGAATAAAAAGTACACAAAGAAACAACCAGAAAATACATATATGTTAACACAGTGTGATTGCAAAGATAGATAAATATTATTTAAATTATACATAATATTTTTGTAAAACTAACCTTAGGTACTCTTGGAATTATATACATAAAAATTGCATCCATATTGTATTGAAGCAAATGAAATTCCAGTTAGAGATATGAAGGTGTGACTATATAAATCAGTATTTATTTTGATCCTGAAAATTGCTGTCTCAGTTTTGGACTATCATTTTTCTGGTCTTAAGTGATTGAATAAGCCTTCATCTATTTTTTTTTTTTGGTGCTGCTTTCAGCTACAACAAGTGAAATTAGATTTCAATAGATTATTATTTTTCTATATGTTTGAAAAGTCTTATTTTATAAAGTATCATGAAGATTTATATTTAGTTCACAATGTAAGTAACAGATATTAGTAAAAGCTTCAATTTATTGTTCAGCTGCATTCTTATTATAGAAATTGAACATTAGAATAACAAATGATATTTTTAGTTATAACACAATACTGATCCTAATTTTATAGTATCAGCAATCCTTTTATATTTACTCAAATATGTTACAGTTTTCCAGAGACATGTAGGTAAAAAAAAAAAAAATATCTATTTTATATCTAAAAAAAAAAAATTCTGAACTAGGAACACACTAAAATATCTACCAGCTATTAATTAGGACTAAAAATTACAGCAGGCTCATTTCTCAGATTTTGAAATTTTTAAGAAAAATATGATTTGGACAGATTTTATTATTCAGAAAACCTGAATGAAAATAATTGAACTCTGTCCATATTTTTTAGCAAGAGCTTTAATGAGACTCAATCTACCTTCATATAGGCATCTATTGCACATACTGATTTATGGAAAAATATTAGATAATTGATTAATGGATTTTCTGCTGGTGAAAAGGTTATTCTATTTCATACACGGATACATTTAGAGCCCAAACAAAATATGTATTTTCTAATCAGACAGTTATTTCGGTAAAAAATGTTTTATATACTGTTTGCAAATATAGCATTCAAGCAAATTAATGTATTAAATAAAACAGTTCTGTGAAAAAACACATGGATGCAAATGTAGAAACTGGATAGGAAATTATCTATTAATGGCCTGAAAGTATGGAAACAAGATAGAAGTAAAACTGATTGGAGAATGGCATACATTTGGTTGAAAATTTTCAACATTTCCTGATAAATCAATTGGGAACTTCAAAGAGAGTACCTTGGAGGCTCTCTATAAAATTTGTAGATGACAGTAAGCTAGCTGTGATTTTGCATAATGTAAAACACAATACAGAGGACTGACTATCTCAATGGCCACACAAACAACATAATAAAAAATGAAACTGAAGTAAACGACTAAGATTGTATATTAGGAAAACCCTCGAAATATTTAGTTTGTGAATTTAATACTTAAAACTTCTAATAAAATGGTTATTTGAGGTAGAAATCGTTTGTTTGTTTGTTTATTTTGAGAAAATTTCACTGAAAGCACATGCAAATTTCTGTACTTCTTCAAAGTCAAATTGAAAATTTGTATAATTAGAGTCCATACCAAAAAATCCTGTGGCAAATCTTCTTGGACTTCCACTGTAGTTACTGCATCTGTAACTGAAGGATCCCACAGCAGAAAAACTACTCAAGCAATGAGTGGCAAGGAAATAAACAAAAGAAATTTCAGTATTGCTTGCTTAACATGTGAAAAAGCTCTGAATTTCAACTCTTCCCTATCTTTCCAAAACTGGCAGTAAAACTAGCAGAACAGACTCTAGCCTCCCAAGTGCTATTTTATGCCTTTTTCCTTTTCCAGCTATTCATATTTTCTTCTTTAGACAATTCACCAAGTGGTATTACCATGAGATGAGTACTGGTAAAGGACACAGCATATTCTTATGGCCATAACTTCTCGCCTGGTGTCACTTGTTTCTTTTTGCAGGTTGCTATGATTATACCCTACTCTGATTTGCATTGGATTAGTGGAATTTCCCTGTCTTTTTAATGGAAGTGAACATGTGGCACATAGCTTTAAAAGTGTGCTACCAAACATAATGAATGTTGGATAGTTGCACCCATAGGCTTTGTTGATAAAGCCAAATATATGTGAACTATGACATTCTTTCTGTAAATTGCTACCCCTACTCAATGTATGATTCATGAGAAAAAGAATCAGATAAAACAGACTTGGCAAATGGCTAGAAACAAAAATAAACAACCAGACAGTAGAACAAAATTCGCGCTACAGAATCCAAGGCCATATTGGCATTGCTAGAAAGAGACTATATACTTTTTACTGATTTTTGAGAGCCTCGGAAATGCCAGGCTTGGTCTGTTTGAACTTTTCTTGACCTGACTGTAGCTTGGTTTTACTTGATTTCCCCTGTGAAAGCAATTTCTCTAATTGACAACCTGTCCACAGCTAATTTGTTTTACTTTTATGTTTTTATGGTCCAACCATAGTTTTGTAAAGATAAACAGTTATTATATATAAAATTGGATATTTATGACTCTAAAATCATGATGTAGCATGGAGAAATACAGACCTGGTATGACAGAAGAGGCTGTGAGAAGCAGAGGCACAGTATAAGCATAGCAGAGCACAGACCTGGAATGATAAGGGATGAGTCTCAAGGAAATAAACAAGAATTCCAGTGTGTTTTGGTTAAGTGTGTGACCAAGCTCCAACTTCCTGCCCTTCTCTATTCTCCATTGCACCTTAAGATGTCTTAATCTATGAAATTCAAGCCAGTTTCTTCACTGTGACTCCTTTCTTAGATGTGAGACATACCTATTAATCTCCATGGCATATGAAATGACGCTTATTAAGCTATTAAAGTGAGTAATAATTTGCTAAGTTGCCACCATGCTAAATATCTTAGAAGTTCATAGATTCAAAGTTGTGCTTGACCTTGATTGATTTTAAAAATCATTAAGGTGACTATTTTGTGGTGAATGGAAAACATTCTGGGTGTCAGAGACATACTGGAATCACTATGACATGGCATGTCATAGAGAAATAAGTTAGAAATTTCAGATAAATATAATTTAATTCCTTTATTATTCCTTATTAAACTACAAAGTTCTAAAAATTTACAAATGTAGCTATAAATATGCATATATGAGGTACATATTAATATATACGTAATTTTTCATATTTTTATATTTATGTATGTACATGTAAGCATATATATTATACATAGATATGGTGCTCAGAATTTCAGGTGGGTTGATGTTAGTAACAAGAGTTTCATAGATAAAAATTTTGGTCATAAAATTGTCCAAATGAATTTTGCATTCTTTACTGAGAAGTCCTGAGAAATCAGAGCTTACATTTTACAAATAATAATTGCTGGGGTTTTTTTAAGTCTTTTTCTGATCTGTGTATTAGAAGTGCAGAAGAAAGGGTTAGTCCCACATAAGAGGTTTCTTCAAGGGAGAAGCTGTACAATTGACTGTGTAGTTGTGATTTATGTATTATATAATAATCAGAATTATTTAATGAATATTTGCTATATTGTGGAATAACAGCCACTTGAATGATGCAAAATGTATTATTTTTCTGGATTGCTATAAATATATATGGGAATATATTGCCTGTTACCAGATGAATTTCTTTTCCTGCTTCTTGGAAACTGAAGCAGTGTTGTGGTTTAACCACAACTGGCAGCTAAGTACCATGAAGCCTCTTGCTCACTTATCTCCAGTGCAGTGGGATGGGGAGAAGAATCAAGGGGGAAAAAAAGTAAAGCTCATGGACTCAGTTAAGAACAGTTTGACTATTGAAACTAAGTTAATTACAAATAATAATAATAATAATAGGGAGAAACAGAAAGCCCAAGGAAAACAAGTGGTGCACATTACAATTGTTCAGCACCACTCTTTAGTGCTTTTTTGGTGTCTATTTCATAGAAGTTCATTTGGAAGAGCTTCATTGGAAGTTGGATGATTTCATATGGCAGTACTGATATTGTGCCTGATACCAACTGCAAGTCATTCATGTGGCACTCCACACTATAATGACACTTCTGTTTGTGTTCAGTTCTGGTTTTAAATATCTGTAAATTTCCAGTCCATCTAACACAATTTCTCACATTGATATTCTTGATCTCTGAATTCTGTTAAATGGAATATCAGTAGGTGTCAATCAGTGAGTTTTTGGTGTTCTTCATGAAAGGTAATGATACTAAAAACCTTGCTACTTCACCATGTAGTCTTTCAGTATATGTATATTATTTTGACAATGATTTCCAGTAGCCCCTACTATGTAGGTTATATGTCCAAACCCAGACTTCATGACATATTATTTGAAGTCATGTTGAGTAATCTACAGAGTATTCTTAGACATTATTATATCAAACCTGTCATATAATACAAAACCAGGTTTGACTTGCAGACAGTTCTTCTTTTTTTTTTTTTTTTTTTTTTTTTTGGCTTTAACATCCTCCAGTAAAGCTAACTTAAGGGAACATTAAAAATAAAATTATAAAACAGCAGACCTAGAGGATACTTTAAATACTTTAAAGGTTCATACAGTCCTGTAGTTTTCAAACTGTTCTTAACTGATCTAGAAAATCCATTGGCTATTTCTTAGTAATCTGCAGAAGATTAAAAAAAGCCATTAGCTATCTGAAATTGTACGAGATATTCTCTACTTCTTCAGCTCAATCACACTAGAATTTGTGTGAATCTCTCAGTTTTAAAAATGATGATTTATGTGCCTCTGTGGTTCAGAGATGTCCAGAAAGTCGTTAATTATTTTTGGTTTAAGAAAAAGAAAACTGCTGTGATAAATGAGGGGAAGGGACAAGTCAGTGGATCAGTTCAATTCCAGCAGTGACAAGAGAAGGAGTTCCTTCTTTACATCACAGAGTTGCCACAGCTTTGAGACAAGACCACTGTTTTGCTCCAGGTTTGAGGTTCAATTAAGGAGCTGGTTAGAATCAAAGAGTCCATGGCCAAGGTTTTCTACACCTTCAGCTATTTATTCTTTTATTTGACTGGCACCAATGACATCATGGCAGTGGGCACAATTCCTTGTATTCCAAGATATAATTTTCCTGTTATTATAATATGGTTGTCAGCTTTGAGTCATGGCCAGTAGCTTTGCTACCAAAATTGTGTTTGTGCATCTTTTCACTAACAGTGGGCCAGTGCCTAAAGAAAGAATAGTGAAGAAAAAAAATCACTTTTACTGTCTTTTAGCAATTAACTCTTAGCTGTATCTACTATTCAGAAAAAAACTCCTGAAATAGTATCTCAAAGTCTATTATCATTAAAAGCAAAAGGATGAGTGGTATAAGAACCCTCAAAGAAAACTAGCTCATATAGACTAAATTATATTTGAATGGGCTTTACTTATACTGTGTAAATAGATGAACAATAATTTCAAATTTGTGTTACAAAGTATTTGTTAATGGAAAAAGGAAACCATTTGATCTTTGGCACCACCTTGAAAGAAGGCACCTTCATTTCAAAGTCAATAGGGAGAATTTCTTCAAGCATAAATTAAATTAACAGGGAAAAACATGACAACAGGAAAAAGGAATTTCTATTCAGTTGCTCCTGTGAATACAGAAGTGCTCAAATAATGTCTTTGTATGAATCACCAAATTATGCTTAGGGGAAGAATTACAAAGTCACAGGAGACCAGAAATTACCTTGCAGCAGAAAAGAGGAAATTTCTATAGTTAATGAAGGGTTGTATTCAACCCAAAACCTATAGATACTATAGATACAGTCAAAATAACCTCTACTCTATTTTGAAGCTAGATGAGAATGTAGAGGGTTTTCTGTCAATAATTTGCTATATTATTTTAAATAAGAATTAGAATGTAAACCATTGGAATTTTTTGTTTTGTCACCCTTTTCCTACAGGTATGGATATATTTACATACAATGTGGATAATTTTTGTACAGAAAAATAATATAGATCAGGAGCATTCAGGACAACAAGTCTTGCTGAATTAAAGAAGTGGTCACTTATATTTCCTAAGAGCTTTGTAGTAGTTACAAAAAACCCCACCTATTGGCAACAAGAAAACACCAGGCTACAAAAAGTGTTTTGAATGCACCCATGAAAAGAATTGGCCTTATCAGAGCTTTACAGATGAAGTCACATGTATTTTCAGCTTTCTGTGATGATATGGATGATGAACATGATGATTTGCTTTGCATTCTAATACGGTTTAGCTAGCTAAAATACTTGCTATTTTCCCAAAGTGTTCAGAAATGTAAATCTCTTTCCTGAAATTTTTTAAAACTATCATATTAATGTTTTATTAAAACAACATATGAAAGTGAAACTCTGCTTAACAGGTTTACTTACGTTTCTGGTGTTTTCTTGTGACAATAACCTTGATTTAGTAGAGCAGGGAAGAATGGTAATAGTTTATATTAGAGTTGGAAAAAAATAGAGTTTTATCCATAAACTTCAACTGTAATTGGAAAGACAAAACTGCTTTGAAAATGTTTTGACATATTTAAAACCTTTCACATTGTGGCTGAAAACTGTTGGCAATCAACAGCCATATGAAAAGCTGAGTGAAATGTTTCACTGGCATTTTCATTAGTTTAATGAATCACAGATGACTGGTTATGAAAATAATTTTCAAAGTCCTGGAATTTTGGTTACAATTTATCAGCTAAGAAAGAATTTCAAGGATGCTGTGACAGTGAATAGAACTTGAACTTATATAGGAATCTCTTGCTTTGTTTTGGTAAAAGTAAAGAAAAACATTCTTGCCATAGGTTAGCATATAGGACCAGAGTAGCTTTTATGCCAATAGCACTTTATAGTCATTAGTTCACTGTTTCAGCCTTACTACAAGTGGTACTAATATTGATATAACCCAGAGGAACACTATTGATCCTTTTGAACCTTCACTCACTTTGAATTTCAACCCTCACATTAGAACTTTATATATGATGGCAGACATGCAGAAGCACAACTTCATTTATTGTCCTATCAAATATTTTATCAATAGACCTTAACTTTTTTGACCCATGTGAAAACTTTATATATATATATATATAGAGGAAGAACATCTTGTTGGGATTTAGGTATGCTATTCTGTGTACACTCCCTGTGGACGTAGAACGTATTTCCTTCAAAATATCTGAGGGCTGCTATGTGTTTTTTTAACAGTCTTTTCAAGACCAAATGAAGCCATGCTTTTTGGGTTTGTTTTTGTTTTTTTGGAAAACTTTCAAAGCTTCTAAGTATTTCTGTCACCATACTCTTTATTCCCTTTTTGTCTACAATTTTCATATAGTTCAGTGGCTGAAAAAAAAGCCTTCTAACTGAAACCTCACCAGTGCCAAGTAGAGCAGAATAATTACATCTGCATTTTACACCTCTGTCAAATTCCACTAAAATGACTTTTGCCCTAAGTCACTGTACAGGTTACATGGATTGTAATAGCAATTTTCCACATATTTCCTCAGTCTTTTCCCAGCACATATGTAATACAAGATATTTCACTTTTACTATCTTTGTATGTGATTTTTCTCCTGTAGTAAGCTAATAGTTTTACTTTTATCCTTATTTTGCTTCATTTCATTGATTTCTTGAGTTTCTAAAGAACATTTCATATTCTATTGATTTGCTTAATATGAGAAAAAAGAGAGACTATCAAATACAGGCTTTTTAATTGGATTCAACCTTCTGAAAAGTCACATTAAAATTATTAAAGGAAATATTGTAAGCTTACACTGTAAAACAACAAGATTGATGTTAAGTACACTGTACCTGCAAGGATTCCTATGGAAATCCCTAATGATTTATAAGCACATTCACAGTCCCTTTGGCTTATACTTGCTGAGTGCACCCAAAGCATAACCTATTTTCATAATCCTTGCTTCACACACTCTGAGGATTTGCAAACTCTTGCAAGATTGTAGAATCCATTGCCTTTCTTCCATCTACTATCAATATACTCTGTTGGCAATTACTGTAGATCCAAGATTTCTTGTTCATTTTTACCTCTGACCTGTCACGTCTTTTGTTTCAGGATAGCCTTTTCTTCGTATTGTCAGACTCCTGTTCACTCTCCAGCCTGGCCTGATCCCAGACTTACTAAGTCAGGAACACATTTTCACCAATTTTCACCAAAGTGATTTGATATCTTAGTGAATCAGTTATTAGGTTCAGTGCTGTGAGATCTACCTATACATCATTATCTAGTTATTTACAAGATGTTATATGGATTAGTGTTCCTTCTTCTCAACTGGTTAAACATGACTCTTTTATATTTATTTTTGGTTAGGCTTCTGTCCCATGCTATTACCACTATTGTTTGTGTAAGCTGTTTGAAAATAAGTAGGTAGTGCTGCAGAAACAACCATTCTCAAAAGTAAGGCTGTTTGCTGCACATTTTTCTTTTTACTGGTGTTTATTTCCTCCAGAACGTTATGCTGAGGATAAAACTCTCTAATATACAGAAGCAGTACTCATGAGTAAAAGTTTCACCCTCTGCCCCTCTGGTTGTTATATACAGGCAAAATCATACTGAGGTGTCCAGGAGTATTTCTTTGTACTGCAGGAAGCAAATATGGTGTCTGTTCATGCTACAGAGACATTTTATATGCTCTCTCATATCATCCTTGCAAGGATGCCACAACTTTTTCTTAAGTGCCAAGTTTCAAGGTAAGTGGACATAGTAATTCAGGCCTTGAAATGGAGGAGAAATTTTCTTTTATTGTACAACAATGAAAAGGTGTTTTGCAGTAAAATTAGGAATCTTGTAGAAAGGTAGAAGATTGCTATTCATAGACCACCTTTGCAGCTGCCACCATAATCCCCTGACGGACCAAATAGTCCTTGAGTTAAACAAAGGCTTGAGTTAAGCTGAAAAAAGTCTTGATTTGTGTAGTTGTGGCAGCCAATTTCTTGACTATATCATTACTTTTACTCTCATCAGATGGAATGAGTAGGAAGCTCGACATTGTTCTGAGAATATTATACCTTCCTTTTCTGTTGGATCTAAATGGCCATATCTGGCATACTTTCTGGTCTGTATTTTCTTCATTATGCTTTTTCTTGTGTCCTTCAAAGATGTTTCCTATTTCTATATTAAAACTATTTTGTTGCACACATTGTACATACCTAAGTCTTTCAGATAAGCAAAGATTTTCTTGAAGGGTGATGTTACATTTAATAAATTGCTATTCTCTTACTCAAGTAACAGAGCTGATTTATGTCTTCTTTGTCTGAGCTACCTTACTATTTACATAGTCAGATTACAACCAGCGTAAATGGTAAAGATCTGAAAATAAACTCTCCCTGAGCATTCAAAAAGAAAAGAAACAGCAAATAACATAAAACTTCTCATTTTTCCTTCTCATATTCAAATCATACCTTCTTTGGGATTGTAGTAATAAATCTTTCTTTCTTTTTTTTTTTTCCCCCCTGACACTGTACGTTTCATTCTGTCTCATAACTTTATCTACTTACCAGAGAGACTGGAGTCTGTGCTGATCAAAGATGAGACATCAAAACTCAGTAAAATTTCAAAACAAAAATAAGACTTGAATGCTATTAGGTTAAAGACTTTCACATATTGAAATATGAAACCAAAATGGAAGCTAATAGTCACTTTCTGACTTCCTACATGCAATTCAGATATGATTTTTTGACCTTTACAGTTTTCTGTTAACTTTACTCACATGGATAAGTATAAGTGTAGCTGAAATACTCTTTTTTAATTTTCTTTACATGCATGAGTGTCATACTTGTGGGTTTTTTTGGCTTTTTTTTCCAACTGATTACTTCTTTTTTTGGTAAATCTTGCTTTTGATGAAACAAAGTAGAAAGTAATCTATAAGATAGTCATGATCTACTCAGATTTAGCATATTTTCTAAATCTGGACATTTGGTTACAGTGTGGAGAGGTGTAGTATGGATGCACTGGCCATGAGAGATACTTCTCTTTAAAGAGATATTCATCAAAACAAAACAAAGATTAGTAACTCACCTATTTTATTTAGAGTACTGTGTTTTCTGCAGAGAGTTTTGAGTAAAATTTTTGTGTGTGTCTATATTTCATCACAGTCCATACTTTAACTATAAGCCACCACAGAAGTCCTTCAGTAAAATTTTCAGAGTTCTTCCTTACAGTTAGGCCAGATGTATGGTTTTCTTATTTCATCTTTCTACAGCAGCTTGTTGCAGTATTTGGTGAATCTGTGTGTTAGAATCTCCCTCCCAAACATTTTCTGAACTCTTCATACATTTTGCAGCTTCTAAATTCTCCTTATACAAATGTAAATATATAAAAAAATATTAAAGGAATCTTTACTATTAAAAACAGGCTTTCTGAGAAACTGTGCTGATCAACTGTAATTGACTCTGTAATCAACTCTGACTAAATGTGTCTTGCTTGTTTTTCAGTTTTTATAAATGAAATATAGTAATTTCTCATAAATTTGCTCAAAGATTGGAGATTATATATATATACAAATCTATTAAAATACTGATTTATTTGTTCAAAGAATATGTACTACTAAACAATTACAGAACACTAAAGTATGTAGATGCTAGTGTTTAACAGAAATGCGAACCCCAGTAGAAAAAATATGGGGGATCAGAGAGCCATATGGCCTCAGCCCTATTATCAGGGGCTGTAAATGAAGGCTTAGGGAAGAGGGCAAAAACACATTAGGCAATAGGTGTTTCTTTCCCAAATATTTAACTAGCATAAGGCAAAAAACTCAGAGGATTGTGACAGCATCCTATTGAATACAAGGGTTGCTGGGTCCTGAAATACTTTGTGAATGAATTCATTTCCCTTTTAACAATGAATTTTCAAATTCAGATCCTAAAACCTCCTATACAAATTCTGCACTGCATATGAGATGCATAAAATGTCTGGAACTGGAGACCCACAATGCCTTCCAGCATACTCACTGTGCAGTACCAGCTTCACTGGGAACTGCAGAAGAAGCACAGACTTCCCTTTTACCCATCTGGGGTTTTTCAGTCAGCTTTATAATAAAGCATTAACAGGATGAGACTATGCAGAAAGCAAAAGATTTTCATGACCCCCAATCTTCACAGCTTCTCAGTTTTTAGAATGTTTACATTGTACATAGGAGTCACAGATTCAACTTAATTCAGTGTTTCAATCTCCAGAAATGTTCCTCTAACATTTTCATATTGAACTGTTCCCAACAAAGTCTTTCTATTATTCTATTCCCTAATGGGACCTTCAGAATCAATTAAGTACACAAGATATATAAATGTATAACTTCTTTTGGAGAAGGAATGAATAAACCCAAGATTTTTTAAAAGAATGCTACTCCTGGAGATATGCAAAATATAGTATTGACAGCACACTGTGTTAAGGAAGTACAAATTCAAGTCACTATCTTTTCTACATACTCTTTCTGAAATTTGATGAAAGACCATCAATTTCATAAACTGAAAACATATGTATGACTTCCCACAATGTCAATACTTCTCTGAGGTGTGTATGTATGCTTCAAAATTTGGTCTTCTGTATTTGAGTTGAACGTGTAAGTCACAGGTCACTTCCAGGCCTGAGTTGTTGACAGGCAAGATAGTCAACAGTTCTGAAGTCTAGGAAGATATTTTTCTTCTCTCTGCTTTAAGGGGCTCGCTATAAAGTGTTGGTTTTAAGCCAACTCATGGTTCACTCATGGTTTGCTTTGAAGTGAGCAAGAATAAACATCTTGATGTTGGTTTTTTATTTTAGGAAGCTTTTCAAATATGAGTCAGAATATTCCACATTCAAAGTAGACAGAACAATATACAATAGTTTGCCCCTCTAACTTGCCTGTCAAATCTTCATGTAAGAAAGACTAATTTTATAAGCTCTTGGAATATTTATTAATTTTGTAGCATTCTACTAGACTCTGCAAGAGGTAAGTTGAAATGTCAAATTTTAGGGTGACTGAAATTAAATTATGTGAATTGTGGTTTTAAAATCTATTTTCAATTTTGATAAAAGTATAAGACAAATTGATTAATTTCTTTCGTTGCATAAAAAACATTAAAATTCTGTGATCTTTAAAACATTGTATATTAAAAATGTGTATAACATTTACTTTCTGGCTTCTCTGCTTTTTTACTTTTAATTAATCTTTCATGGCATTCTAAACTTCTTTCTTCTCTCCCTTCATCATCCCTCCCTCCTTCTCTGCCTCATCCCTCTCTTCAAAAGTGCAGTACACCAACTATTTAAATTAAGAGGTAATTCTGCAAATAGGTGTAGAAGATAATAACTAATAGTTTAGAGGGGTAATCAAAGATTGAACATAAAATAATTATATTTTATGAGTTTACTCTCAGAATTTATTAATCATATAGTCCTGCATCCAAAATATGTGTTATTATTGGATACATTTGTACCTTTGTATCCATAGTATGTCTATCAATTAAGTGAAAAAATTACAGCAAAGGTAGGCACTATTTTCAGAGGATCTTTCAGCATGACATGGTTTAACCTTAGTCATATGAAATTTGTCATTTTATATGACAAATTACAGGTCATCATATTTCTAATTTCAAGTTTTCATAACTGCATTTTTAAAGTACTCGTTTTTTCTCCACATATACTTTCATTACCTTTTCAGGGCACCCTGGACCACTGATTGCACAAAGTAAGTGTGAATTCTGTATACTCTCTTAGATAATGCATGCTGTGCAGTTTATCAGACTGCTGTCCTGCCTGTCATGCATGGACGAAAAATCACCTTTTGCATGCATGAATGCTCTGTTTGGGTGCGTTCCCAAAATGAAGTACATTGTCTTGAAAACTGAAATGATCTGCTGAATTTTAGTATAGAAAATTGTTTGTCCTTTAAGAACTGCCTTTCAGCTTTTTCCCTGTGTCAAAGTGTTTGGATCCATAACATAGTTTGAGCAGAGTCATCTTGTTCCTCTTAACTACTCTGTATAGTCATCTTGAATTGGGTAAGAAATTAACAGTTATGGGATTTTATGAATTCACACTCTTGATAACACTCTTTATCATCTCCCATATTCATACACAAGTCAACTAAAATCATAGCAAGAAAGACTATATTCTTGAACGAGTGGGATTCTGGGATGAGAGGGATTTCTAAATACCCATCTGCATTTAAACAAATATTTAAATGACTGCATATATGAAGTTTAAGCAGATATTTAAACACCATTGAAACAAAAATTAAAAATTTTAAAAATCTTCCCTGTTGGTAGAAAACTCTTTCAGTGCCTATGACTATGCTGGGTTGTACAGAGGAAAATTTCTAGGAATTGACTGTGACTGGTATTTCAGTGTCCAGCATACAACAGACGAGAAGGACTCATAAGGTAGGAGTTGCCCAAACTTTCTCAAGTGGGACCAGGGAACTTACCTCTGTCCCTGTAATATTGAGATCAGTGTCTGTGAGTCCTCACTAACCAGTCCAGTTTAAATATGACATCCTCAATGATAAAACTCAGATTTTGGGGCTTTGAATACAAACACCTCCTTTGCTCCTGTTCTTCACTTACCTAAGCCTTGGTTTATTGCTTTTTTTCAGAGGTATTATCACAGTTTTGAATATAATACTTATAAATAGTATGAAATTTGAACACATACCTTTCATGTAAATTGAGAACTGACAAGTTGCAGTTATTTTGGTATTCTGCCTTTGACCATAGCTTTATAGTGAGTAGCTTAAGTACGTTTTTCCTAACAATTGTAAAACAGAGTGAATGAAAAAAAAAAAAAAACAACACCAATCCAGTGTGTGCAAGTAGTCATTCACAATACTGAATGAAGATTATCATAGAAATTCATGTCTATTTCTAAACCAGAACACACAAATCTGTTATTTCTGTTTCTGGTCTCTATTTCCTACTCTTAGCTCAGTCAACAGTGTTCAGCATGCCTTAATCATTCACCATCCAAGAACATCCGAGGCTTTTTTTGTCTTGTCTCCCCCTTCCATCCCCAAGTCTTTGAGTTGCTTTTTAATTTAAATAATATGTGTACTGCATTTTGGGAACTTCTATTTTGGATGACCAATGTTTCTATGTATTGCATAACTATTTCTCAGGGGTTTGTGTTGCTCTAGGTGGCAAAGTAAAAGCCATAGGTTTAGAAAGAGCAAAGGCATGATCACGTGCACAAGGAATTATGGGACATTCTTTTACTGATTTAAGAGGTTTTATATTAGACCTGATAAAACGCATTCACCTTTTCTAATTTCAGCAAATAGAAAGTATACTTTAATTCTTTCTTGTCCTTTTAGACAACAAGCTTTTGAGATCTCAAAGCCAAATAGTGTATTTTGACTATGATACTCATAAAGGAATAATCAAATTAAAAATTTTAGCCCTGAAACATATCATGTGGTTTGTTATGGAGAGTACTGATGCTAAGAAGAAATGTTTTTAGTTATTAATTTTCTGCAAGATCTTTAACTTTGCTAACCAAAGTTAGTTAAAATATTGGGGCAATTGTTATTTGCAATAAATAAAAATGAAAACTATTATATTTTAACTACTTAAGAACAAAACTTACTATAAATATCAAATAATGGCCATTACATGAAGATTGTTTCCTAGAAATGAATACATGTCTGATTGTGGGTATGCACTAAACTTCACCACAAAAGAGATAAATACTTGCTGAACAAAACAGAAATTATTTAGTAGTGTTCATTCTACAGCTACAGTTTCAGTGAGAATAGAACTGTCACCATGAAGCATGCCTTCCACATGTTTTAAGAAGTTATGGAGATGCTACTAGATTTTATAAAAATTTGCAATGGTAAATAATTGTGAAATAATGTAAAACTACATTTAAAGGTCTTATTGTTAAAAACTGCCTTTGGTAACTGTCTTCCCTTTCACAATCTAAGTATTTCATCATTTTAAAAAAAATGTCTACTGAGATTCTGAGATGTTTTATTAGTTGAAAATATTCATCATAACTTCATAATAATTGGGCATCTTCCATGATAGCAACTGCAGGTGTGAGTGATGGGTTGCTGGTAGATACTGATACCACTGATGTTAAAGGTTTCAAGCCCATAGGAGGAAATTTTATCATCCTTTGTGAATGTCAGAAGAAAAGAACTGCTTTTAACAAAATTACTGCAGAAGGTTTTGTTTGTTTGTTAGTTTGTGGGTTTTTTGTTTTGTTTTGTTTTGTTGGTGGGTCTTTTTTTTTTCCTGGAAAGGAACAGATCTTTAATGGGTTTAGGTTTTAAAATGGGGGGAAGGAAGAGAACTTGATGTTGATGTTCCACTAAACCAAATACTGCCCTAGGTTATGAATGAGTAAGCATCAACATTTTAGAAATTAGGAATGGCCACATCAAAAGCACCTACTGAGTGGCAAAGGGGTATCTACTGAAGGTATTGACATTCTAATGAACGCTATCCAATGCATGCTTATATTTATATGGATTTTAAAAAATCACATTTTAATTGGTCTGTTCTTTGGGATACAGCAACACACAAAACTTGTGCAAAATTTTAGCTCCAATTTACACATTAATGAAAAGAAACATTCATGCATCATACATAATTTAAAACACTAAAGCATGAAGCATCTGTTCAATGCAGTTAGGACTGTCTCGTGTCCTCTACAGGCATATTTCTCACTTGTACAACTGAAGACTATTGAGATAAATTGATGTTTCTTTAAGCAAATGAGCAGGTGCTGGACTTTATTATGTTCTTTATCAATTTTAGAAAGGCATAATGAGTTTGTCTTAAGGGCTCCATTTTTATAAAATATAAAAATTCCTTGCCATTTTTCCAGTCCTCTGCATGATATGACTGTCACAGCATTCTATAAATAAAACATATCCATAAATACTTCATAAGGAAGATACTCCTACATAAGCTTTTGAATACAATAAGTTTTTGTATTAAAAAAGTATAGCAATTTTTTTTTAATTTCATTACTTTTTTTTTTTAAACAAAAGATTTGAAAAATGTAGCAGTAGAAGAGATGACATAAAACTGAAAATGTCTAATTTCTTGCTTGCCTTCCATTTTTTACAGTACTTTATGCCTGCATGTATCACACGGAGAATTTAAGTGGGCTAATATTGTTCCATTCCAGAGTAAACAACATCTCCATTATCTGTCACTATGTTTCAAAGCCAAAGTCTTTAGAACTGAAAGAGCATCCTATTCCTTCATCCTAAGGAGTAACTAAACCTACTTATGATTAAAGGAGTTGTTTATCTCATTGCTAACTACTTTATAGCAAAATGAAGCATAAAAATATGAACAATTTTATCATTAGGGGATAGTGGAACAATCAGCACAGTTGAATCAATTGAAATATTTGGAAACAAGATAAATCGCTGCTAGGATTAAAGAATGAAAAAAAAAAGAAGAATGACGACATGGAATGGCATGCTGTATCAGGGAAAACAATAACTGTGTCATAGATGTGAGTTCCTATTGCAATACTATGATGAAAGTGGTTTATAAGATATCTTAAAATCTGAACAGGACAAAAATAAAAACAGCTATGCTGATTTTAAGTAGGGCTTAGTAACACCTCTGCTTTGTTTGCACTAGTGAAGCCACTAATGGAATAGTGCACTGTGCCCCCTGCTTCATAGAGAATATGGAAAATTGGGGGAAGTAGAAAAAAGGAACTATCCAAACACATGAATTCTGGGAAGCTTGTCTTATTTTGAGATATTTAATTTATTAGCAGGAAGTTAATCACATCTGATCACAGTCCATTCATATTATAGTGTCATGTGAATGCAGCAGATAAAAATCCTCAGTTTAAGGACTATAGTTAGATTTACCAAATAAATTTGAAACCTTTAGCACACAGAGTTAGATTCTGGAACAAAACTTATATGATGGGCTTGGTCTTAGTCAAAATGTTTAATTCAAAGTATACGTCTTTTTCAAAAGATACTGCTTGAAGTGTTTGAAGTCAAACCTTAAATCTCAGAAATATCATGGAAATTGCTGAATGAAACTTTAAGTCTCATAAAGTGTTCTGGCCTTCAAAATTATCAAAACCTCCAGCTAATTTTTGGATCGTTCCTGTGCTGTTATTGTTATTTCTACTGCTGCAGAAGATATTAATCTACCTAAAATCACATATGTATGATGAATTGAGTCAATAGTTTTAAGAAGAATTATGTAGAACAGATAAGAAAGTAAAAAAAAATTAATAAAATATTTTTTATATTCCTGTAACTTGTGTAATATAGAGATCTTTCCTAGCAGCTTTAGACAACTTAGCTTACTTCCATAGCTATAATTACCAAATTAAAGTTTTGAGATCTTTGACTTTGCTGCTCTTAGTGGTAGTATAGACATAAGCTCCCAGATTTATGGAAAAGAAAATCATATTGAATTAAATGGAAGATATTTATTTATCATAAAATAGATGACCAAAGAAGGAAACATAGTGTTTGAGCTGTTTGCCCAATATTGTAATCACTATATCACTGTCTAAAGCATAACCATGAATAATATTTCAAATTAATTTTTTTGCTTGTCTGCCTCTAATCCTCAGGTAAGCATATTAAGGTGCAATCAAAAATATACCAAAATGAAGATACTGTTATCGACAAACATATTGGGTTTTTTTGCCACTTGCCAGATAAATTTAGGTCTAGGAGTCTAGGTATTGCTACACTCTCAAAATCCTCTAAGATCACTAAAAACAACTGCAGTAAATACCATTTCAGGATGAGCAAAATGCAGACAAATGATAGGAAGAAAAGCTAAGCAGCTTCTAATGTGAAATGTTCCCTAAAGAAAACCTTTGTTCTGACACAAAGGAAAATGGTCAGAAAAACCCTAAGCAGAAAGAGGAGGAATGAGATGTTAGGTTATAAATAAAGAGTCACTCATCTCTATTTCATAGGAGAGGAAAGGAGAAAAATGGTTCCAGAATGTGTTGGGTTTTTTTTTGTTTGTTTTTGTTTTATTTTTTAAAAAAAATCTGCTTTAGCTGGAAATATTTGCTTGTCAATAAAGAACATATAATGTTGAATAAGCAGAAGTTAAAATATTCAATTTTCTTATTTAAATTATTATTTTTGTAGAATCACAGAATATCTCAAGTTGGAAGGGCCTCACAGGAATCATGAAGCAACTCCCTTGCAGGACTACCTAAAATTAAATCATAAGTGTAGTCCAGACATTTCTTGAATTGACAGGCTTGACCACTCCCCTGGGAAGCAGTGACCAATCGTTCTCTCAGTGAAGAATCTATTTTGTTGTTCTCTATCTTGCTAAAATATCTCCTGTGTTTAACCTAACAAGTATGATTTTGATTTGCTAACATAAGTCCCTAAACTTGCATTGATGTGGCAGTGCAGGTTTCAGGACTTGGGGTTACTTTTAGCCTCAGGTAATGTAATTGTTCTGTTTGTGCAACTGTGTTGTTGGATAGTAAGCAGACTCACAAGGGTGACCATTGTATTAGTAATCTGCTGTTAATGCACATGGTTCTACCTTTCTAACTCACCCCAAACATAGTTTTGATTTATCATAACAGAGTTTTAGAGTTCTGTCCATGTTGACTGTGTCAAGCTAATTTTACAAATATCTGGCACACAGATCTCTTCTTGCCCTGTGTAGAGATATTATACAATTCAAATTGATCCTTCGGGGAATTTTGTACTACAGTGTTGACCTTGTGCACATTTATGCCTTGTGTGTCAAGACAACTGTAGAAAAACCTTGGGCATAACCAAAAAGGATCTTAATCATAATTCTGAATTAATGTATTATGCAGTGCGTAAATGTTTCCACATTGTCATTCTCTTTCCAGATGCTGTAAACTTTGTGTAAAGTAACTAGATGATGATCTAGTCTGGTCAAAAGGGTACTGAATGTTGAAAATTTCCTACCTCTTGCTTAGCCCCTTGTCAAATTATGTCATTTGCACTATATTATGACATTTTCTATCTCAGTGCTTCCTTTTCAATTAAACTTTCTAAAAACTTAAACTGGTGATTTCATGCCATAAGTCCTTGGAGAGTTATTTCTCTGGATCCTGACGCTGACTGATCAAGTCAAATTTTTTTACATAAATTTGGCAGTGTGTGTTCTGAGTCAATGTTCTCCAAGTTGCACGCTTCACCTATTTTTTTTTTTAAAAGTTTTTTTTTAATCTATTCTATTAACATTTAAGATGAATGCACGAACTTGCAAATTCTTTCTTAATAAGAGGTTAATAAGGGCAAGTCTAATCATGACTTTGCTTACTATTTGAAATGAAAATAACTCATATATTTTAAAGGGGGAAATATATTTCTAAACCCAAATATTCCTCACAAAAGAAACTAGCACCAATTCTAAATCAATGAACTGTTTGAAATAATATGAAATACCAATAAAAGCAGGAATGAATGATGTAAGAAGTGTTAAACTAATAAAACATTTCTGAACACAAGAGGAAATTGTATTTCCTGGGAGAAATACAGATCCATGCTATCTAGTTAAATTAACTAGATTCTAGTAAGTATTTCAAGTAAAACCTAAAATACGGACACCTGTCTTGTTTCACTAGCTGTCTAGATAACAGTGCAATATTAACACTGTTACTGTAATTATCTTTAATGATGCACTCGTCCTTATTTGAGGAAACCTAGCAGTGAGTGCTACTGTGTTGCTTCACTGCCAGTCAGCCTCTGTCCTGCAGAGATGTGCTCAGTTCCACAGACCCTGTTTACCACATAGGCTACCACCTAATAGGTGAGTCATTTGTGAATGTTATGAATAGGAAAACACTGTTACCTTATGAAGAAGTAATTGAACTCGATGCTTACTTCATAGCCACCACAGTTCTTACACCTTATTTATACAAGGAAGATTTTGGAGCTCTTAGTTCATATGAGCATGAACCCTGCTTCAGATCTACACAAATACCACAATTATATAGGTAATTCCAGCTGGTATATGTCAGTTCTGGGAAACAGAAAGCAATGACAGGTGAATGTTTGCCATATTAGTCCTTCTCTTTGCTTGATGAAACACATTGACTTATGCCAGTTATTTCTTTATTGAAATGTCTGTGGATTTTTTTGTTTTGTTTTGGTTTGGTTTTGGTTTTGTTTTTTGTTTGGTTTGGTTGGGGTTTTTTTTGTATTTTTTTTTTTTTAATCTGTAGTAGTTTTATCATGCTGCCTTTTAATATTGAAATAAACTTATGTTTATTCTCTTTTTTGTAGGGTGACTAAACCAAAAAGATTAGCATTGTCACACCAATTCACAACAATCTTTTTTTTTTCTTTTTTTTTTTTTTTTTTCCCCTCCCCTGTGCATAGAACATAAGTACTTTTGGTCTTCTTGATAGTTCTTTCTTGCTTTTGCTTAAGGAAACATTACTGAATTTCTCTTCATAATGTGCCTGAAAAGTAGATAGATTTTCTTTTAAAACATTTTCTCTATGTCAGGAATGGAGAACTGAGACCACAAGGTATTAACTGAAACATACACTTGTGCTTTGGCCTGAGATTCGGTTGTGGTTTTGGCTCATGGTAAGAAAATATACATGTGTTATAACTAAAGGTAATTTATTTTGAAGTTTGATAGCTGCAGTCCTTAATTCAACCTTATTATCTCCTTTTTTTTGTAGGTAAAGTTTATACTAACCATACTTTATAACCCAGTAGTGAATGGGTGGAGTAGACCAATACCTGCTTAACTGATAGATGAAATAATGATAATGGAAACCTGCTTATTGTTAAAATAGAACCAACAACCAACCTGACAAATAACTCTTTTCTTAGTGGAGGGGAATAGCACAACCCTACTCTGGCTGCTTCATTTAGATCTCATGGTGAAAAACATCCTGACACAAAAAAGTCATCAAGGAGATGACAAGATTCTAAAGTAGTGTTTATACAGAGACCTGAGAAAATAAGAAAACTTAAATTAGATTTGACTAATTAGTAGATCAGAGCAGAAAAGAACAGAGCAGAAAAGGACATAACAGAAAAGGGGTTAGTTCACTCTTCCACTTCAGTGACCTCACATTAAAAAGAAAACTTTCAGCAGCTGTAGATAGTAGAAATAGACTCAAAATTACTTACATATACAGTAAGGCTGGCTCAAGAACTCTTGAAGTTAAAACCACTATGGGTGAATTACCGCTTTCCTCAATTTTCTCTGATTTTGGAAAATATAGCATGTAGAGAATAAAAAAATAGAAGAAACACATAAATAGAACTTTTATCATTACCTGTTGGGTGAAGCATAAAGAAGATTGTACATTCTGAAAGCTTAATATGAATTCTGTTTAATAAGAGTACTTATTTCAATTAAAAGTATATTCCCTGAAATATTATGTTTATTTCTAAAAAAACCCCAATTCTTAAGCTCTTTTGACACATGCTCATTATATATTCTTCAGCAGAATACTGAAATGTACACACACTAAAAGTAAGCATTGTGAAGCACCAGGGTAATCATGTGGAATATCAGTGACAGAAATAAAGAAGGGCCTATCTCATGAAAGTTTCCAAAGGACGTAAATACATCAGTGAATATATTTGAGAATAAAAATTCAATTAGTCAGTATCACCCTCATTTTGAAACATCAGAAAATTACTGCATTCAGTACACTACATTCACATACACTGTACGTGTGGTCTCAGCAGAGCCATATGGAGAGAGATGATCACCTTCCTGCTCTGTTATACTGCCATTTTGCTTTACAAGCTGGTGTTTAATTTGCTGCCCACATGCTATTCATTTGGGTGTCAGCACCAAATGTGTTTATGCCAACTGTGTTTCAGTTTATTATTCCTTAGAGGGATCTGCTTACATTTCCAATAGTGAGATCTCAGGACTGTAGAAATTCATGCTACAAAAATAACACAATGAAAACTGCAAATCTTAGAAGAACAAAGGCAAAATGGTCAAAATGTATCTTCATTACAAAAATCTATACTGAATAACTCCAGGCACAGAAAGTGTTGTTTGTCATGGATTCATGACAAATTTCATTTTGTAGTACCCTATGTTTCTTTCAAATCATCTGAGACAGGCACCTATGTATAGATGTATTGTTTTTCAAATGATTTCCAGCTCTGTTTTCATAGAATCCAAAGAATATTAATTGCTGGTTTTTTTGTTTGCTAAAACACAGATCATTGCCTACCAATCTTCATCAAGATTTATGATTATTGGGCATAGTAATCTCTAATTGAGGTTTATGAAGACTGCTGTTCTGAGAATTGCCAGTACATTATACCAATACATACTCAAACTGTACTGTTCATGCTATGACATGAACAACAAATTCAGGTAATGCCATAGACAATAAACTGTCATCTGTTTCAGTGATCTGTAAAAGAGCCTCTAATGTTCTTTGCAAATATGTTACATTCTCTTCTGTTTACTGTTTTAGAGATAAACATAACTCATTTCACATGTTACAGCATATATCAAAAGGACAAAATGGGAGGAAAAAATATACTACAGTAATTGGCACAAGTTAGTTCTTGGGTTTTTTTATTGCATTTAATAATTATCTAAAGAACTCTACCTTAGTGAACCATGATAACTTAAACATGACTGATAACATTGATTTTATTAAATTACATCATGGACTAATAAAGAAAGCAGTGGCCATTTATTATTCAGGGGCCCTCAGACTGAACACAATAATTTCATTTATCAGTTGATTACATAAAAAAGGAAGAGCTCCATTAAGAAACATGAGGAATTCTGGGTCAGATCATAGTTGCTCTATAATAATGTAGTTACAGTAACACTAATGGAGCTACAGTGACATATATTATTTAAAAATATGGTTTGTTGCACACAAGATTAAACTCTTGTCCATGATAGTACATGGGGGTAAAATTTAATTCCTTCACGTTACAGGCACAGGAAAATGAGAGTAAGTAGGAGTAAAAATTAAAAAATACGACAATATGACAGAAAGGGAAGAAAGAGGAATGGAGAAAAAACAACGTGGAAATAAATAACATTTAGAATGTTTGATAGTTCCTATCTGGCTTAAGATCAAACATTTGCAGTAGAGTATTTCCATATTATTTTCTTTTTCAGAGATAGTGAAGGATAACTCGTGATTTTGAAATTTGTAATTGAGATGAAGATTTCTGCAGGTTGCAGAAAAAAGCTCATGAACATCTTGAACTGACATTGTATGGGTTGGCTAGCCTTTGCTAACAGACAAACTCCCACCCAGCTTCCCTCCACCCACCTCAAGGCACCCCAGTACTGGAGTGGTGGAGAAGACAGGGAAAAAAGGCATGAAAAAAGTCTTAAGGATTGAGACAAAGACAGGGAGAACACTTACAAACTACTGTTGCAGAAAAGTAGACTCAGCTTCAGGGAAATTGAGTATATTTATTATCAAAATAAATATTTAGTTATGGATTTGGGTAGTAGGAAATAAAAAGAAAAACATTTAACTCCTTCCTTTTCTCTCCCCTTTCCCAGTGTCATCTTCCCTTCTTGAGTCCAGTCTCCTCTCCTCCCCTCCCCACTCTACCACCTTGCCACAGGACGTACTTGGTATTTTTAGCAAGGAACTGAATGGTGCAGGAAGAGGGGCTTACTTGTGGTCACTACCCAGTAGTTTGTCATTCCTTGCTCATCAAACCTTTCCTCTGTTCCAGTGCAGATCCTGTAGGAGACATAATATGCAAAGTAGATCCCAACTGGAAGAAGACAAGCACAAAGATAAATAGGGAAAATTTATAAATAAAATATAGTAAAAGGAAAAATAAGAATATTTTATGGAATGGAGACAAAAAGAAAGGAAAGGAGCAGTAAAATGGAGACAAGAAAATTTGAATTATAATGAAGCAATGTGTTAAACACATGTGTAATTAATATAGGCACATGGCAGCCTAGAAATCTCAGAAAAAAAATTGCAATAATTTTAAATCACTGGCTGCATTTGACTTGAGAATAACATCATTACAAACATGTTTAACATGCCTTTTTTTTTTTTTTTGAAAGATGAAGTCTGTGAAACTCCTAATAAGAAAAGCACTTTTCCTAAGACAGCTGGGGAAAAAAAAAAGAAATTGTAGAGGTGATAATTAGACAAGCACAGTGGTTTGTCTGATGTAACCTATTGGAAATTTTAGAAATAAAATAAAATGGTGCCAAAAGGGTAAAAGAATAGAAAGCTAACCTTTACTTTACACTTCAGAACAATTAAATCTATTAGAAATGATGAAATATCAATTACTGCACTAAAATACTAAGGCTTTCTCACCAGGAGAAACTAACAAAGTGTGTTAATACAGGATACTGTAGAACATTTATCAGCAAAATAGCATTGAAACTCAGACAGTCATATGTATATAGTTTCAAAAACTATGTGTTCTGTCATAATTTAATTCCATCTGACAATGAGGTACCACTCAGCCTTTTGGTCACTATACCCCCATCCCTGCCTCCTCTACTGGGGAGGTGAATTAGGAAGATTCTATTACTGACTCATTTGCAAAGCTGCACTGTGGTTTTAATTTTTAGACTTCAGTTTTCCCATTCAAAGTATAGTATGGCTTAAACTTCTACATAAATATACAGCCCATCTAAAATATTTTAAATGGGTTTTTATTGTTGTATTTTGGGGTTTTTGTAAACAAGAAGAAATTTCTGCAAGATCTTATCTTCTTGTTATCTAAGTAACGCAGAAAAACTAATCTTCTAGGAAGTCTAAACATGTACTTTTTGTAAATTGTCTACAGAGCAAAAATTTTTCTCTTTTTTTCTTCTATTTTCATTTAATTTTCTCCCATGTTTCTGACTCATTAAGACTGGTCAGTGAAAATGTCAACAGGTGTTCCTTGAGAGTTTTTCTGCAGAACAAAGAAAGAAGATTTCCTTACTGCTGTTGTAAATCAAGCATATTTAGGTCAGCAGCATATCAAGTATTTAATCTTGCTGTTTAAGGATGGACCTTTACAATGCTGCATTAACAAAGTTAGAAATTCTGAGGCTGTTTTCCACCATTTTTACTGAAATTATTGATATTTCCCACATTATAAAATAAAATCAACATGAGTACAGGAATAAATAATTCTTTGAAGACAAAATGTGAATGAAAGTTTTTTTCAGTTTGGAGCAAGGCTGCTCTAAAACCAAGGCAGTAAAGCAACAAATATAACTAAAAAAACAATGACCAAAATATAAAAAACCAAAAAGCTATAGAAAACTCCACCCCACTAAGCAATTACAGAAAATGAGAGAACTTCTAAAAGCAGAATATCTATCTACTTACTTACACTGATATTTTGGAATGAACGAAAGCAATAACCGTTTGTGAATAGTTTAATGTCTTGTTCATTCAATCATGCAGTCTCATTTCTTACTTTTGAATGCTTTTTCTGCTCTGTGGTTTGTATGTTTTGTTGCTGCAATGCAGATTTAGGAGAACAATGTTTGTTCTATTTCCTAAAAAAAAAGTGTCAAATGGATATTTTGGGGCTCAGTTTACCAGTTGTATGAGGACAAATCAAGGGTTTTACTGAACAGACTCCAGCAGTGCAGGGATACCTTCCATATTCAGAAGCACCCTGAAGCTGTGTTTAACTTTTTTTAAGGTTAAACATATTTTAAGGGTTTAAACATTTGTTTAGGTCCCACTGAAAAATGATTTGCTGGAGTGTTTGGTTCTGCCTTGTAAACAAAGGTGTCTAGTGCCATCTGAGATGACCTGAGAGATTTAAATGGGACTGACATATCTGACAAAGAGCCTACAGGAGATATGTGCCAGTCTGGACTCATAGATGGACATCAGGCAGGATATCCCAAAGCAATTCAAATGGATGTTGACTCCTTGTCAACAGGGAGTCAGCAAGGAGCAAATGAATTGAACCCATTGTGTCAATACCTTCTGCACTGAAATTACACTTAGAGAGAGGTTTAGCTCTCAGCACTTTCATATATAAATGGTGTGAAATGTGGAAATGTAAAAAGAAAGAAAACTTATTTTTGTCAAATATACAGAGTGACAGAATATGAAGGTGTGAAGAAGAGTAATTTAGAAAGATAGGCTAATTCTCTACAGCTGAAGTGTTTCAAAGGTTGCAAGATTTGGTATTAAAGGGAATTAACCACCAGTGGACAAAGGAAAAATAATCCCCAAAGCAGTTTTAAGGACTCAGAGAAAAGTGACATAGAGAGGATGTTAAAATGACTCTAAACTGCTGCTATTACCATCCTGTTGGAATGAAAAAACTGAAACTTAATCCATCTCCCCCGGACAGACTATTACAGAAGCCCTGATGAATGAGTCTCAAACTTTATTTAGTACAGTTTCCTTAAAACCAAATTTGTCTGTGAATTTATGAGTACCACTGCCTCATAGTTGTTCCTTTCCTTCAGCTGCTGTGGAGATAATGAAGGAAACACTTTTAGACTTGAGGAGCATTTGGCTGCTGAAAATATTACAATAACACCTAAACCACATCAGGTAAAATCAAAATGTTAAGAAACAAAAGTTAGTGTCTTGTTTTGTTTTGTTTTCCCCCCCCCCCCCTCTGAAAATGGCAGCTTTTTTTTTTTTTTCATTAAACTCAAAGCAGGCAAAAAAAAGAGGAGTTTGGAGAGGATTTTGGACAAACTGTATTTGTCTTCTTACATAAGTCTAAACTTTGTAGCTCTGTGTGAAATAAGTTTTCTAATTTATTGGTGAGTTCATCTCAGAAATAACAACCGCTCACATTTTACATAGGAAATAATAGTATAGAACATTCCAGTATTTACTTATAACCATAAAAAATGCAACATAACATCACTTGAAATTTGATAGTAATCTATATCAATGAAGTGTATGTCATGAATTGTCCCAAGGCAACTGCAAAATATGCAGTGTTTGTTACTTTCTTCAAAGACCAAGCTTAAAAAAGAAAAACAAAATGAGCTTCAGAACTTGGAGTGTAATAGAAAAAGATGTTTTGAATGCTATCTGTCTCATAATGTCACCAAAGAAGACTAAAATTAATTCTTTAAGTTTCAAAATAGTTTGCTAAAATATTTCCTGTTCCAATTATTAAAGGACAAATGATAGAAAAAAGATTCTGATATAATTTGCTTAAAATATTATATATATATATGAGGACTTTTAAAACTGAGAAATCGATTTTGGTTTTGTTGGGTTTTTTTGCTATGACTGTAAAGTTATATCCTTCAGAATTGCTCTGTGTAGTTTTTTCTTTGGTTCTTGACAGATCCCAATTTACATTTTGCCTTCATATTCTACAATTGCAAACTTTTGACCCTGCAAAGGAAGAAATGTTTCTTAATTTCTTTCTGTGCAAACTGGTTTATAGGGCTATAGCAGATCAGATGTCATATTTAATCTCACAAACACTAGGATTTCATTACTAAACAGAGAGACATAATATGCTTTGGGATACTTGGAAAGGAAATTACTATTTAACTGTTAAGTGTTATTAATTTTGTTCCTGATTTTAATTGTATATATTTTAATTCCTCTAAATTTTCTGGAATGCAAAAACATAAGCTAAATTTTCCTTAACTAATTTGTACATGTTACAATTATTTCAAAAGCAGCTTTACGAACATGGGCAAAATCTGTTTTATGTCTCTGACCAGCCACTGGCTGATAACAATTTGTAAACTCGGTACCCTGTGCTTAAAAGACAGACTTTCTAAGATTGTTCTGTTTAGCTGAACCTGAAACATCTACACAGGGCTGAAAAAGACTTCTGTTGCATAAATGCAGACAGATTGAGAAACCTCTCAAACAAGAAAAGGAAGTAGAGCAGGAATTCTTTTGATACAAGACCACCCTTCAGGGACAGAAGTTTTGTGGTGCAGGACAGGGAGGTACTTACCTTATTGTCCTTTTTGAATATTGGGACCCTGAGAGCACAAATAAAGTTGTTGGCCCTCCCATTCCATCTTATTGGGAGATCCGTTTCAGTCCTGAGCTTGGGGTTACCAATCTCTGCTCCAGGGATGCAGTAGGATGCAAGTCTCCAGATCCACCACAAACCTGCCCTTCTTGCCTTCAGGGGGTGCTCTGCAGCCTTGAATAGGAAGCAAACCCAAGTAAAGGAGATCTCACTGGGATACCAAATTCTTCTGACACTCTTGCTCCATCATCAGTGCATCATCAGTGCATAACATTATGCATGGCTTGCATAAACTAACCCTGCATGTACACCCAACTTGCCTAAATTGAGAGGCGTGAAGCCTAGAAACCACAGATGGCTTCAAATATTATTATCTTAAATGAATTTCCATAGGAATCAGAAACAACAAACTACTTCTGTATGTAATGCTTGCATTTCAATAGTTGTACTGTGAGTTTTGCTATGTATGGGGTTATGGTTGCAGAAATTATATGTATTTATATTGAAAACAAAGAGAAAATGAGATAAAAACTTTTATGATTAAAGTAAAAAAAAAACCCTACAGAAATGTATATTTTTTTTCTGTCTTGTGATTCTGTTCATAACAAAATTCTGTCTAACAATATTTGCAGTGCTATTTCTTTGCCATAGAGAAGAAACTTGAAGCCCTATTTTCAGAATTTCTGGGTACTTTCACTGCATTTTAGACTAATTGAACCTGTGTTCTGAATATACACAGATGTATCAAAATGCTCAGAATGCTAAAAACACAAGCTCATATTCTTCCATGCTTAACAAGCGAAATTAACACTTTTTTTCTTTTTTCCCTGAGTTTTGGTTTGCATCTCTACTTATAAACACATGAAATGGAAAAGTAGTGCCACCTAATTACGAGTCATTGTGGAAATGCATTTGTGCATATCTAGGAAATGTTTTGATGTTACAGTAGTAGTTTTAAAAAAGTTTTTTAAAGAACACTACAAGTTAATGATTTTGCATGAAATGCAGTTTACATGGTAAATAAGGTCTAGTTAAAAAAAATCTTTAAAAAGCTCACAGAAAGACATACAAACAAAAAGTGTGATTCAGTTGGGAAAAACAGTGCAGTTTCATTCAACAGATACACAGGAGGGAAAAATTAAAGTTGTGTTATGAACTTCTTTTTTCAGCTCTTTAGAGTTCAACTTTATCTTACAAATGTAGAAGCAATAACTTGAAATTAGTATTCAAGTATGAAGAAAGTAAATAAAGCTTTTTAAAAAGGGGTTATTCAATTAAAATTACTGTTTACTGAAATATTTTTCATAGTTTCTAAACCCAGTCATCTAGCAATATTAAAAAGAAAAGTTGTCTCTCCCTTACAAGGTACCAATTTGAATTTCAAAATCATAGGATTGCTACATAATTGCTTGAAGTTTGAACATTATTTCAGTTACCAGCAATCACCTGTTCAAAAATAGTATCCTTAAATCATAGATCCTTATTTTTTTCTGGGCCATTTTCCCCTTAAAAATTGACTTGACATTTAAAACATCAGCTTTTTCACAGTGTGCATCCCATTTGCAATTATGTTCAGCAGCCCACTCAGCCACTCAGCTCTGTCCTTGCTATAGCAATAAACCTGTTAAAATAACACATGCCTATGGATAAAATGGATATCAATCCAACATGTGCACAAAAAGAGAAAAGGATAGAAACAACAAAAGAAAAAAGACAAACCATAAAGATTTTTTAGGTAACTAGACATTGTTCCAGACACCCGTTGTACTGTATTGCATGGTGTGCAGTATTTGTACAGGAAAGGCATATTATATAATGAAATTTCTCCCCTGCTTGAGTAATTATAGCATCAACAGTAATCAACCGCTCTGTCATACAAGAATGCTAATATAGTGGAAGCATTCATTTAATCTTATCTCATATGTTTCATTTGTAATATGGAACAGCAAATTATTAATAGCGTTTGTGTTCTTTGTCATAAGTGGATAAAACCTTATGTTAGAGAATGAGAATAAAAGGTCTGGGCTACCCTGCTTGTAAATTTTATTTGAAGAGTAACCATTTCAAAGGCTCTAAATAACTGCTTCATGTATCATGGTAGTAGTATTTGATCAACCTATTTAAATAAAAATTTTATACTCATTCATTTTCTGGAATTACTCCTAATTTACAGTGTCATACTGTAGAGAGAGTTAACCTGCAGTGCATTCTGTGGTCATGTACTTGGGACAGCCAGTTTAAAGTTTTTTTTTTAATCTTTCTATTCTGCTGAGACACCAGTTGTGTAACTGACAGGCAGACATAATCTCCACTTTACCTGCTTGTTTCTGTATTGATTTATAAATCTCATCATGTAATTTGTGCATTCATATAAATTGATATCGAAAAAACCAGAAATTGTAATTCCAAGAGAATTTACATACTTACAAGTCCATGAGAAATGCCAACTTTGAATCTTTGATTCAGTGCTTTCTATTTGCATTCATCCACTAAAGAAACTTTAATGATTTCAATTACTGTGCCATTTTTAACATATCTTTTCTTGCATATGCTCATGTATTTTCAGCAACAACAACAATAATAACAATACAAATACTTTAGCTCAAAGAAGATATTTTGTGCATCTCTCATCCAGTCAGGATATGGCAGTCTTCATGAAATCCATAGGAATTCAGGCTGAAATATGTTTGGAATTCACCTGCATGTTGAAAACTTGAAAGATAGGACCAGATAGACAAGGAGAGGTATGTAGGAAATAAACTAAACTAAAAGAAACCATACCATCAATTTTGCCTAAAGTTCTGCCTAAAGTTCTGCCAAGTAAGCATGAGTTTTCTTGCCATAAGTCGCTGGTCTAATTCAGAATTTGGTGGCAGACAGCCAAACTTTCTTCCTAGATGTTAAGACTGTACCATAAAATATCCCTAATGTAGTTTTCAACCATTCTGTTTATCTCCCCGGGGATAAAAGAACCTACTGTTACTGTTTTGAAGTGTCAGATTTTATACTGTGTTGCATTGAGTTATTTTTATTTATCTTCCATTCTATATTTTTCTAAGGCATATATAAAAGTAATCTTCAAAGAGCTATTTCTACTAGTTCAGATTTTTTCATATTTAAGTTTTGTTTTGAAGAACCATCTGAAAAAAAAAAATAGATATTGCTTATGTCCTGGTTCTTATGCTCAGAATACACACATCTTTTTTTCATCATTTTTCTTCACCTATTTGAAGACAAAAGGAATCTGTGATTCTGAATCAGATTTTAAATGGCATTGCATGCTGCTTGAGAGCAGATGTTTGGGTCACACTTCAGCTTCCTTCCTATGCTGTGAGATAAGAAATCCTGTTTAATTGTCTGCAAAGATTTGAGGATAATGAGGCCTAAGGCCAAATCCCTCCCATGCTTAGGCTTGCCCCAGTCCAGCAGCAGAGGTAGAGCTGCCAGCTGCTCCGGGAAAGGAATTGTGGTGTCCTTAATGCATTCCAGAAAACCTGGAGATGCACACAGTACACATATTACAGTTTTCAGTAAAATATATGACTGGCATGATGTCCTTTTGTGACCCTCAATCATTAAAAGTGACAGATATGTTGCACACATGTAGGCAGTTCTAATGTCTTTTCCATGAAGAGCTGCTCATTGGCAAGAGGATCCTCTAGGGACCTCTAGCACAATCTATTCCTAGTCATTTATTTCCCTTCCTGAGCATGGGAGATGGATAAATCAGAATTTAAGTTAAAAAATCAAACCAACCAAACAAAAAAATCCAGAAAAACCCCACCAAAAAACAAACAAACAAACAAAAAAACCCCCAAAACGCCCAAACTCCAAAATCAAGTACATGATTCATTCATTCATATGTCATTCCCGCTCAACTTAAATGAACAAAAAGAATACAATTTCTTAAAATTAGCATTTTCTTGAGAATCTTGAAGCTGAATTTCCATTGGAAGGTCATTAAAGTAGGAATTGCCAAAACATAAATGCTTCTTTTCTGGTACGTAGAAATTTTAGCTGCTTGTACAGCTGAGCCTTCCAAATCTCTTCAGCATACATTTAATTTGAGGAACCACTGAAAACAAAAATTCCTGTCAGTAGTGCTCACAGATATATTTAAGAATCCATGAAGTGTTTTGCAGCATGAAATCCTAGTCTTTGGCTAGAAGTCGGGGTAGAAAATCAGTCCTTATCTGATTCATCAGTCACTTTGTTTGAAAACTGAATAAGCAGATGGATATGACCCATGAAGTAGATTTCTTCATTCATTTATAGGCATGTATTTAACTGCTCATAGTAGAGCTAGAATAGAAGCACTGATCTTAGCCTCACCTCTGTAAAGTTGCTGTGGGGAAAAAAAAGTAGGACAGAACAATTTTGGGAATTATTGTTAAAATGATAGAAGGGACAAAAGGTGGGAAAATACAGATTTTTCTGTAGCAATTGTTAGGAAATATGATGCAGCTATTATAAGCTAGCATATAATACTAGCTCTTCATATTTAGCTTTCTTATGTACATGTATTTTTAAAATTTCACTTTACTGTTTCTTTAGTGTGCACAGACAGCAGAAAGCAGAGTTATTTTAAGTATTTTCTTTTTCTATTTCATAAATGGTGTAATTATAAAGACACAGTACTAGAAGAATTTATATAAAATCTGAAATTGCAACCATACCCTTCATCCTTGAACTTGATGAAACACATTAGCACTCACTGCAGAGAAGACTAAGAAGCTGAACCATTGCTTTGTAACAATAAATTATTAAACTGTCCCCTTGCAGCTCTTCCAGATATTGGTGGTAATGATTACCAAGCTTTTCTGGGTTGATGTCATTTTCCTCCAGAAAAATGGTTTATTTCTGCTTTGACTTTCTTGCATTCTAATTTTTATATATTTTCTAGTTCCATAATTTTTGAAAATTCTTCCCTCATTTGCTATTTTAATCTATGCTATTCCCCACTGTGTCATTGTACTTCTCTCTACTCCTGTGCTGTGCTGTCCTCAGGCTAACATGAATAGCATTATGTACATCTCTGAGGTTAGATGCAAATCTAGACTAACATCTTTTTGTGAACATGGCCTGTAACATCTCTCTTATGTCTGTTCAAAATGTTCAGATATGGTAAGCTGGTATAAACTTATTACCAGTTACTGTACTACAAGGAATAGGGCATAATCTCACACCAAAAGGTGCAGACACATACTTAGCTTTGAATTTGTCTGACACTTGCATTCTATGGACTGTAAAGCTCCCTTGATGAAGAAACTGAGGTCCAGGTGCACAGATATTTAGGGACTGTGCACCCAATCAGTGCTTAGAAGATGTGATGGAGAATGCAACAATGTGTGTTGTCATAGGAAAAGTATTGAGAACCAGTACTTTCAAATACACTGAGTCCACAAAGAGGAAAAGTCAAAGTCTGGTCTTAGGCAAAAAGTAGTGTTGAACTCTTTGCTTCTGCAGTTTGTATCAAATACAATATTTCACAGATTCATGTGGACTAAAAGGTTCAAACACAATTCACAGCAAAACATGCCATTGAGTCACTGAAGGGTGAGGCATGGCAGGGAGTCCTGAGGGAAGGCTGTGCCCCAAAGGAAAGGGACCTGACAGCAAGTAAGGCAGCTGGAGTAGTGGACTCACCTGCAAGGTGTCAGCATGCTGAACAAGAAAAATCAGGATCAAAATCAGGTTTGGAAACAGGTATCAGGTCTAGTCTCAGACAGTGATAATTCAGCGTTTGTTGCGATGAGTCAAGGTCACACCAGAAACTCATGTCCAGGTCTGGGTCAGGAAGGTAGAGTGCGAGGTTCAGATGTAGCTGTCACAGCTGCGCAGCAGCTCAGGACCGAGACAGAAACCCTCTGAGCCAACACAGCTCCTAGAGAAAAGCCGATTAAGACCCTTGTTTCTAGCTCACTTACCGGCAGTCCTTATAGAAGGAACTGACCTTGGCCTCAGCTAGCTGAAGTCCTAAATTTACCATAACTAAACTCATAGAACAGGAGGTGCATTCAGGACTCTGTCAGGAAGAATTTTAACCTCTTTTGAGTCAGTGGATTGTTTCACAGAAGATCTTATCAAGTCTAGAGAGTGTCATTTGTATATCTGAAGAAGACTTATACTTTAATTAGGAAGTTCAGCCAGAGGAACTCCTAGATGAAATTGGATAAAATTAACTTAGGGATGAGACACTGAAACTAACTGAACTCCCCAGATGAAATGAAAGGAAAACAGGTTGAATGAGTTAATGAGCAAGATGAATATCTGTTTAGTGACCAAGATGAATGATAATGACCAAGATGAATATCTGAGGGCAGTCCCTGGGGGCCCAGCCCTGAAATGTGTTCTGTGAGAGAAAGGACATTCTGTCTCATGGGTGGATGCTTTTATCAGAGTCTCCAAGCAGAATTGCGACTGCCATCTTGTAAGAAACAGGTGTCACATCAACTGTGTGTGAGAAAGAGAGATATCTTTTTATTAGGTAATCTTGACCTGGTCAAATTAAATGAGATTTTTTTTCTTTATTCATCTGAGTATTTACAAAATTTGTTATTCTATCATCTATTCTGTCTAGTATGAATAAATGTTCTTATTTACTTTTTGTCTTAACAAGGATATCACTTAATATTCTTCACCTTAGGGATGTGATGACTAACTTGGAACACAACAGTAAGCAAACAGGTACTCAAGGAACCAAGTAGAGCTTTCACTGTATCAAAAGCTAGGAGTGATCACCAGTGATAACTGTGAGCACAGCAACAAAAAGAATAATAATTTTTTTAATCACTAAGAAGATTCTAGGGCTCATCCAAGAAGAGTACAAAGTGCTTTTTTCTTTTTTTTTTCTTTTTTCTATTTTTTTAAATAGAATTCTTTTTTATTTTCAGAAATATTTTTATTATAAAAGGGCACGTGTCTTCCTTGCACTCTGTTTTTCAAGTTGTCTTTGCTACTCCTTCGCATTGTAACAATGCCAGAGAAAAATCAAGTGCATATTCTCCTATATTTTTCTGAAGACCTAGGGAACACAGAGAAAGATCTGACCCATCTTCAAATGCAGACCTACTTCTGAATGTGCAATTGCTGTATCTCAGCAAAAGTAATAAGTTTATAATATCTCAGTGGAATGTGTGAGTGCATGAGGCAGAAGGGGACTGAGGTTCTCAAAAAAACATTTTGAATCCTTTAGAACATAAGAATTATGTCATCCCACTCCAAAAAATCTCTATTTAAAAAAAAAATAGGAAAATGCTGCATATGGGATGAGTTTGGATTCATATAATAAGAGTAATTAATATTTGAATGTCATAGCAAATCTTTTCTTTTTTTTCTTCTCCAAGAATAATCCCATATGAAAAATATTAGCACTTAAAAGAGTTAATTATTATTTAAATTTATGAAATCCTATTCAGAGCCTAACATGCAGTAAATCAGTAATGGTATCACAATACAGGAAGTAAACTACTTACAATGAGTTTGTGGGGTTTCAGACAACATAAACAAAGCAAAAGATCCAAAAGTATATTCTAGAATCTAGAAGGAATTTCAGTGTGTTTCTGTACATTTTTTACAAGTATTTATAAGTAAAATGTAAATTTTTACTAGGATTTCTTCAATTTTGAACAATATAATCATAAAAATGCAAATTTACAAAATTATGGCTTATACAGAGTTAAATTATAATGGACACTGAGGAAGGACAAGCTTGAAAAAATAATATACTGTGTTATACTCTTCTACTGTGTTAGCTAGTACAAGCAGAAGTGCAGCTCATGCCATAGTCCTTGGCATCAGTGCCTCTTATAGGCTGGAGCAGAGGCACTGAGGCACTGTGGCACAGAGCCACATACTTGGTTCTTAATCTTGTATGTGATTGTTTACACTCACCAATGCATTCTATAGAGTGCTATTTTCAAACAGTTTATGTTGTGACTTGAAACCTTCATTACATTAATCTTTATGCTGTCCTACAAAACTCATTCCTGAAAATATATTAGGCATTTCAATTTTTAAGCCACTTTGACAATTATATTTCCTCCCATTGGTTAAATTCAAACTATTTACCTTGACTGGACGTCATTTATGTTGTGTGTCTAGACATTTAAACCATTGTTTTTTTCATCAATTTAAATGAAAAAGTAGTTTTGAGAAAGAAAACAAAAGTGAACCTCTAATGGATTTTAGTGGCGCTTTTTTTTTTGACAAATTGTAGTGGTAAAATTCATTAAAATTTCATTTGAGAATCACAATTCTGAATATGTATAAACATCACAACTACATACTACGAGGATATTTTAAATTTGGAAGATGATAGACAAGTGGATAGCTCCTATTTAAACATTCAAAACTGTTAAAAGAGTAACATAATGTTCGGGATCTCATTTTCCATCTTGAAAATATAATATACCTGGATGAAAATAAAAAGGCAAACAATTTCCAGAAAGGGAGGAAATTATCTGCAGTTATACTGGTCTTTATTAGCAGTGATGTCACTGGAAAACATTTGTTTAATGGAACTGTCATAATATGCAAGTTTTAGGAAGAATGTATTCAGAAGAGCAGACATATACACAAGATTATTCCCAGTTCACTCTTTCTCATAATTTTATCCAAGAGAGTGGGACATATTTTGATCTCAGGGGCATCAGTAGGTATCCAGAGATACTGCTTCACTCAGAGCTTCTATGCACAGCTTACACTGGTATTACTCTAAGTCTTTAAGTGTGATTCCTGTCTTACATAAAGTGTCAAATGCAAAATTTGAAAAACCAAATTGCAAAGCTACGAAGAAAACCAAGCTGAGCTCAGAAATATGTGTTAAATGAACTCAGTAATAAAACTGTGAGATGTATTTAACATACATCGAATTAATCTTTTCTGAATTCTCTTTCCCTATTCTGAGAGATGTTTTTTTCCCTTCAGCTCTGGTGCAGTTGATTTACTATAGATTTGTGCAAACATAACATGAGGTTTTTCTTCTTTTCTGTGCTTTATTTACAATTTTTACAGAAACATATTGTCATATTCATGCCAGAAAGAAATCTAAGCAAGAGTAATGTGACATATTATGGTGGGATGTATTCACTCATATATCTTGCACGGTCAGGACATTAATCTGAGCTCTATCTAATCTAATTTTACCTCTGTTGTAATATGATGACTCATAAATTTTTGATATTTTGATTTGGAGTAATTATCTTTCAATATTCTCATAGGCCTCAAGAATTTGGAAATGTAGCAGAACCTCCTTCTCCCGATGACAAGATCTCTATACCTAATCTTGATCTAGTCCAATTTTGACCCTATCCATAGCCTCTTAATATTAAACTATTCTTTGTGACTTGAATATCCAGATTAATCTTGTGGGTTTTTCAGAACACAGTAGTAGATTGAAGTCTGTTCCAAAATGTGTGCTGTTTCTAACCTTTAACATACTCTTAACAGTAACCTATTGTCACAGGTAATAGCCCGCAATAAAACCTTTGCAACATCAAATAGAGGTCCCTAATTAAGGCTTTGCTAATTTTACAATAAACTTATTCTATCTCTTTTACTCCCAAGACTAAATGTACTAACTATACTAACTATAACCTCAGTGGCTCATTGAAGAGCAAGTACTGAACAACTGCTTACCTTTCACTACCTATGAAAGGCAGTTTTGTGATCTGTCTATTGCACAAAGATGAACTGACATTTTCGTGCAGTTGTGTGTCCGCATGTCTGTTTTTAAAACTAGTTCTGTCTCTATTCTTAATAATCAAGCCCTGAAAAACAGTCAGTCAGAGGCTGTCAGCACATCCCATCCTGACTCCAGAGGTTGAGCAGAAAGTGAGAGAGTGTGTCTGCAGAGAACATATAGTTTAGTGTCTGCAGAAAACCATAGTTTTAAATGCAAACCTCACTCTAGCCTCAATTTTTACTCTGTGACTCATCCCGATCTAAGATTAATATTATTATGTCCACTAAAAGGTTCACCATACAGGCCTGCCAAAACTGTGGAAGAAAGCAAATGCTGTAATACCTGTGGGTTTGTGGGCCACAAGTCACTAGCTTGTCTCAAGAATAGTATTAGAGCTCATGTTCAAATTAGGACTCAAACAATTGCCCCACTTATTGCTAGCTCAGCATTTTGGGGTACAATTTAAACTCTGGAAACTGTGCTAGAAAATGCACTGCATTAGAGCCTTCCCTTTTACTCCCAACTCTGCTGGCCTTAGCTACATACTGAATTGGGAGTAATTCTTCATGTTTGCAGGTTAAATCCCATTTGCTCTTTCTTTTCTAGTGATGGACACTGTTGATGTTGTTGAATGCAGAGGCAATGACATATCCTCCCCCACTATCTTCAAGGTCCACCGAGTGGCTTTGCAGCTGATGTTATAATGTCTCCCCTGCCATTTGGATATGCAAGAGTTCAACATAACTACAGCTGACATTCTGTTTCAGTTGCTTTAGGGGTTTGCAAGCCCTCGCTTCAGGGACGGTTTTGGAACAGCAGATCCTAGACTTCAAATTCCAGTTTATTGTTATGGCAATATCATCAACTTTAGTACTTCCATTTTTGACACAATAGAAGATATCTCATAGGTTCTTGGTAGTTTTCATCTGCAGCTGTGAGACACATCTGAAAATGTGAACTTTAAATTTTTGAATGTTGTTTTTTTCTTCCTAAATTAGCAAATGGAATGTTTGAAAATTACAGTAGAATACAAGGAGATTCTGAGCTAATTTTCATCTCTAGTTCTTTTCATACAAGCATGTAACCTTTGAAGGACATGAGGACTAGTAGAATTCAACTAGTAGAATTTTTCTGGTTTGTGCTCTTTTCAAACAAATTCCAAATACTTGAATTTAAATATTGAAAATTTAAATTTTAGAAATATGAGGAGCACATTGTGTATTTTGTGGCAATCTGGACTCACTTTCTTAGACTTTATAGATCTTGTTTCACAAAGAATGGAGAGACAGGCCATTAGCTGTCTGACATACAATAATTCTCGTGATGAAAACTACTTTAGGAACAAAAACACCTCCATATTTTATGATAGACTAGGAAATTAATTGCTCACATAGATTCCCCCTGCCATGGGTATCTCTGATTAGGCTTTTTTTTTTTTAATAAGAGGAAGATTGGAAGCCTCTGGAAGTTTCCCTCCATCCTATAGAGAGGAGCCAACGAGGGCCAGCTCTGAGAAAAACTTCCTGCTTTTGAACCATTAAGTTACATCTTTGCATGAAAACATATTTAAGAAGTTGTTGCACAGTTAGAAATTGACAGCCATGGATTAACAATATCACAACGCAGACATCAAGGTCAGTGCAGGAGGAGAGGAGGAGGAGGGGGAGGGACCCCACGGATCAGGAAGAGGACTTAAAACTATTATTCCCTGACGAGGTGGTGATGACCATGGTGATTACGAGCTGTCCCCTCGGAGCCCATGGGATCCATCAGGGTGCAAAGATTCCCTTGTTGGAGCAGGGGGAGGCATGTAAGAAGCTGTTACCTCGTGGGGGGCCCCCAAGGTGGAGCAGAGTCCAGAAAAGATTTGAGGCCGAGACCCATGGAGGGAGAAGCCCATGCTGAGCAGGTACAGCCAGCTTTTCATAAGAGACCCCATGGAATGACCCACAAGAGAGCTCTTGGGGGGGGACCCCATGGAGTGCAGGGGAAGGACTCAGAGTTATGATTCCCCTGTGACCTTGGTGATGACTGTGGTGAAGTGAGCTGGCCCCTTTACAACCCACAGGAAAGGGCCTGGGACAGAATTGCTGCTTAAGTCTTGGACTTACATCTGTGAATGGCTGACCCAACAACAACTGGCTGTAAACTCACACCCATCAGGTGTGACATGGACATACCAAGGAGTGGTGGTGGAAAGGTGTTTCTACCCTGTTTCTGTTTCTTTTTTTTAGGTTCTAGTTTGTTAGTAATAAATTTAAACATTATTCTAAATTCTGCTTTGCCCGTGGTATTAATCAAAGCTCCTCTTTTGGTTGTTATTTCTAGCTGTAAATTCCTAGCTGGTTTTTTGTTTCCTTCCCTCTGGAAGTTGAAAAGGGGGTGTGGGGGGCAGGGGGGAAGAAAGGCCTTGAAACAGTTTTGCTGGACACCAGGTGTTTATCCAGAGTCAAACCACCGCACTCCCACTCTTGGTTTTCTTGCTATCAAGATTTTCTGAGCTAAATTTTTCAATATTTTAATTTTTTTTAATTTTTGTTTTTAAAAATGTAATTAACTGAAATTAAGCTCAGAGGGGCACTTAAGGCCGTGGTTTGATAATCCTTACCAAGTTCATGGTATTTTGCTCAATGGTTTATGAAAGTAAACTGTCATTTTTTTGATGAATATTGACCTAAAAGAAGCAAGGCTTTTGGGAAGAAACAATAGTTTTTATTAAACCAGCAGATACACTTGAAACAGACAGACAAGCCTGGATTTACTGCCTGTTCAGCAAGGCTTCAAAGGAGAAAAAAGTCTTTGAGCAAAATTGTCGCAAAGTTGTTGCTTCCCTAATTTAAAGAAAATGTCTTACTTCCAGAATTTGATTGGCTTCAGTTTTCAGCTAGTGCTTTTGCTAGCTAAACAAAATAACCAGATAAGTGCAAAGATGCTTTTTGTCAATCCTTATAGACTCAAATGAAAAGCTACATAAGTGAAGACATTGGATTTTATTTTTCACTGAAGTACTATTACTGAACATTTGCAGATACTAAATCTGACTCCTTATGTTTAATGTTTAATTTCAAGTTTTTAAAATAAAAAGAAGTTTTATTTCTGAGCACAATTCTGCAGATTGTATTGTGAGGAAGACATTACAGATTTTAAATCCTTTTCTCTGAATAGAAGTGCATAGTTAACTGAGGTCAGTCTCAGTCTCTGTGACAGCAGTTGGTCAGAGAGGTATTTAGAAAAGACATTAAGAGGCAAAAACTACCACTATACTGTTTTGTGACAGACCTTATAGAAAGGGAGTTCAATGCAGACTGCAATGGGGCTAATATTTAGTTTCAAGATAAGCATAAGTAAAATTGAAATGAAAATTCTGAGTGGCATTTTGAAAGATCTGCTTGACATCCTGTCCCTTGTTTATTTTCTTTGATGAGAAAGAACATTATTGTGTAACAGGGAACAATTTCTAAATGTCAGTGATTTTTCTCTTCTTTGGGAACACAGACAATGTCAAATTAGGTTAAAAAAAATTACAGTGAATCAATGTCAGAAATATATTTGGCACAACTAAACTTGGAATTTGTATTTCCTACTGTACCCCCAGAAGGCAGAACACAGAGAAATAAGCAGACCCACACTTAGTAACTTGCCATCTGAAATCCTGAAAGTGAAAGAACTTAGGAAAAGGAACAGCAAGACTGGGCATCTGAAAGCTGGCCTCGAGGTGAATAATATAGGTGAAATAAAACTGCTGAAGGAGACGCAGTAAATCTGGTATTCTTTTGTGCCTTGTACTTTTAAAATCAGAACTCTTCTGTTGGGGCTCCACATTCCTCATTGCTAGATGTTTGACCTGCCGGCTTTAGAAGAAGGCCCAGAATACTACTGTTAGGCACACTTTGTTATTTCTCTTTCCTGACATATCTCACTAAGATTTCTTTTTTAATGATACTCTTGAAGTGGATTAAACAAATTTTTTTTTAAAAAAAGAAAGCATTTTTTTGTCCAAGGAGGGCAGACCCTTAATGGAAACTCAGATGGAATAGTTACTGATGTCAATGCTAAAATAGCTGTGATTTTGAATAACAACCCCTACAGATTACCTCTGTTAGGAAGCTTTTAATCTGAGCAGTGCTTAACAAAACTTGATAACGATGTGAGAAAGGAGACTTAAGGGAAAAGAAAAAAAAAAAGCACAAAAGTTGAATCCCAAATCTAAGTCTCATCACATGTCCCACTCTTAGTTATCTATCTAGTTCGCTTAATATAGGAATATTACTTCTTTTAGGATGAGTAACTGACCTAAACCCTAAAAGAGGACAGAGCAATCAAAGCCAAAATCTAAACAAATAAACTTCAATTGTGAAAGCTAAGAGCTTAAAAATGGAGAGGTTTGCTTTAAAAATGTTACCTACATTTGCAAACTGATCCAAAAAACTATTCTTATTAATTGAAATTTCAGTTCATCGCAATGTCAATTTGCTTCAAACTTAATTTTTACTGAAAATGAGTAATTTAATAATAAATATTGTGATTGTCATTATACCTACAATTTTCACATTATTTTTATTATTTTTTGTTATTGTATAAATAATGTTCACAAAATGATAGCTGAAGTTACAGTCTCATTAGCAATGACATGTTAATAATTACAAAGTGGGTCATGGTTAATTACTACACTTCATTAAGCACAACACATAAGGAAACTGTGGAAGGCTCCTGAAGAGGTGGCTTCCCATCCCTGCTACTGAGTGACCTAAATCAACCTTAATCCAAAGTCTGCTGTGATGGAGTTTCAAATCTTCTACAGCCAAGCAATTAGTACAGAAAGAAAAGGCACATGTGCAAAGCTTCACGAACACAGACATAGCAAAAGTGTTGTCGCAGCACTCGTGGTGTGAAGGACCCATAGTGAGCTGGCAGGCACTGTGCATAGCTGTACTGAGCAGAAAAGCTCTTCAGGGAAGGGAAAAGAGGTAGGGTGAAAGAGTGAAACTGGTAGGCATGACAAGTTAATGAGCTGTGTCAGAGCCATCTGAGATTTGGGGAAGATAATTGCTACTTCAAAGTAAAATCACCCTTTTTTCCTCTTCAGGACAATGTTCTTTGAAGCTGACAGAGAACACTTAGAAAAGCAAAGAAGGCAACAAAGTACTGAACCAACCTTTTAGAATCCTGAAAATGACCTTTTTCAGTCCAGCAACTCCCTGGCTATAACCAGCTGTTTTATCCTTAAAAAACAAACAAACAAGCGAAAAACCCCACACGCACCAGATCAGTTTCCAAAATGAATTTTAACCTGTCAAAACCCAATTGTGGTTACATAGTTTCACTGCTGGTCATTTAGTTCTTGGCAGATAAGAAACCAGCCTGCTTGGCATTCTAAGATGTAAGGTAGAAGGAAATGTTGAGATTGTCTTTGCATTAAAGGTCAAGGAGAGGTGGAAGTTGTTTATTTTAGTCTCCCAGCCAAGTGACTTACAAAGATTCTAGTTTCTAAAAGGCTAATGCTCATGTTCCATGGCATGTTTTCAATATTCTATTTTTTACATCTCTTTTTTGTTGTCCTCCTTTTCTTTTCTATGTTTAAAGTCAAAGTAAAGAATTTCACCTGACTAGAATGAACAGCTGAACACAGGCACAGTCAGCTAATAAAAAGAGCAATTAAAGAAACACTGAATGATCTGTAATCTCAGCAATGGGTCAAAGTGTCACACCTTTTTAACTTCAGTCTTACTGATAATTAACATTATATACCTTCGGTGGCTTTCTGAGCAGGTAATGCATGTAGCAATTCCATGGGATTGTATTTATTTTTGACAACTATTTTTATTTCTCTCCCCCTGTCTTTCTTTCTGTCTCTAAACACACGCACACACACACACACAAAATTGAGTCTAATTATGTTTCCTACTATGAAGTATACAAAAAAAATTTGGTACAATCATAATGGATTTGACATGCTACTTGGAAACCTTTCATAGGATTCAGATGGTACAGAAAACCAAGCTGTTTTTCAAGCTGCCCTTCTCTAGACCTACAAAGGAAGGTGGGCAGTACAAGGTCCAGCATCTGTAACCCTTACAAAACAGTACAACCAAAATGAAAAATCAGATGGAGACCAGCTTTGCTACCTATTTGTGAAGAAGGGAAACAGTATTTTTCTTCTTCTTTTTGCCTACCTCTAGCTTATGTACAAACTATTATCTCTGTCAAAAATAAAAAAGCCTCTATTGATAGTCATGTAAGAAGAAAATTTTCCCAAGTGTTTCCTACAAGCCAGCATCACAGATTTTTCACATGATGAATAATGGAAAAAAATTTCCGAAGTATAAACATATATATCTCATAGATGGGGGGTGGGGGGGTGGTTAAGGAATGGATCAGGGAGAGACAGAGCTCTATATCACTGAACAAAACACAGCTACATAAAAATATTAATTTATTTAGGGGAAAAAAGATATCATCCATCCTTGCTGTGACTGATTTGCAAAAATTCCCATTAGAGAAAGTGAATGGCAGTGAACAGTTCAACATATCTGTATATACAGTGTATCAGAGAGGGAATGGATCAGTTTAAAGGCTGTTATACTTGGGTATCGTGAGGTCTGCTTCTCTGTTTCTGGAAAGAATGCAGGGTTGGCAACAAAAGGTTGTCTTTTTCCAGTGTATATCTGCCATTACATTGATTAACCATGTTTCTCCACAGTTTTAAGCTGTTCCAGCAGTGGCAATAAGAACAAGATGTTTGGGAGAGATCTGCTGTTTAATCCTACAGGGTTTAGAAAGCCATTTTTTGCAATGATAAAAACTGATTTATTTAAGCTAGATTTTACTGTACACTCTTTTTTTTATAACTTATGAACTTAAAATGTGAAAGTCTTCCAGTACAATGCAGAAAGCATCACTTGTCCCTAGTCTTTGATGTAGACTCCCAGCTGCATAACAGTTCACTACTATGATATTTCTGGGAAAAAATGTGGAAAAGAATGTGATTTGTGGTGGTTTTTTATCAATAGAAGGAAAACACAAAAAGATCAAGTACAGGGATGTGTGTTGTTAATTTTTTTGACTTGCAAAATTTTATACTGAAGAATAAAAAGTAAGTTTTATTCAACAAAGGGTTTTATAGATTGTAATGATGAGCATCAATATGCCATCCACTATCACATTTTTTCTAGGTCTACAATTCATAGTCCTGCCCAATTTTCCTAAATAAGCATAAAGGAAATCAGATACCTCAGAATAGGATTCAAAGAAATAAGAAGCATAAGAAAATCAATAAACTGATGAAAAAGAAACAGTAGGATAAACAAGGTGTTTTCACTATACCCATTTCCATCTTTTAGCTGTGGTGGGTAACTCTGTTTCTTTTTTTTTTTTTTTTTGGTTGTTGTTGTTGGTTTTGTTTTGTTTTGTTTTTGTTTTTTTTTTTTTTCACGGAGCAAGTTTAACCTACTTTTTATCTACAGGACAGAAGGTGTTTTTAATTTGACCTCTCTGTTACATGAAAACTAGAGAGAGTAGCCAGTCATAAGGCAGGAAAAATGGCTGTGCTCCTACTCTAAAAAAAGCCCACCTATCTCCTAATCCCTCAGGGAGAATCACTAAATTTGATTAAGGTTTTGGCTTAGTTTGATTTTTGTTTCTTTTTGAAGGGTTGTGTGAATCTTCATCTGTCTCTTATTAATGTCCCACCTTGCAGAAGAATACTAGCAATATGTCAATATAATTTTCTGATTTAGATGCTCACCCAGAGAGAGAGAGAGGTATTACCCCTAAAGCAGTTCCTGTGTTTTGCTTCAAGCAATCAGTGTAAACATCTTTGACATAGGTATCATAACGCAGCTCCTACCATCAGACATGTCTTTTTGCATAATTGGAGTGTTATATTCTAATATTCAGTAAAATACAATCATTGAATATATTCAAAACAATTTGAAAAAATACATGTAGAACAGCCCAAACCACTATGGAAAGGTTGCATTTAGTCTCACCTCGAAAAAGGGGTGTAGTAATTTGATTAAACCTAATACAAGCTTTGATAAACAGTCACCATCCTAAAGTATCTCTGAGAAAGGGTCTCAGGTGTAAATACCTTCTCCAATTGTTTTAACAACTTGACTGTTTTTATTAAATGTCACTCCAGTCATTTGAATGAGAGCAGCCATGTTGTCAGTTTATGACATCAGTGGTGGCATCAGATCACACTGAGATTTTAGATTCAGGTAGGTGGATGAGTACCAGGATAAGAACTCTGCTGAGACATGTACAGCACTGGCTAGCACTCAAAAACAGATAATATCTTTTGGCAGCAACAGAAGAGGAAATAAGCTGCTAAGATTCAAATGGTTTCCTAAGGTTGCCCTCCGGAAACTGGAAGAAATTTAGGTTCCTAATTCTTCATTTAAGAAGGCATATTCGTAATACTGATTCGTTTGGTCCTCCTTTGTCAGGGGTTTAGATATAAGACGAATGACTTATTAAAGCAAAAGGGTTGCCCCCATTTGCCACAGCTTTGTTTGCACTGCAGGGCAGTTTCAGAGCACGCAGGCTAAATTCCCTTCAAATGAAACTGTACCGGGCTTCCAAGGAGAGCACCTAGTGAGCCTGCAATTGCTAAAAGGTGTTAGGTAACACTTGACTAGAGCTAGTCTGAAGTAAACACTTTGAAATACATTTGGTATAGGTGTCTTGGTCTCAGTTTTTGTCCTTGGAACTTGCTTCAACTGTAGCATACTAGTTATTAAGATGGACACAACCTTTTCAAATACTAGATCAGATTCTTTTGTTTTCTGCAACACTTCCAGCATTACCATACTAAATACATTGTGATAAAGTGAACGTATCATCTTGTGAATGTCTTTGAAAGTTTTTATCTCATTCGCTTCCACAACCCCCTGCCCTCACAAATGAATACATCTCACTGACATGGTTTAGAGGGATCCAACATGCTTTGAGTTTCTTTTACTTTAATATTTTCTTTCCTTAAGCATCTGAAAGATTAGTTTAATTTTTCAATAAATCAAACAACAACAATACATAGTTACTTTGTATTTTTTCTGTAGATTTTGCCAAATTACATATGTTCCTAAATTTGGCATAAATTTTATCTGCTTGCTTCTGATAAAAAGAAACAGAATGAAATATTGGGGTTTTTTGCTTACATGAGCATACATTCATTCGACTTTGTTTTACTTGCACATACTGAGGTATTTTTTATTACTTTTATCACAGAAATTAGTAATCTCTGGGACTGTCTAGACATGATATACATGGACTGGTTTGAACAGGGGTTTGCACTAAATCACTTCCAGTGTTCTCCTCTAACTTAAATTATGCTATGATACTATGATTTTGTGGCATAGCAATCTGTCTCAGTTGTATGTAAGATAAAGAGTAACAACTCCATTTATTACATATCTTTCCTCCTATAAAGCACAGAAATATATACAATTAAATGGAATTAAAATAATGGACATCTCTTCATCAAATCTGGGCTTGATCATGGTCACTCACATACTTCACATGAAGTAAAAAGCACCTTCTAAACAAAGAATCTGGAAAGAAGCTGAAGTATGATGACTGCAATTCCTGAAACAATTTTACACAAAGCTTTTTACATTAGCAGTGTAAAATAACATATAAATTTAGGTAGCTTAGTTTAGTGAAATTGCCTCTTTAGTACAAATTTAAAGTGAACTGAACTTGTTTCTTAAGTCAGAAATTAAGTAGATGTAGCCTTTCTAAGGCTTACTTATGACATAACATGGGTGTGTTAAACTGATCCATGCTGACTGCACTAATATTTTTGACCAGTTTCAAGCTACCTCTAATTGTAAGGATACTCTATTATGACTTCAACAGTCAGCTGCATATTTTTCCAGAACAAAAATCAGGTTTCATTCATATAGGGAAAAATTAAGAAAGCACATTTTCAATAAAGATGTTAAGGAGTTACATATATGTTTCTTATTAACACTGGTGGAGTTTTACAACTATTCTGTTCACCTTGCTGAAGCATACATCTCCAGAAAAAAAATTCAAATGAGGATAAAAATACAGTTAGAAGAGATAATGTGAGAAGGCAAATACATACTTGCTTTCTGACAGGTTCCTGATGACATAGGTAATATCAGTCCTTGTTGGTTCTAACACAGAATGTGCAGCTGGATAGTGATGACCACAACTGGGCACTCCAAGACCAACAAAACAAAGGGCTGACATGATATATCAGTTTGTTTGTTCTGATAAAAGAGCGGAATAGGTTTAATTGAGGAAAACAAGATTTGTGAGTACTCAGTGATCCTCTGATGCCAGTGACTACCTCAAGACCAGACACATGAGTAAGTTGCTCACCTCTCTAGTATGGTATTCCTATAAAAGTATTCCTACACTAGATATCCTGCAAACCCTTGCACACGTACAGGCCAACACAAGATTGCCATCTGTGTACTTAACAGAGAACAAAATATCAAAACACTGAAAAATTTGGTAAGTAATTTTTATTTTTTTTTTTAGGTCCACCACATAACTGTTCAACTATTAGAAAATCTTTTCTCCAAGCTGTCATGTTTCCTTTGACAAAACAACATTGTTTCTCCAGCTGTAAAACTAGAATGTCTAATATTAGTAAGGTTAGCATTTATTTCTTGGCAGGACATTATCAGGAAAAGGTCAGTCAATATGAAAGAGAAGTGGTGCTATTTTCTTTTTTTGATTACCCCTTTAAGAAGTAAGCCCTACTGGACAAGCAGCCTCCATGAGTTGGGAGCTAGGCTGAGGCAGCTGAGTGATATCAAAAGCTGTACACTAGGTGTTTCTCCATATGTTTTACTTACTTTGCTTTTTCCTTTAATATTCAAGAAAAGCCCAAAAGATGCTGTTCATCTGGAAGAAATCAGAACTGAACTCATTTAGAGACTGATATCCTCTGAAGCTTGACAGCGTGGCAGGGCAGGTGGGCACCCACTGTGTTTGGACAAGAAGAATCTAAAATAGGAGACTACTCTTCATTTTCTTTGGGTATGTTGCCTCTAGGGGGGCTTCAAAAAAAACAGGAGTTTTTTTTTGGTTTTTTTTTTTAGAAAAAAGGTTGCTGAGACTGGAATCTGCTTATAGGTTTTAACCAAGGCAGCTGCACCAAAACACAACTTCTGTGACCTGTAAATTTAGAATATATGCCATCTGAGCCTCATCTCTAGCATGAAAAAAGCATTCATTTACTGTTCAAGAAAAATAGCTAACCTATACATGTTTAGACACTCTGTTTCAGTCCTAAATGGACATATTTTAGAGACTTATCAGCAAAAAATTAACAATGAAAAACGATTCCCTGTGACTGCACATATTCAGTTTAAAGATTTCTTATTTGCTAAGTATTTGCCTATATTCTTCTGTTCAATTTCATTGTGTATAGTTGGGCTTTTAATTTGTATTTCTTTCTCATCATAGTTTACTCATATGGAATGATGCTTTTAATTGTTTTCTTTTGTGTAGTTCTCTGGAATGTAGTACTTGCAATGGGGAAGATTTCAGTTATCGAAGTAATTATTGTAAAGACTAGTAAAAGCTGGAAAAAAGCCACATCTCTTTTACTGTAGCTGACACACTACATTGATCTAGCAGAAAATCTGTCTGTTATTGGGACAGATGGGGGAGCTCTGGGACTCAGTTTAACATGGCTGAAGCTACTGCAGATGCTGATACCGTACACTGACAATAGCTGAAGTCTGAACAGCGGAGTTTACATGCCTGAAATAAATTGTTTTGATTAGAACCTTTAGGAAAGAAATTCATAAGGTACAGTTTTATTGACTACTTGCCAAACAACACAGACCTGTGCTCTGTAAGCTTGTTTTGCTCTTGTAAGTCAAGCACCAACTGGGCTCTTATTTTCTAAGGTTATGGACTTACAGCATAATACATTATCATTTACTCTGAATTATTACAGAGACAGAAGAATCAGAAAGAGAATGCACATTCAGTTCTAAGTGTATTTGACCTCAGGAAAAATCTATTTTTAAGTAGTCTATGCATTTGTTTATCTTTTATGGATATACGAGAAATTTGCTATTGATAAAAATGTTTTCAAAACAAAAAGGCACATATAAACCAAATTTGTGGCAGTCATGAAAGAAAGAATAACATTAACAATTCTAATTATTAGAAAAAGTGCACTATTTTATCATAGAACCTGGGGGGGTTTAAGGTGCAGTTTCAGGCTTTTATTTTATTGACAGAGACAACTATATTTGTGGCATAATGCTATTGTGATCACCCAGAATAGAACTGAGACAACTGTTGTTCAAGGCAGAGCTAGGATTTTTTTCCTCTAAGCAAGATCTGTATAATATTATTATCATTATAGCCATTATTTGTTGCCTTATTCTTTTGAAAATTATTATGTATAAGTACTAGTATGTCCATCTATCATTGTCTGTTCTGGTCTAATGCATTCAAATATTTAGTTGACAGCTAAAAGAGAGCACATCAAATTTTGCGTTATTTTGTACCACTCAAGTGATAGAGTTCTGGCTGTGTATTGCCACGTTTATTTTTTGAATCAACATCTTCCTTCGAAGATTACTTTTTTTTTTTTTACTTTATTTTTTAAGGCATAATAATTTGAATAATACAGTAACCCCACAGACAAACACAAGAAGCCAAGCAGATTATTAGCTGTATCCTCTGTAAGAAACAAGGTAGCTTTATGAATTTTCAAATCTGTTACAGCATCAAGCTGCTGCCTCATGCTCAACTACTTTAGCATATTGATTCGTATTTTTATTAACTGTAGCAACTAGATAGCTTTTAAACCTTCCAACAATGAACATTGCCAGAGTTGCTATATGTTTTATTTCCCACTTAGAAGAGACAACTGCTTGTTTTCGTGGAGAATGTGAGAATAACAAATAATAGATTTCAGCATATTCATATCCCCTTTCTTGGCTATGAAGGCTGTTGCTTGACACAACACATTGCTGACAGATGACGCTACATGGCAGAAGTAACAAATTGACACTGTGGTTAGGAGGTAATTCAATCAAGCTGTGATGGGGGCCTGAGAGCCCTCTGCAGACCAAAACCCCTGAATCATGTCTTCTGAACAGTTCATTCCTTGGTAAGGAGGATGAATTGGAAAGCTTCCTGTCCTTCATAACCTGTAGAATTACTTCTACATATAAGTAACAAGATCTAAACTAAATTCTCAAAGGAAGAAAATTATTTGGCTGGGCTTCATTTTGCATTCATTCAATATGATTCTGTTTCAGCAGGAATATATTTTGTAAATTGTCATTCCTTAAAAATGTGATGGCCTCAGACAACCCCTTTATGAAGCCAACAGGCAACCTATTCAGGCTTCTGATCCGAATCGTCTCTGAAATAGACTTTCTCCATTGACTGTGTACAGGAACCTTAGTGAATAATCTCTATTTAGATTGATTGAATACTTCACTCCCAACCTTCAACCATAGCAACTCATGTTCATGTTTTTACCTAATTTGATGAACTTGGAACAGCCCATTACCTGTCAGAAGTATAATCTTGGTGTTGTGATAGATAATGCTATGAAAGTGTTGTCTCAAAGTAAAAAAACCCAAAAAACAAAAACCCTCCCCCCAAAAACCCAAAAAAATCACCAAACCCAAAAAAACTCCACCCCCAAATTTTACAGTTTGTTAGCAACAAAATAGAAAATAAAATAGAAAGTATCTTTATGTCTCTGTGTAAACCTGATTATTGTTTAAAGCTTAAAAAAAAAGCAAAAATGGGCCAACTGCCATATAAAGGGGCTGTGCAGAGGCTGGGAATGCAACACAAAACAAAGAAGAACCTGCGTTCTTAATGTTGCAATTGAGATAACAGGGACTAGAAGGGACAGATTTCTATACTTTTCTGAGTGGCAAGGTGTAAATAATTGGGACTAGCTCTTCACAGTCTCTTAAACAAGAGGACATCAAATGGTTATGGAAAAGACACAGTGGTGGGCTAAATATATCCTTAATCTGAGCCACTGCAGTCACTATGTTATAGTTTTGACCTATTGACAAACCAATCTGTTTGGCAAATGTAATACTCACCGTCTTGTGTGAATTCACCACATTGCTGAGAACATAGGGTGATTTATTAAAAGAGCTATTATTATGTTTAAACACATGGATAACCAGACAGAGTTAGTTCCCCTCCTTCCCTGTTGAAGCCAACAACACACCAGTTAGTTGTCTCCTTCCAATTGTCTTGGCTCCTAGCTGACAATTCTCAGTCTCTTTATTGATTTAAAGTGTAGAAAACTTGGAAAGATGTTATCTTAGTAAACCCATAGGTCTGAAGACAACTGTTTAGTCTAGTGTTCAGAGCCAAGGTATAGTCCCAAAGGATCCTATTTCTTTTGTTAATCTGGGGCTTAAGATACTATAGAATCCATATGAACACACCTGAACTGACATGAATGAAAAACTAATTGAAATATATTTAACTGTGTATAAGTTTTGCAGTTTTATACAATAAACAGATGAAGAAGACACAGTTTGGGATAGCTACATTTTACAAACTTTGATCACATATAACATTTCTTTTGAATATGTCATCTTGCCAAAAGGTAAAAGGACCATATGATCATCTTGAAGGCAGCATATGCAAATAAATATGGTAGCAAGTACAAACATATGTTTAATCTTCCCACTTCATCAATATAGAAAGCTTAAGAGTTTTTATCCTCACATGCCAACAAATCTTAAGGATTAAACTGTTTTCTGCTACTCCCTTTTTCTCAGTTCCATAGATATATATCTCACAAAAAGCTGTACAGTATTATTTACTTTGAAATACCTTTTAGCAAAACTCTCACTGAAAATAAAACTACAGGTAAAGCTTAAAATTGACAAGAATTGCCTAAGAATGGACTGATTTTGTTCACACATCATGCAGGATCTACTTATGTTGAAATCAGATAAAATAGTTCACAGTTTTGTAAAACTATAGGAAAGGTGCATCAATCATTCAAAAGAAAAACATAGTGGAGCATTTAAAAGTTGTACTAGACCAGGGTGCTTTTTTCTCCAAACTGACAAATTCTTGGAACTACAGACCATAAGAAACTCTTAACAGCCTGTATAACCCCCTCTGTGCATCACAAGTACTTAAGTATTACTCCATGACTCTACACTCTGTTTTATAATTTCTATTTGGCTAATGTGTCCTGTGCAGGAAGTTGGTCAGTATTTATCTATCTAAAGATATAAGAAGACAGAAAATCTTTCACTCCTCTAATAATTTATTCCACTAGTTAATTAAACATACTCCTAAATTTGCGTGCTTTATTTCCTATTTGAATATAGTTAAGTTTTTGCTTCAAAACAAATTTTTTAGCATGCCTGCTCCCTCCAGATAAAACAGTAGTATGTATTTTATTCCTATGTAGTTACTTGCACAGAACAAAAAAATGAGTTCAGAGTTGTTTTTTTCTACGAGCAAGACACATTAAGGTGCTTCTGGTTTTGTTGCTGTTGTTTTTGTTTGTTAGATTTTGATGTTTTGGGTTTTGTTTTATTTCTTCATGTTATACCATTTTCTACAGATTTTGAGTGTCTATGGCCCTCTGTTTAAATAGATTACAATTTTTAGTTAAAAAAAAAAGGAGGCTATTACAAAATTGATGTTACCTATGCCATGTTATGTTGAATCTGGGCTTACTCCACTGCTTATCTTCACAGGGTTCATTTTTATTTGCTCTTTCTGATGAATATTAATTCTGAAATCTAGTGTTGTGTTGCTTTTCTTCTATTACTGCCTTTCAGAAATTATCATTTTCATGAATGGCCAATATTTTCTTTTTGGAGAGAGAGAGAGAGAATCAGTCTTCAGGTGAAGTTTCCCTATAATCTTTGTTTAGATACCACTTACATTTGCACCCCTTCCATTTCATCTTCTTAAGAAAAGAGCTCCAAGATGGTGTCTGCATTAGCAAATGGTGAGGCACAAAAGAATGGCTCATTAGGGTGAAAGAGCTGGTGCTGTGTGTACAGTATTTACACTATTTGGTATGTGGTATTGGCTTTGCAGTAGTTCTGTGGTTCCAAGGCCTATTAGATTTTGTGGTACATCAGGGACACTACTGATGTCAGTCTTCTGGGTTAGAGTCAAAAGAAGGAAACCCAAGCAGAATCCTACAAGACGTCTTATATAATGTCAAGCAGAGCATGCTATTGGGGTGATAAGAAAATTTCCTTTGAAAGTACACTGCTGATGTGAACTAAAATATAAATGTAGTTCCTCCTTAGCATTTCTGGGTCACTCTTCCAAACATAATGTTGCCTGAAATAATTTAATCTTATAATAATATGAATTATATTATAATTCTAAATTATAATATTCTTTTTCTTAAATTCACTAGTTAAGTTTAAATGGAACTAATGTTATGAGTATTTTGTTTTAAAACAGAATCCTGTTATTTAATGAGAAAGAATTCACATTAAAAATATTATTTGAGCAACCTTTCCTAATTATAGCTTTTTCCTCATTCACCACTACTTTAATATAAATCCATAGCACAGACTTAAGGAGGGAACAAAACCAGACTTATACTGAAGTTGCTTGGGTCAATTTGTAACATAAACCCTAAACTTACCTTACTTAGAATAAAGAATCACAGGTAAAAGAAATGGATCAGGAAGAACAGGTTAACAGAAGTCATTAGTGAGCTGATAAAGGGAATTTGTTAGCAGTTGCCCAATTTGATGATAAACCATTTGTACTTGAAAACTATTTTATTACTGTATCCTGTGAGGGAAATAATGTTTTGGTTTCTATAAAGTGTTATTTTAATCAGTGTTAATTAAAATATGATACTAGTAAAGTGTCTAATATTTCTCTAGTGATCCTATTCATCTGCTCTCTGAGGGCATAGAGAGAGATCAGATTTTTAATTGCTGCTTAATATGTTTTTTTTTTTTCATAAAGAGTGGAATGCTTTCATACAAATCCTTTCCTTTCCTTTCCTTTCCTTTCCTTTCCTTTCCTTTCCTTTCCTTTCCTTTCCTTTCCTTTCCTTTCCT
>JAWWMP010000132.1:54634969-54657561 GCA_035047865.1 Dendrocincla tyrannina | reverse complement strand
CTTGCCTTGCCTTGCCTTGCCTTCCCTTCCCTTCCCTTCCCTTCCCTTCCCTTCCCTTCCCTTCCCTTCCCTTCCCTCCCCTTCCTTTCCCTCCCCTCCCCTCCCCTCCCCTCCCCTCCCCTCCCCTCCGCTCCCCTTTTTTCTTTTTAATAGCACACTGACAAATAAGCAATTTCACTCTAAGAAGTCTCCTTCTACGTAGGGTGTTTGCTACTGGGAGTAACAGATATAACATCGGAAGTAATTCTCTGGGCAATCCTTTGGAAAAGAGTATTTCTCATAGTAGTCCACAGAATTATGGTCTGCACAAAGAAAACAAATTAAAGAAATTTAATTTAGACTACATTTTTTGTTTGAAATATGTCAGACTAGAAGAATATGACTAGAAGAAAAGATGTTTAGATGAAAAGAAGTTTAAAAGAACACCAAAACAAAACCCACATTAAAAACAAGAGTTTTAGAACTAGATTCTTGTCCTCCTTATCTAGAGTGAGAATTTTACCTGGACTATGAACTCACTAATACTTTATGAACATAGAGTTTTAAAAAGTAGTAGCACACAGAATCATAGAATCACAGAATCAATTAGGTTGGAAAATACTTTTGGGATCATAGAGTCCAACCAGTATATTATAGAATGACTCTATAGATGATAATGTATTGATAAATCAGTTCAGCAATGTTCTCCTCTCCAATGGAGGATTCAGGTCTACTGTAATTTCAAGATGCAGGGGAGGTGGCTGAAGGGAACTTCTGAAAGGAGCTGATTAAAATTGTTAATTTATCAGTTCAATGGTTGAACTGAACTTCTGGAGTTTAAAAAAAAAAACCCACACAACAAAAATGTGTAAAAAACAGCAGCAGATTTTTTTTTTTAATTGGGAAATAAGATAATAAAATATTGAAAATATTTTAAAAGCATTTTTTTTTCACTTTTGTTTCCTTTCAGTGGAAAGAAAGAAAAGGGATCATAATGGATTCTGATCTGATTGCAGATATGAAAGGGACATTATTTGTGCAGGACTGGAAAGTTATCCAAGTCACAATCATAAAAATCACTTAGCACCATACTGTGTGAGCCATAGTTAAAGCTCAGTCCATGCTTGCGAACACAATGTATGATACAGTATTTAATTCTAGAACAGAAATTATTGTGTCTTTTTCATAAAAGTCTTTAATATTTATCGTTTTTTTAGAACAAAACCACTTTTATTCTCAAGGTGCTCCACAGTTTGACATAGTCTAACTTTCCAGTGAAAAAAACATTCCAGTAAAAAATCTATTTCAGTATAAGGAGCAGTCAAATTTGGATAAGAATAGAAAGTAGATGCATATCCTTTGTTGGCTGGTTAGTTTAAAAACAAAATACACAAAAAATGAGGTGGTTTTTCTGGTCTAGTGGGGCTCAGTTAACACCCGCAACAAAAAAATCTGAGCAGAATATTGAATCTAACTATATTGTTTAGGGATAAACCAATTTGCACTATTTATTTTGAACCTTACTCAATATATAAGCCTACTCCATTTATTCTCAGAATTGCCATATAATCAAAATTTTAGTTGCCTCAAAACCAACAACCAACCAAACAAACAAACCACAACAAAAAAGGGTAACAACCCCCCCAAAACAGACAACCATCACTCAAAACCCCACCGGAAAACAATTGTGTGAAATATATCTTTCAACAGCATTTCTCAACTATCTCAATTCTGTATGAATGTTCTGTTCATTTTCAGTGTCAGAATAAGGGCTAGCATTGTTCAAATATTTTAAGAAAATATTAATATAAATATATAGATAATACTTTTATTTCTTCAGTCTTCAAGTATGTTCATTTCACAGATAATATAATATTTCTTAATTAAACACCTCTGTTATTCAACATTCTTTCTTCTGGATGGATTTTATGAATCCAGCCTATAGAGAGGAAGCTTTTTTGACTTTTTGGGATATACTAATAATATTGAGTCATTTCTTAAAACTAAGCATTTTCTGCCTTGTTCTTTAGAAATTACCTGAATCTCCTTTATTTTCAGAATTTACAGTTCCCTTCCTGGAATGTTATTAGATCATAAACCTGAATTTCATGTAATGAAAAACAGGAGTATTGAAAAATATTATGTGTCACATTTTATCTACCTGGCTGTATTGCAATGCATTAAGTGAAGAGCCAACCTGCCATTTTCCCAACCTTTCAATGTTGCAAACTGTGTGTCTGTTCCTTCTGCAAAACAAATGAGATGGTTCCTTATGCATTCCACCAAAACTAATTATTTTCCTTTAGAACTCTGGAAAGAATAGGACAGTAAAACCAGTATTCAGCTTTAGGGAATACCAAAATTGGGGGCTTAATTTTGCCTTTGGACATTTGATCACAGTCTGCATTATACTTGTTTAAAATGAATTTATTAGTCTGAGGGCAGCATTGACCCTATATGATTAATATGTTCTGACAAATTAAATTAGGTGCAGGATTATTCAATTGGCTTCCTTTTTACTACTGATCAATTACTGAATACATCACTCATCATCAGTGTTTTACTCCCAGTCTTTATCCATAAAACTGTATTTGGTAACTTCCTAACATGGAATTTATTCTTTTCCTTGAATATATATCATATTATTGACAATACAAAATTGCACGGTTTTGTTTCATTTAATTTTACAATGTGGGGAAGAAAACAAAGCATCAAATTATGCAAATTAGTTATAATAAGCTAAATGGATGTCAAGGTATACTGTTCAGCTCTAGTGCCTCTTGCAATTACTGTGATAAAGACCCATAAAGAATGAGGGGGTGTGGACTCAGGGAGACATTGTTCCTTCAGGAGGTGAGGAACATACTGTCATTCATATATTCTTTCTAGATGAAACTTTAATCTGTTGGGAGTTACTGCCACCCTTAGAATAGATCACCAATTACTGTATGAGATTGTGCCATAGCCTGGCCTAATTATTAAGGTCATTGCAAGCTTTGCAACTGACTTCACAGCTTACAGAATTAGAGACATTTTTTTCCTAAATACTACTGTACTGAAACTCCCATGACATAAGATGCACCTAGAATGCCTTTCTTATGTCTTAAACAAGTCCGTGCTTTGGGAGAAAACAGTCACCTTCTCCAGGTAATAAGAAGGGGCTGAACCCAGGAAACATGAACCCATGTGAGGAAGCATGGCATATTCAATATTCCAGGCATGAAGGTAATTTATAAAAATAATGCTCTAAGATCATAGGAAGATTAAGCTAAGAGGGCTTAATCTTGGGCCACTAGATCAAGTTGCCTGGTACCATAGTTATCCATCCCACACCTTGTTACTTGAGGTTACAGTAAGTTTGGTGTCTTTCCCATCTTGGAAGGGTGCTGCAGAACCTGGAGGTGGAATGGTCAGACCACCCTTCTCTCAGAAGTAGACCTTGAATTTGATGATATTTTTTTAGCACTTTAATCTTGGTCACATTTAATTTCATCCTTGTGTAATATAAACTCTTAGAACCGTAGAGAGCATTCAGTTTGTGATCTCTTCATAATTTTATTCAGTCATTTAGTAATATAAATGCTATTGTGTTGGCTTTTTCTGGAATAATATCATAGTGGCAGGTAATAGCTGTGCTGCGTGTAAGTGTTATAGCCACATGCTTTGTCAAATGACTCTTTTCCAACTAACAAGTTCTTGCTTATGGATGTTTTGGGTTTTGTAGGTTTGTAGGTTCTCTCATATCCAACCCCAAATACATGACATCATAGTTTATGTTACTGAATTTTATGTGACTAATAAGGTCTGAGAAGCCATTAGTCTACAGCTCATAGTCCAAACTGATGGACTGGAGTCAATGAATATGAAAGGTTATCTTCTATTAATAGGACAAAACTTAATCTATACTCATAAATTTTACATGCCTATCACCATCTAGTCTCACTTGCAGATGGTAGGAAAGAAACTGTGATCTATTCATTTAAGATAAAAGGTATGCAGAAGGAAGAGGATGTAAAATATCACACAAGTTTATTGATCACCATCTTATAACACTCCACTCTAAGCTTTTTTCCAAAATGGAATATGAAGCATTGCACTTTAAATGTGCTAAGCTATGTTAAAACATGGTGTTCGCTTTTAACATGAACAGATATGAGCACTTTGTATTCATTTTATGATGTATGTGGTTTGGAAGTAGGGAAGTTATTTGCTCTCTCAGCAGCAGGTGTCCTGTATAACATCACAGGTTAAGATTTGTTAGCCAATTCACCCATTTTTAAATGAGTCAGTCATTACCTTTTTTAGAAAGAAATCATGAAACAGAAAATATCCATAAAACTCTCACTTCATTTCTGCTGATCAGATAGCTTTTTCTGTGGAATTACAAAATGCTAAATGGCTCATGAGGGTGAACCATAGCAAATAGAATCCTGATGTTCACTTTCTTATTATGCAACATGACTGTGAAAATGTCCCAATAGGTGTAAGAGGGAAATGGAATGAGGTGATAAATAATTTATAACTAGAGAAAACTAATCAGAACTCCTCAATTCCCATTGTCCCCATACAGGTGCTCAATTACTTGCTCGAAGAGGCCAAGAGACCAATAACCTGACGTCTGGGATATAAATGAATTTTATTATTAAGAAAGATATTAAAACTTATATAAGTACACTAAAGTAGCTCATCTAAATTCTGTACAGATTTTCTACCAACCTTTCATGTCTTCTTCTTGATGGGGCTGCTTCCACAGTGGCAAGTTTGGCTAGTGCAATCTGTTGATCTTATGTAAAATCAATGATTTCACATTTACCATAGTCAATTTTCATTGTCTCTGTGGAGTTTGCAATACTTCTTTTTTTTTTTTTTTTTTTTAATATGTTTACCCTGGTCCTGTAAAGAACAAAATTTTCTCTATATGTAATATATACACATTAAAAAAAAACTAGCAGAAAAGTATCCAAGTCTTTCTCACAAGTGGATCTTCAGAGTTTACTATTCCAACTACAATAGACTACACAAGAATAACTGTACAAAATTTACAATGTGAACAGTATGCATTTTACACCTGCATATCAGATGCAGAACTGACTTATTTGTAGGTGGACTGACCATGATTAAGGATGAGAGCCAGCAAGACTAATAAGGATTTTTTTTTTTTTTTACTTTAGAAAAGCAACAGAGACTGTCATCCTCATGTATTTTTTTTATTTTAATTCCTAGCCTACCTTTGGAAAAAACCAGCAAGAATACAACATACCAGTGTTCTTCAAGGTAATTTTTCTCACAGAAAGGCATGGTTTCATAATTAAATTGTGGCTAGTCATTCTTAATGCTCTTCAACCTTCCTTGCCCTTCATTTTGCTTAAATTGCTTTGGTATTGTACATTTGTAGTCAACAAGTGGAAGAAATGCTAGATATTTATCTTACCAGGATATATGACAGAGAGAAGACAGGGCTAAAAGTCGCATGTTGGTAAGTTACGCAGATATTGTGTCCTCAGTGGTAATGTTTAAAAACAGAGATGAGAGGTGTTTATAATTATGACTAAAAAGAAACACCAAATATTTGACTTCTTACATACCTGAGCATGAAGAAGTTACTCTCTTTTCATGGGTATAAAGCTCAAATTGTCTATGTGATTCCCAAGATTCTGAAACTAAAATAAACTCCTGATAATAAATCAAGCTTAACAATAAGCATTCTCTTTAGACACAGCAATTGAAGTTGGTAATATTTGCTGAACATGGTCTGTATTCTATGATTCTCCGCACTGTTTTCCCTAATGCATTACTATTTACTGTGTTTCACTTCAAATGCCGCAATCTCTTCTCAAAATACTGCTCTCACGTGAGTTGCACAAAAAAGATATGATCAAAAACCAGAAGTACTCTCACTGAATTCACACTCAGTGAAATGCAGTGGATTGATAAAGGTCTTGCAGACTCTGCTCCACCTCAGTGTCTTCTACCATTTCTCCCTAATCCTTCTTCAGCTTAATTCAAGTTGCTTTTGTAGCTTATAACAATTCAATGACTTGATTTATTTTTTTCCTTTCAGTTCTGTCTTACCTTTAAGCAGTCCTCGATTTGATTTCAGATATTCTACCTCACATTCAAAAGACCCAATTAATGTGTTATTTTAGAGCTGATAACAATGACTTTGTACTCACAAATTATATGTAAAATAAAAACCATATCTTAGTTTCAGAAGATAAAAATTTCTATACTTTTGAATAGACTACCTAACAACTTTTTATTGTGAACTGATGACCAAAAGCACTCTGCTTTAAACAGCATTCATTTCCAGTTAAACATTGTTTGGGTGCAGCATACTAATGTACGGATCTCTTATGCCACATTCTTAGACAAGGACAAAATGATACAAAAATCGTAGCACTTTCCCTGCTGAACCTCCACTGCAGGTATGTGTGTAAGTATAAGGCAGTTGTATCCCATCCCAATGTATTCCCACCTATTATTTCTTACAAATTTTGTGGGATTTACTCAACTCATCCAAATACTTTAACCTTGAGACTACTAGCCTGCTAAAAACTGCTCATTTGAGCCATGATTACTGAGCATGTACAATTTAAGCAGAGGGAAAATAATATAGGACAATCCAGCAATTTAACATAGAACATATATATTTCACAAAATAATTCAAAGCTTCAATTTCTTTCTCTCTTCCAGTTTTTAAATCAGCCTGTATTCCTGTCCCTTGAGAAAAGCAAAAATGCAAGCACATGCATCAACATTATTTCATGACATCGATGTTAACAATCAGCCTTTATTAAACTGTTTATTTTTAAGATAAAATGAAAACTTCACTGTTAGTTTAACCATGCTTTATAGATGAAGCTGGGAGGAAAATATGAGTGTGTCTATACTTATATATCTCGCTATATTGTTTTACCTTTTTACAGTTCTAAAAACTCAAACATTGTCAGGCCTGGAAAGGCTCTGGTTTGTGTTCTGGAAATAGCTATGAAGAGCAGCATTTCAAATCACTAGCTGGTAGCAGAACATGAGACTATTTTGAAGAAAATAAAGATATCCACACATTGGGGTGTTGGTATAGTTTTCTCACTAGCATAACCACTAAATGTTTTACCTTTATTCTGTCTCTAATTAAATATGCTCCAAATCTTTCTGCTTTCAAACACTTTGAGTCTTTCTTTATACAAAGAAACATTACCTATGCTACAACATCTACCTTATTACACTGCAGACAAGATGCACATGAAATCAATAAAAAACTAATATTCAATTATGTGGAGGTTTGTTGTTTTGGTGATTTTTTTATATTGCTTTTTGTTGTATTTCTCTCACTCTTCACTGCACATTTTCTCTGCACAACTCCTGAGGGAGGGGGAGCTGATTTCAAAGGCGCTGATAGTCAGGTCAAGTTCTCTGGTTTGGGTTTCAGTGTTTTGTTTGATTTTGTTGGGTGTTTTGTTTGTTTGGTTTTGGTTTTTGTGGTTTGTTTTTTTTTTTTTTTTTTTTTTTTTTTTTTTTTTTTTACCCAGAGAATGTCTAATTTTTTCCCCTAGTCTATAAGCATTCACACTTTTGAGATAATCGGGATATTATTTTCTAAAGGCTTGGATTTCCCAGACTGTTATTAATTTTAATAAACCTTTCTGGAGTGGAAAGAAAATTCCTGGTAACAGTCTCAAATCAGTATAACTCATAGTTGTTCTACTTTGATGAGCAAATGAATGCCAGCTGAAATCAGAATGTTCTCTTGTAAATGGGATGCATAAACTCTTGCAAATTCAGGGTCTGTGAGCACTAGTGACTTTAATAAGCCCAAAATCAGCAGGAGTTCCCTATGTTGGAATAATCACACAGTGCTGGCCATTAAACCTTGGGTTTAATTAAAGTACAGAGTCTTCATAAGACCATCAGAAGCTAGTACGCAGCACGACCGAGAAAATATGTGAGATGAATTATCTAATATATCAGTGAAGAAACACCATTTCATATCAGCCTCAAAAGCACATTAGGATAGATCACAAAATCACAGAATATGTTGAGTTGGGACTCACAAGCATCATCGAGTTCAACTCCTGTGCCTGCACAGGACCATCCCCAAGAGTCACACCATGTGCTTGAGACCACTGTCCAAATGCTTCTTGAACTCTGTCAGGCTTGGTGCTGTGACCACTTCCCTGGCAAGCCTTTTCCAGTACCCACCACCCAGTGGGTGAAGAACCTTTACTAATTAAAAACCTAAACCTCTTCTGACACAATTTCAGGCCATTGGTCAGCACAGAGAAAAGGTCAGTGTCTGTTCTACTTAGACTTTGATCAGACTTAAACTGAATAAAATCATTATTTTTACCTGTCCTTCAGGCAGTGTTAACTTGCAACAGTCCTCTCCTGGTCCCCATGAAAATGAAACAAAAGACACTCTTCATCCCATAAGCTTGTGTGGAGAGCTACATCAATTAAATAATAAGTGACTTCTGCAGTCAAATCATAACCATATATGTCTAATTCTGCATACTATCAGGAAAATTGATAAATATGCCTAAATGTGCAGTTGTTCTGTTTTTCAGTGAATAAAACATCACAAGCTCATGTCCTATTTTGTCCTTGTTCCTCCCTTACACTATTCTTTTCCAATGTCTTCCCAGCTCAGGAAGATTTTCCTTCTTGCTAGTCAGTGGTCTGTCTTGACTACTTCCATGAAAATTGTGTAGGTGTAAAACCAGATAGAGGAAGAAAAAAAAGAAACAACTATAACAGCCAAAAGGCATATGCAATTTATTTGGGAAACAATAATAGTAAAACAATAATATTTTTATGTGGACAGTAAATAAAGCACCCTCACCAACACTGAAATGGTATTCCCATTTTCCTAACAATCATCTTGGTGGAAATTTGCATACCTCTCTTGTATACTTATAGTTCAGAGTCCATTCTTGCATGTGCTTTGAAAACCAACCCTGTAAACCCCTTCCTGAGAAAAGATTACCATTGATTAAATGAGGTGTTTCTTCATCACAGTGTTGTTAGTCATGACTCAACCTTCATGGTTTTGCTCTGAAGCAGATAAAATTAAAAAGAATCCACCTTTCCATGAATATCATTACCTCTGAGCACTAATTGTGACCATCAATACAGAGTCATACATATGCATGGTGTGTAACAGGATACACATGTATGTGTATGTATGTACACATATATAAATGAACACATGTATGACAGCAGGTATAGTCATTATGCAGATATTCAGTTTCTTCTGACACCCATTATGCTGAGGCAACACCTTGCAATGGTTCCTTTTTGTAGTGTCTTATTGAATAATGTGAAACCAAACCATGCTGATGGATCTGGGGTGACTCCCTAATTCATTTGTGACAAGTTCTGTTGATTGTTGGTGAATCCATGGCAGACATTAAGAAGGGGAGGAAACCTAAGCTCAAGTGCATTTGCTCTTACCTTTCCCCCTTTTCTTCAGTACTGTCCAGTTTCACTTCTCAGTTACTCTGCTGGTTAGGTTATGATGGTTTCTGGTTTTTTACCCTCAGACCCTCAGTGTTTAATCATAAAAAGAGATCATTTTACCATGTCTTCTCTCTTGATTTTAAAAAGATTTTAATTAAAAAGAACAAATTGCCCCAGAGACAGTGAGAGAGAGGATATGAAGAGTACACATTAAGAAAAGCTTCTTGATCGTGTTGTGTTTCCTTCTATTCACTAGCAGAGGAAAGCAGAGAAGCTCTTCCCCCATGGTCTGCTGATAACTGAGACATTTAATTTTGTTTTTATACAAATCCTAAACAAATGATCAAATGAGTGGACAATATGGAGACACTGTATTTTCATTTTGATTTTTATCTTATACAAAGTTATATGGCACAGAAGGAAAGGTACCTTTCCATTTGAATAGGAATATAATTTTCTGGAATGTATTCAGTATTTCAAAATCCTCATTATTTCTTACTAAGCTATTGAACAGTTCAAAAAAAAAATCAATAGTTATCTCTCTATTTAAAAATAAACACAATTAATAAGAGTTGTAAGTAAAGCTCAAATCCAATATAAGATATTGCTGGATAACAATAGCATGGAGTTTCATTCCATATGCTGGTGCAGTGACCCTATCAGGTATGTGGAGTAAAAACAAATTCACCGTTGTGGGGCATTCCATCAGCACACAAACAAGCACACTAAATGTTCATGTCCAAATTGAAAAAAAAATAAGACAAAATCAGATCATCTTTGCAGTACATCTCCAACAACAATAAAATTAATCTCTTGCAGACTAAAGGATTAACATACAGTCCACTGAAATCCAGAGAAAACTTCTAGTGAATCTGAAGTTATCAAGCTCCTGTCAATAAATAAATTCCACAGATAAGTGTCCTTATGCTTTATTCCTTTGGATATTTATGACATTATCTGTATTCTTTCGAATTATGGTATCAAGGAATTTTTACATAGAGTTGAAGAGCGTGGCTATATCAGTATAATTGAAGACTTACTTCTCCAAGTGATAGAGGAGTCAGAAAGAAGAGCTGCTGGAACTTGTTCTCACCTAGGAGAGAGTGGTGGGCAATGTGAAGCTCAAGGATAGCCTTGGATGCAGTGACCATGAAATGGTGGAGTTTAAGATTCTTAGGGCAGCAAGAAGAGAACACAGCAAGCTCACTGCTCTGGACTTCAGGAACATGGACTTCAGTCTCCTCAGGGATCTGCTTGGCAGACTACCAGGGGATAAAGCTCTGGAGAGAACAGGGGCCCAAGAAAACCCAAGAAAGGATCTGCTCCCCCAAGCTCAGGAATGCTGCATCCCAACAAAGAGAAAGTCAGGCAAAAATGTCAAGAGGCCTGTGTAGATAAACACACAGCTCCTGGAAAAACTCAAACACCAAAACAAAGCCTATAGAAACAAGGACAGGCAGGTTGGGGGGAAAACAGAGAAATTTTCTGAGCAGCCAGGGAGGGATGAGGTTAGGAAAGCTGAAGTGCTGATGAAACTAAATCTGACCATGGATATCAAGGGCAACAAGAAAAGTTTGTAGAGGTATGTCGGTGAAAAAAGTAAAACAAGGGAATATGTGACCCCTCTCCAGAAGCAAATAGGATTATACAGGATGTGGAGAAGACTGAGGTAATGAATTATTCTTTTGTCTTGGTTTTCACCAACGAGTGTTCCAGCCACACTACCCAAGTGGCAGGAAGCAAAGGCAGGGACTGGGAGAATAAGATCAAGTTTAGATCATGTAAAGAACCTGAATGTTCACAGGTCTTTGGGACCTGATGAGATGTATCTTTGGGTATTGTGGGAACAGACAGAGGATGTGGCTAATATACGCATCATATTTGAGAAGTTGGGTTAGTCCAGAGAAGTTCCCACTGACAGGAAAAGGGGAAATATAATGTTCATTTTTAAAAAGGGGAAAATATAGGCACATCTGCCTTACCTTAATGCCTGGCAAGATCATAGAGCAGATCCTCCTTCTAACTATGTTAAGGCACATGGAAAATCAGGAGTTGATTGTTGACAGTCAACATGGCAAATCATGCCATGACAAATTTGGTGACCCTCTATGACAAGGTTACAGTGTTGATGGATAAGAAAAAAGTGATTGACTTCATCTACCTGGACTTGTACAAAGCATTTGTCACTCACAGCATCACAAAAATTTCTTGAGCAGGAAGGGACCTATAGGGATCCTCAAGGCCAACCCATGACAATGGCATTATTAGCACCATACCCTAACCAGCTTAGCTAAGCTGTCTTGCTCTACATCTCTCTCTCTAAACTGGAGAGACATAGATTTGATGGATAGACCAATCAGTGGATAGGGAATTGGCTGGGCGGTCACACTCGAAGAGTTGTAGTCAATGGCTTGATGTCCAAGTGGAGACAAGGGACAAGTGGTGTTCCTCAGGGATTGGCATTGGGATTTTCACTGTTTAGCATCTTTATCAGAAACAAGAATGTGGGATTGAGTGCACTCTCAGCAAGTTTGCTGAAAATACCAAACTTTGTGGTATGGTTGACATGGTGTAATGGGTGGCATCCAGAGGGACCTTTACAGGCTTGAGAGGTGGCCTGGTGCAAACCTTGTTCACTAAGCCCAAGTGCAAGGTCTGGCACCTGGGTCAGGGAAATTCCAAGCACAAATGCAGGCTGGGAAGAGAATGGATTGAGAACAGGGGCTTTAGCTGTTTGAGAAAAAGCTCGGCATCACCCAGGAATGTGCACTTGCAACCCAGAAAGACAATACATGTTCTAGACTGTTTCAACAGGAACATGACCAACAGATTGAAGGAGGTGATTCTGCTCCCCTACTCTGATCTGATGAGACCTCACCTGCAGTACTGCATCTGGCTCTGGGCCACTCAACAAAAGAAGAGCATGGACTGGTTGGAACAAATCCAAAGAAGGACCATAAAAATTATCAATTATCAATTATTAGCAGGTCTCCTATGAAGACATGCTGAGGTACTCAGCACTGTTTGTCCTGGAGAAAAGAATGCTCTATAGCAGCTTGTCAGTACCTAAAGGTACTGACATGGATGTTGACACGAGCATGTGGTGATAGGATGGGGGGAATGGTTATCATCACAGGGTGCAGGGGAATGGTTTTAAACTGAAAGAGAGTAGGTATTAAGAAGAAATTCTTCACTTTGAATGTGGTGAGGCACTGGAACCAGTTGCATACATTGTGGATGCCCCATCCCTGGAGGTTTTTCAAGGCCAGGCTTGATGGGGCAACCTGGTCTAGTGGAGGATGTCTACCTAAGTTGGGAGGGATGGATCTAGATGACCTTCAAGGTCCCTTCCAACCCAAACTGTTCTAAGATTCATTCTGTTCTATGATTCTAAAACTCTGGTGGAATAGTATAAGCCTTTTCTTCTCTTTCCCCTAGAAGAATATTATCCATTCAGTTTTTTGAAAGATACCATCTAAGGCAAAGTTGTTGTCATAATGTGAGCTATATCATTGGTTAATAACATCCTCTGTTTTATTTTTCTTCCTTTATTTGGAAACATGTTTGTAATGCTAGTTTTCAACTGCCTGATACTTGGCTTTGTTGTCAGTACAACATTAAGACAAATAAGTAAAGTCTTCACCCCTGTTGGAGTTATTATTCATATCCATCTGGGAATAGGGTAAACAATATATAAGTACATTTATTTACCCAATTAAAGCCCTTTTTAGAAGCAGAAGAGCTAGACACTTTTCTTTGTTTAATGGAAGATCATATTTTGCAGAACTCTGCAAAATAATGGGAAAGAACCTCAGGGATCTCAAGTTGCACTAATGTGCAGTGAATCGGTGCTGTAACTCATATTAACTCTAATATATTGTGCATTACTGAGGGAACAGAGTCCTTAATTCTGAGGAGATGTGAATATTTTGCACTGGCTTTTCTCATATGTCAGGATACAGTATTATCCATTGGGCCAAGTCATAACTGCCTAATTCTCTGAGTCTTTATGCATTCATGTAGTATCTCACCGTGTTCTGCATAAAATCAATTCCATTAATTGCAATTGCATGAAGTGGGTAAAAATACCGCTTACTTCTTTTTTTAAAGACACTGTTTAACGGTATGGGGAAAATAAATGGATAATTTAATATGAAAAATTTTAGGTAGTCATTTACATGGATTTTGGCAATTTTATTCCAATAATAAGAGGGTAGCATAAGTCTTTTTTGGAAACATATTAAACAAATCCAGTATCTTCTTTCTTTTTTAAGACTGGGAGATTCACCGAGTCACAACCAGAGCAAAAGTACTGTAGGCTATTTTTATGTCTTCATGCTTGTGTCCATGTCATCAGCTGTCAGGAGGTTTAAGTACTTATTCAAAGTTTGCTATCTTCATACTGTAGAAGGAGTCAGGGATAATACATGATTTCAGACAACAGTGCAGCCTCCAATATGATGTATTTTCCATCCAAAGACTTCTGTTGGAACAACAGAAGAAAGGAAACATAAATTTCCTTTATCATCCTGAGGTAGTAGTTTGCACTTCCTGCAAGACGGGCGATTTTTGAAGTGAGTGGAAAGTGAGTATGTCTGCAAATTCTTAAATAGCAAGGAATGCAGTCATAGATATTATTCAAATATTTCCACTGAAACTATATTAAATAGAGTAAATAAAGCCACACAATCATTTCAATGTGAAATATAGAAACAAACTGTAAGAGGTTTTGTGATCAACAGTTTTTCCAACATTATTTTCAGAAATCTGATTCTTGAATCACAATGAATAGTTGTGATGCTTGTTGGTAATAAGTAGTTATTCTTCATGATTTTGCCCATCAGTTCCTGATTGAATTAATGATGAATTAATACTGAGAAAATTGATTTATGGATAGATATGTTCTTCTGTATTTATCTAGTTAATATTATTTAACACAATAATGTATTTTCTATCTGAAAAGCTTTTGGCCTTAAAATCTCTGCTAATCACGGTTCTTTCCATAGGAATTGAACAAACAGTAGAACTTCCAGTTCAGCAGAGGAGATAGGAATGAAGGAAGGAAAGAGAAGATTCTCATCTTGAGCTGTGAATCTTAGCTTCTCTTCATTTGCATATACAGTTGTCGACAACTTTAATGAGATCTAAGTACTTATATTCCTGCTACAAGTTGTAAAAGGTTAAACTGAAGTTCCCCTTTAATCATATTACCACTATTTGATACTTTGTCAAATGAGCTTAGGGTTCTTTAAATATCAGAATGCCAAGATATCAAGTACAGATATAAAGGAAACACATATGGCATGAAGTAGGCACTGGGCATATGGAAACCCTAATTATGCCCCAAGTGAAAAATCAACAGCTGGAGAAACAGAAATTGTGTCAGTTCTGTTCCTTGGGAAATATGGGTTCAAATCCAGTTGGAGAAAGTAAGGACTGGTTTTAGCCTTCCTATTTTAATTAAGACACTCCCTAAAAGTGTGCCAGTAAAAAAAAATTAGTTGCCTCATCCTTAATTCTATGAAACAAGTATGAGATTTTATTTTGAAATTTCCATCAAAACTATTTTACTGATTCAATCTGAATGCCTGGGTAGTTAAGTGATGACTAAAACATCCAATTTTGATGCTGGTAGATGACAATGAGAAAGGGCCATATTGAACCATAATAAGGCCACAAAAGCAGCTGCTGTGAAAGAAAATGAAAAGTAACTCCAGTTATTGCTTCTAGTAACTATTCAAAAATTCAGAAACTTACCTAATTATGTCATCTACACATTTTCACAAACTCTTTTTAAACATTTTTAATTTTGTAACAAACACACTGTTTTAGTAGTGAACTAAAAGTATTTGGGACATTTTTCAGACTTTTTGCCCTACAAAACTGTAGCAAATTGGTCATCCACCTGCAGAAGTGCTTAAATGTTAAAATCAAGTACCTCATCTATATTTTTATTATGCCTGCTCATATAATTTGTTGTTTCTTTCAGCTCCATCACTTTTCAAAAAAATATATTTAATTTCTCATATCTATGTTATTGGGAGACTTTAAACACTGTAAATAAAAAAATGATTAACACTATTTCATATATTTAAAACATACTTTAGAGGCTTTAGGAAGTCAATTATTCGTTATTTTTTAATTATAATTGAATTTTGATATCAAAAAGATGAGCAGAGAAGACCTGTCTGAAGTTCAACAATGGCAAATGCAGTCATTTGCATTTCTGCAGGAATAACCCAACTCACTGGTACAGGCTGGAGGCCAACCTGTTAGAAATGCAGCTCTGCAGAGAAGGACCTGTCCATGAGCCAGCAGTGTGCCCCTGTGGCCAAGAGGGCCAATGGTATCCTGGGAATAATTAAGAAGACCATTGCCAGCAGTTTTGGGGAGGTGATCCTGCCCCTCTACTCAGCCCTGGTGAGGTGCACCTGAAGTGCTGTGCCCAGTTCTGGGCTCCTCAGTACATGGAGATTCTGGAGCAGTTCCAAAGGAGGGCAACAAAGATGATTATGGGACTGGAGCATCCCTTACAAGGAAAGGCTGAGGGAGCTGAGCCTGCTGAGCCTTGAGAAGAGACAACTGAGAGGCAACTTCGTCAATGTCTATCAGTATCTGAAGGGAGGATGTCAAGAGGATGGAGCCAGGCAATAGGACAAGAGGCAACAGGCAGAAATTGATGACAGGAAGATCCACCTAAATTAAGGAAGAGCTTCTTTACTGTGAGGGTGACTGTGCCTGGAATAGTTTTCCCAGAGCGGTTGTGGCATCTCCCTCACTGGAGATATTCAAGAACTGTCTGGACACAATCCTGTGCAATGTGCTCTGGGATGACCCTGCCTGAGCAGGGAGGTTGGACCAGATGACCCACTGTGGTCCCTTCCAGCCTGATCCTTTCTGTGATTCTGTGATTCTGTGTCACAAGGTGGTTTAGTTTTGTAATTTAATAAAAACACTCAACACCCACTTTCTCCAGTATTCCTTAAGGCATGTTACCAAACTCCTGTGTATCTAAACATAAACCTCACTCCTCTGATTTTCAGTAGTTTCATTTGATTATGAATTCCAACTAACAGTAAAATATGAGGAGCACTACATTCAGTGCAGGTAGCTTGGTGTAAAGCCAGTTGTAGGATGAGCTCTGGGTGGCAGAAGCCCAAGGCAAGAGGCCTTGAAACTGCACTGACCTTAGCATAAAAACAGGCTCATGGCAGCTGTGACACCAGCCAAGTGAATGGACACTCAGACACCAGGAGCCATTTGCACAGACTACATGTTCTTAGGCTTAGACTGTGAGTCTATAAAAGCCCAGGGTTTCCTTTGTTCAGGGTCCCTTCTCAGAGGCACACAGTGGAAGATGTTATTCTGTTGCTGCAACATGATAAAATTGCTTAAAGGAACCAGAAGTCTGACACTCTTCTACGGGAAACCTGGGGATGAGATGATAAGGAAACCTGGTCTGACAGTGTGAGTGTAGTGAGTCTCAGGAGTCAAGCAGGGAACATTTCACTCACTGGAGCCACCTGCTGTGAAAGGGCTTCAGCCACAGCAATTAAAGTCTCTGGTGGTGGGAGTGTGACTGCCAGAGTGGGTCCTGAATGGTCAGGCAGGGAATCTTCCTTAACAGATATTCAAAAGAGATAATAATAAATATTTTAATAAGGTATTTCTCAATTCTTGAGTTATCCCTAGAAAAAAGTTGGCCACCAAAACCATCTTGAGAAGTAATCATTCCTTTATTAACCTAATTTTCAAATGCTTTTCTTTTCTCCTTTAAAGGGCTTGGATTCCTTGAAAATATCCTCCTCCAACTTATGCATGTGATTTGTCATTTCACTTTCCTGTAGAACTTCTAGTAACTTTTCTGTCTGAGTATAATCTTTCTGCAGTGACCATTAGAATTTGCTGCCTTCATGCTTTCAAATTTTCTTGTTTTAATTGGCTTTACTTTCAAGGAGATGTTTCTTGTTAAGACAGGAAAAAAAAAAAAGTAGAGACAACTGGCAGAATTATTTCAGTATAATAAAGATAACTTTAAAATAACATGACAAAATGAATGATATTATATATTCAGTGCAACTAAAAAAAATTCCAAGTGGCCAAATAAACATTTTTGTTTGTTTTTGTGTTTTAAAATATTTTTTAAATATTTTAAATATTATCATTTAAATAAAATTTAAAATTATTTTAAATATTTTTAAATATTTAAATAATATGTGTTTAAAATATTTTTTGTAAAAAAATATTTTACAAAATATGAGTTGAAAACTGTTGAAAATATTTTCTCTGTGATCCTTCTTCTTGAAGGATACCACTAGAAAAATTCTGTCCCAAATAAACATTCAGAAGATATATTTACAGAATGCTTTATATGTTACTTTTTTTTTTTTACTCTTACTTTTTTTCTTGCAATATGAGAAGCTTGATAAGAATCTTTTTCCCATTGATCACTGACATGAAAATCTAATGTAGGCTCTAGAATATGAATCAAGTAAAATTGATGTGCTGTAGAAGGCCTGAGGCTTGTCCAAATTAACAGCACAGCTGGATCTTTTACAAGTTTAAGAAAACTGGATGACACATTGCATATGCATCATATCTTGATTCCCCCCTGGTAGGGCACCAGCAGAAGCAAACTGTAGCTCTTCACTGGATGCTGTCCAAGTTCAGCAGTGTACTGGGGAGAGCCTAGTGGCATGGACAGAGGGAAACATTTCGAAGTTGAAAAGCAACAGAGGGTAAGGCTAAGAAGCTGAAAACAAGCTCAAATGATTGTTAAAGGATAGTATCATAGGGAAATTACACCATTCCACTCATCTTTCTTTGTTGAGAGCACACAAACATATTTGCTGCTTTTTTTTTTTTTTTTTTTTGCTTGGAGAACAGTTAATGATTACTTTGAATATTCAGAATAAATCACTGCTGAAGCATTTGAAGAAAAGATTGGTGGGCTGGTTTGAGCCTTTAGCTTGAAATATGCAGACTCTGTAAATGGGATGATCAGTTCAGTCTTCTAGGGTAAATAAAAATTGTATTATATAGTGACGTTAGGAAATCTCTTCATATAAGATAGAGGCTTATGAACTCTATATTGACTAGGTATTCTACATGTGTGGGGTTTTTTTCTGACAAAATTATTTTTGTTCATAGTATTTGCCCTCTGAATTTCTGAACCTTATCTGTAATCTTTATTCATACTGAAAATATCAAATTGTTTCACAAACAGTATTAGTCTCCTTTATTTTGGTTCTGTTTATTTTTTTCTCATTTATATTTTAGTAGGAATCTAAGACCAAAAATCTTCTCTTAAGCAAGATAGAAGCAGACATTTTCAAATAGATAATTTCATAATTATTTTCTTGCCATAAAACTGTATATGTACTCTTCTATACACAAACTTCTCCTTCAAGTGTGTCAATGTGATACTGATTTCTATATGTATTAGATATGTCATGGATAGAGAAAAATGACAAAATAATACAATTTAAAAATAATAATTGATTTTTATTATTTAATATAAACTCAGCACTCATGTTCAGAAACAATTGATACTCGAATACACTCAACACTCACATTAAGTATTCAAGTACTTTCAACACCTTTCAATACAAGTTAGAATGAGGAGCAAAAAATGAGTTGGGTTTTTTCTGTCATATGTTCTTACTTCATATTTCTTTTCAGAAAACAAAAGAAATATTTTATACTGCTGCTCCTTTTGATGCTTGTATTGAATTTTTGATGATATTACAGCCTTGTAAGTTTTCTTGACAGCAAGGAAAAAAAAAACGTGGGGTGGAAACTGGTTATATTATAAACATGATGTTTTTGGAATAAAGCTAATATAACAGAAAACTATTAATCTTGACTCCAGCAGTATCAGTCTGATATTAATGGGGACTGCAATGTTTCTGAGACAAGTATTCCCTCCATCTCAAACCCATAGAAGACAACAAACCTTTTTGCCATGCACTTGTGCTCCCCTAAAATTGGGAGAACCTAGAGATAAGCATCAGAATCTGAAACTTATAACACAATATATACTTAAAGCAGAACAGTAAATAATACTAAAAAGAGAACAATGCAACCAAAGGCTTCAGCTTTTTAGAATCTCTGAAAGTTTCTAAGTACGTCTGGAAACTCAATAAACCTTTTTATACACTCTCAGTCTCCCACTGTTTTTTTTCTCAAAGCCTCTTGTTTAGTATTCCTTTCTACCTTCTTCCCTTATAGCTACAGAGTTCATCTTTGCCTGCATTTTTGAATGCCTGAAACAAATCTGACTTGTGAAATAAAACTGAGGACTAATTAGACCACATCCATATGCATCTGACTTTATTACAGAGGTTATTACTGAGACAAAAAAAATTATCAGAACGAGCCTTGTGGTGAAATATTCATTATATTACATAGAATAGTCTCTAGCATCACTTAACAGTTATTTGAGAAGAATTTTGAAGAATGTTTTTATTTTTCTCTGACACAGTGGTGTTATCCCCAAACCCAAGATACATTTACCTATGTAAAATTTTCTCTTGAGATGTCATCTGTTAAGAGGTAATTTTTTTATAACTTAACATTGTCAAATTAAGGTTCCAGAAGAAAAATCCAAGAGAAAGAAAGGGAGTCTCACTATGCCAAAATACAACTCAATTCTACAAGTTGTTAAGGAGGATAGTGAATGATATATTTCATTGGCAATAAAATGCAAGTAAGCCTGCTAAAGTGTGAATTGGTGCTATATATTTGCATTGTAAACTGCACGTTGGTGATTTTTACATACACCAAGAGACTTAAGACCAGACGAAATGAAACGATAATGTAATTTTCTCTAAAGTCCACCAAATTTCTAATTTAGGTTAGAAGATATGTCTGTCACCTACATTTGTTTCATTTAATGCTCATTTACTGTTGGACTTTTATTACATTTACTTGTTACTTACTGAATGACACTTCGAAGAGATGTAATCCAGTGTCGTGGTTTAAGCTCAGCCAGCACACATAGCTGCTTGCTCACTCCCCCACCAGCAGGACTGGGGACACAACTGCAAGGGTAAAAGTCAGAAAACTTGTGGATTGAGATAAAGACAGTTTAACAAAGAAAACAAAAGCATTGCACACAAGTAAAGAAAGACAAGGGATTAATTCACTGCTCCCCTTTTAGGGGCAGGTGTTCAGCCAACTCCAGGAGAGCAGGGCTGCATCACGTGTAGCAGTTGCTTAGGAAGACAAATGTTATCACTCCAAAACTCCCTTTCCTCCTTTTTCCCAACCCTTTATATACTGAGTATGATGTCATATCATCTGGAATATCCCTTTGGCCAGTTTGAGTCACGTGTCCTGGCTGTGTCTCCTCCCAGCCTCCCGTACACCCCAAGTTCCTCACCAGTGTGGCAGTACAAAAAGCAGAAAAGGCCTTTGCTCTGTAAGTACCGCTGAGCAATAACAGAAGTATTTCTATTATCTCTATTTGTGTTCAGCACAAATCCAAAACAGCCCCATACTTGCCATCGTGAAGAAAATTCACCTTATGCCAGCCAAAACCAGCACATCTAGGCATATAATTTACACTTATATTTAAATTCCTAAGGGTAATATTCCTAAAGATATTAATTTGCTTGCTCAAATATAAGGATGTATGTGCCAATAGCCTGAAAAACTTTACAATATGTAAGACAGTGCCATGAGACTATAAGATACTAAATAGGACTTTTAGAAGACTCATGTTCCTCTCTCAGCAGCTGGAGAACCAATAATGGACCCATATCAAGAGACATTAGTGACCCATCTTCAGGTAACTGAATTAAGCCTAATGTGTGTGAATATCTTTTATAGTTAAAGAAGAGAGGAAAGTGCCTTTGAAGATCAAAAGAAGAGATTTCTCTTCTTAATTTAGTTGCCAAATCTTAGGTAACAAATTTTCCTTCTGTAAATATTGAGACTGACTGTGCTAGAATGTAGGAAGTCACTAGATATAAATTAAGTGTCTAGGTCATGCAGGATGGATTTCCACCTGTGCATGTCCTAAGGATGACTGTAAGTTTTAGCATTTTTTATTTTCGATTGTGCCATTATCATCTCCAATTGCAAAATAAGTGGAGGTACTTTTTTCTCTCTCAGTAACTGTTTTCCTCTAACAAAGAAATATTTTATGAAGCTTTACTTTTGCTTTGAGCAGGAATTTTCTGCAGTCTCTTTGATATTTTATCTCTGGGACAATCAGTGAAGAAAACGTCAACAACAATAAAATAACAATAAATTTCCCCCCAAATCTGCTAACTCTTCAAAGCTGAAAAGGTTGGATAACTTCTTTTAATAGATTTCAGAAGAGAATGGGATGTGTAAGTGTTAGCATTTTAGGAGTAGCTCCTGGAAAGTCTCAGAAACCTCTCCTTGAATAATAAATTAAGGAGTTCCAGAAAAATATGATTTTTGTATTGTAGTGTATTACGTATCTTTATTATTTGCTTCCTTATGTATCTGCTTCATAACAGAATTACTGAGGATACTGAATTTTCTTATTTCTCTTATACATATATATATGATGCACTAATGCAATTTTTCATCATTTACTACTTTCTATTCTCTTGAAATGTGCACTTTTAATTCTGAGTACAATCTGTCCATCTTTAATAAACACAAACAATGGCATAATTTTTTTTTTTTATTTTATTTAAGTACAGTTACCTATGGCTTGAAGTTCTTCTCTGTGTAGATAAAAGAGAGAGCAACTTGACATTCTTTGCTGAGAAATACAATATGATTATCAACTCTGTATGCGTGCTTTTCTAAGACCTGTTTTCTAATTGAAGAAGCAACACATTATGTAAAGGATATTGTACCATGTTACACAATTATATATTATGCACTATAATTTGATGAAATACTAGGAATCTGCAACTCAAGAGAAGGAAATATTTAAAGCAGTTTGGTTTGGTTTAAGAATTCTTGTAGACTGTTTCTATTCTTTTCTCAACAATATGATGTATAGACACTTATTCTGGCTCTAAATGAATCTGATCAAATTCTAAAGTGCAAGGAACAGAAATGCCTGTATGGGTTGATAACCCCTCCTAAAGGTAATTTTTTTTTTTCTTTAGTTCAAATGTCTCTCTTTTTTTTTTTTTTTTTTTTTTCAACCCCCCTTCCCTTGTCAGGAA
>JAWWMP010000132.1:54595624-54634869 GCA_035047865.1 Dendrocincla tyrannina | reverse complement strand
TTTTTTTTTTTTTTGGTTCAAATGTCCCTTTTTTTTTTTTTTTTTTTTTTTTCAACCCCCCTTCCATTGTCAGGAACATCTTTCACCATGCTAGGTTGCTGAAAGCTCCATCCAAAGTACCTTGAACACTTGCAGGGACAGGGCATCCACAGTTTTCCTGGGTAATCTGTTTTAGTGCCTCAACACCTTCACAGTGAAGAAAGTGAATCTAAGTTTAGCTGATGTGAATTTATTTCCCCTAAATCCTTTGACATACAAAGTAAAATAATTAAGGTTATCTATAAAAAAAATAAAATTGGCAATATGTTGCAATCCAGAATTTCTGTATACATATATGGCCAAATTTCCAAAGCCATTTAGGAGTCTAAATATGCAGCAAATCAGAAAAGTCCCGTTCAAATACTTAATGCTCAGTAGCATGTAGGAGGAAGACTATAAGTGTGTATACACAAGAGTTTAAAAGACCCTGTGCTTCTGGGCCCAAATAAATGTAAGGTTGAGGCAGTTATAGTGTATTTATAAATGTTTAAACACTTAAAATCCACTAGGGACGTATCTGCACCTGAACAAAAGCCTTTGAAAACGGTGCTGTTAGGAGACCAAGTTAATGCCTGTATCCCTTGCAATAAGAATTATGCTTGGAATAAAGGTGAGAGTCCTCAAATTTAGATGCCTAATCCAAGCTTCTCATTCATTCATGCTAACTTTTCCTTCAAAGGGAAGAAACAGAAAGAGATGACTCCTGAGGGTGATTCATCCTATCTTAAGACCAACATTTAAGGAAGGTAAGATAAATTGTCCTCAAGAGAAGTCTCTCTCTTTCTTTCTAACACATAAAGAAATTTAGTCAAGTGCCTTAGACTACTTCTATGCTTAACTTCTGGACAGAGAAAGATTAGGTGATTCCTGCACTTTATTCTTCAGGACACTTCTTTAGAAGTGCTTATTCCTTTCCCAAATGGATTGCACTGGTATATCCATCATTGTCCAAACATTAATTCTCTAAGGTACTGTAATTTGTTACTATGACCTTAGAAATATTTTACATTATGTTTGTCTGAATGCATAATAAACTATATAAGTTAATCTTGCCCCTTTTTTGCCTACCTTATGTTGCTGTCTATTAACTGGCATCATATTTTTTCCAGAATTATATAAAGATCAGAGAAAGAAGCTGAGGGGTGTTGTTGGTTTTTTGATTTTTTTTTTTTGGCAATAACAAATGAATTGATACCTATAAGTTCCTGTAGAAACAGGAAGGACCAATCTAAAAAAAATATCACAATGTTAAAGTCAAAACTCCTTGCTTAAGACTTCAGTCTTAAAATTTTGGCAGTAAATTTATATCAGAGAAAATGTCAGCCTTTCAACTACAAAATTATAGATAATGATTTGTACATGTAGGCCAAAGACAAGCAGTTATCCCAACAGAGGAACAATGGGATTTCATGGGGCAAAAATATTTTTCAGTGAAAATACACACTCTAAGTCCCAGAATCCATCCCTTACCATGGGGTTTATTCTGTTCTGTATTCAAGTGAACTTCAGCAGCTGGAAATATTGAAATCCACCCTTTTTAGCTTTTAGCTAAGCCAACTGCAGTTAAGGGCCTTAATTTTTATTCAAGAAGAGGCAGTTCTTGCACTGGTAATGGACGAATTTATGATCCGTAGAGTGGAGCTGAAATTCTTTAGGTGTACATAAAGATACACAAAAAATTCAATAGATGTTATTTACTATAACAGTGGTACCAAACCCCCAAATTATGATACCCAAATGGCCAGGAACTAATATTTTCATTTGGTTTTGTTGTCAATGTCAACAATGTAATTGCAAAGATTTCCTTGCATTCAGATGTTTCAGATTTTCATGGTCAATTTTGCTGTCTGAAACCAAATATTTCATTTAATCTTAAATAACTTTAAGTTTGTTATTTTTTATGGGGTAAGGGGGAACAGATCTGAATCCAAACTGCTAGTAGCTAAAGGAATAGACTGTAAAACTGACATCTGATCAAGTAACAGTGCAAGTAATGCATATCGGTAGTTGACAGATGACTAAGTTACATGCAATTCTGAATCATCATTCCATCTCTTCCATCCATCAAAACACAAAAGACAGCGGCAAATTATCACAACTAGAGTCTCTGTCAAGAATGCGTTCACTCATAATTCTGCAAATATTAACATAATTGAAAAAGTAAAGAACATGCAGTATAGGTAAATCTACAAAAACCTCAAATTTGTAGCAAGTGCAAGTAAAACAAAGTAATGAATCTGAAAATTCCAGAGAGCTAAGTCTCTTGTTGTCATTTGTGACGTATACGTACAAGTTGCCTTATTGACTAACTAAAAGTGCCTCATAGCAAACAAAGGAAAACTCAGATCATTTACTTCTATCTGTGAAGTTTAATCAACAATATTTCCTACTTCATGTTGATCATAAGGAATCCTGAAGTAAACAGAATTCTGATGCATCAATCCCTGTAGTACTTTAAAGCTATATTATTTTTTTCATTTCAGCAGGGAAAAAGTTCCAACAAGGTCTAGGATATTCTCAAAGGCATTCCAGGTGATAGCTTTATGCTCATACTAGTTCTTGTCCTCACCTTTGGCTCTTTCGGGTGAAAACTGTCAGTACTGCATCATGAAAATAAAGCAATGTAAGATTTTTCCTAAAAAAATAAATGAAAAAATCAAAATAATGCATATGGTTTTCCTTGTATCTGAAAGTCAAAAGTAATTCTTAACCAAAAAACGTAGCTTTTCAATTGCTTTGTCAACATCAGACACATCTTTTCTACAGCCTGGACAAAGAAGAGAAGTTATTATATAAGACAAAAAAATGAAATAGGTAATATCTGATAAATGTGCAGTGATATTATATATATACACACATTAATTTTCATGATAGATATAAAACTCTGCCAGTTAATGTGAATGCGTGACACATGGATAGGAATCCCAAAACTAAAGTGCACTTCCTTGACTCACTGCTTTATGAGGGCAAAGAGCCTTGAGAGGAAAGGCCAGAGTGGATCTGAATATAGATCAGATGACTGGAATGTTTCCAGGGCTGAATAGCATTTTGATAACCTTGAGGATGGATAAATATAAGGTGGAAGAAACCAAGGAGGGTGATTGAACTCAACAGAACTATTTTTGATAATTTAGACCACTGAAGTGGTTAAAATTAATGTAAAGGGGGTTCAAGAGTAAGTGAATTTGTCACTACCATGTGATATATGAGATAAATTTTTAGAGAATAAGAAATAGCTTCGACTGCTCCTTGCCTCGACTGATTTATTCTGCCATTCTGGCCCATTACCACTATTCTTTTGCACTAGAGGGCAGAAGCAGATCTACTGAAATGTCATCTGCAATGCAGCATCTACAGAAACCTTGATTACTATGGAAATACTAATTTCTTTAGGGATTTGGGTGGGGGGCCAAAACCGGAGAATCATACCTCTCCATGCCATGTGGATTGAGAATTATTTTATCAAGCAGAGCATTTTTTTTTTATTAAGAGAGCAATTTCTAGTCTAGTGTTTGTCTATACATCATACCTCAGCTATAGCCCCTGCCCCTCTGGTCTAGGTTAGACTGGCAGCACAGACCAAGGGTACAGACACTCAAGCTGACTGCTCGATGTGTCCTTGTCCTGACTGGTGGCCTGCCCCTGTTTCACCTTGGACTCAGCCTTTGATATTGTGTCTGACAGTCCACACATGGTGTGCTGATCTCCCCTCCTGGTGGGTAATTGTCTTCTCTATTACATTATAAACTGGATCATCAGCACAAGTTGCTAGTGGCCTGGTTACTCATGAAGCCTGAGGCCAATTGCTTTGACTTTCTCTACATCTAGGGCTGATTAGCAGTTATCACTGCTATCTTCAGGGTTTCTGTCCTCCATCTTCCCCAGCCCTCAATATGTTACAGAAGGGTGAAATCAACAGTAGGCACATAAAACCCTTTGTTCTGGGCTGCAGTTTACGGAAGACATATGCAGATTGCTCAGGTTAGAAAGTTTTCCAAGAGCTACCAAGTCTTTCTGAATATTGAGTGGAGAAGGAAAGATTCAGTCTTTCCCTCATTTCATCCATCTATATCCCTCTGCATAATCCAGTGCATTTACTTGACAACTACTTGCTCCAGAGCACAGTATTCTTGTTGTGATTTAGCCTATGGCAAAAATCAATTGGTACTTTTTTCTGACTAATTAGATGATTTGTAGAAAAAAGGCTCCAGCTTATATAATTCACCATTGCATCAAATAAATATTTGATATTAAAATACATTCATTTACATTTTTCAAGTGTATTAAACTAGCAAGTCATGGACTCAGATTTGTAAGAATAAAATAGGGAAAGGGATTTGAATAGAATTTTTGAGTCTTCACTCTTTTCATACTCACATCCTTCAAACAGGAGGTCACTGCTAAGTCCTAAGAAAGGGAAAAAAATCCTAGATAAAAAAAAAAATCCATTGAAATTTCTACTAGTTAATAAGACTGCAAAGCTCTGATGTTTCTGAGGCAGATCTAGATACGAGCTGAGTACTCAACTTCTCTACTGCCTGGAAACATTATCTAGCTGCTGCTGAAGAAAGGTCAAAGTATATGAGTCGATAGCTTCAGATGAGTGTGTAGGCACAATCTATCCTTTCTCCCAGTACTGGTAGGAACAAAAGATATGATTCTTCATGTCTTTCCTGCCCATAACAAAAGGGATTGAGGTCTTTTTGAGGAGTTCAAGTACTATAACACTTTATGGAAGCATAATATATAATGGTTTTTTTTATATATAGTACAGAATTTACTTTCAAAAGCAGTAAGGAAATGAAATCTGATGTCAAAAATATAACCAAGGAAGTAATGCAAAAGTATTGAAAATCTTTAATTTTTTTCCCCAAATTAGTTCCTTCGCCTAATTTCTTTAATGGACATAAAAGTGCTTGTACTGGCACAAAAAGTAAAAGCAAATAGTCAGACACAGGTGTGTGTAGGACCATTTGTTTCAGCACTAGTGCTAACTAGAAGTGATAAAAAAAATGGAAGTCTGCGATCACAGCAATAATCAGACCATTACCATTAAATTCTTCCTCGCATATGGTCTCCTTTGCACTCTTGCCTTTGTCAGTCCTGAAGCAGTAGGTTCAAGATATTTTGAACAGGCCTGCATTGTTGTCCTGCATCTCATATACATTTTTGTAGCTGAACAGAGTGCAACTGGAGCAGAGAAAGTAAAGTTGTCAGGGGAGAATAATGTAACTGATTAGCTACTGTGATGAGCTGAATTGGATGGAGACAACTACAGAGTGGAATAGGAGATAAATACAGAGTGGAAAAGGAGATACTGAGAAGGCTTTCAAATGCCTCCTGATGCTATATGTCAGGACAAGAAGTACAATAGCAGTGCAAGGCAGAGAATATGCAACATTCCTCATGCTCTTCTTTACTGTTCTTCTGCATGTGTTTCAATTCCCATAATAAAATGTGGCATCTTTGTAGGTGGAAAGAGCTGTGTCACCTAGCATCTTCTGCACTCTCTAAAAATTGTTCTTTTTCTTCCATTACAGTCAGCTTTCCCAGTCAGAAGAATTATTATATCTCAGTTCACACCTCAGTTCACACTGAAGACAATCCAGTTTGGCAGTCTGAGACACAGACAAACTTGAACACAGTTCAAATTATTTTTCTCATAGTCTCTTATCTAAAGTCACTGTTGAATGAAAAAAATATTAGAATAAAATTTCTAGCTTATATTTACCCAGCTCTCATGTTAAAACAGATTTTTTTTCAGCCTTTTAAAAAAATATTATTTTTCTCTTATTTCTGCCTACCATCTGATTGTCTCACTGTGTTGCTGACCTCTCTCAGTCAAACTTTCAGATGACCATCATCCTAGAGGTTGAAAAACAATATCTCTGGGCTAAATTCTTCTCTGCTATACAGATATGCCTGTGTTTGTTTAAAGTCACTTGATTGATTTTCTGGTTAGAGAGGCATTGGAAATGGTGAAATAATAGGCCAAGTCTCTCTTAGCCTTTGGGTCTAGATGCTGGTTACTACTGATAAAGCATTTCATAAGCTGCTTTCCTTTTCAGATATTTTGCTTGTAAACATGAATTTTGCCTTTAGAAAACTGTAATCAAATAAGTGCTCTTGCTGTCTAATAGAAAACAGTTATAGCTGCACAGCACAGTTAGTGTAATCTATTTCACAGCGTGTCCTCTTTTAATCTTTTATTTGGTTCAAAGAAACAGCCAGGTCAGAACACATAATCAGTTTCTCTGAAGGAAGAATCAGTTAAAGGTTTCAAAAATGACTTAAAATAATTCCATTGAATACTCCATGCACACATTGTTTTTTTTACTCCCACCTCTGTTCAGTGAAGATGAACTGTGAGTTTAAGAAGAAATTTGAGACAATGATACTCATTGTGTCTCTGAATTTCCCGAGACAGTGGCTGTTGGGAAAAAGTTTCATAAGGAAAAAGAAACAAAATTTCTAATGTGTCCTTGTTCATCTAAAAGTGACAAGACATATGCCTTTGCTACTACTTAGAGTGGAAGATAAAAATATATTTTTGAAGACTCCAGCGCTGTTTCGGTCTATCATGAATTCTGGAGCAAGGAAAGATTTAAAGCTATTTTCCACTTAACCTCTCAGTTGTAAACAGCTGAAAGCAGAGCTCTGTTAAGCTAAGCTGTATGTTGTGCAAGCACATGAAAAGTCTGGACATTCTTATTGTATCCTATATTTGCCAAGGTATTAGGGAGGCTGGACTGTTTTGAAGTGAAACATTTATTCCTAAATATGAAAACAGCAGCTGGAGCAGTCACAGGTAGCCAGAAGTCTGAATTCCAGAAAGCTTCAGGGCACATTTCAACATGTTTGAATGGACAAAATTCCCATAAGAAGCCATGATAGTTTGTTAATATTTACCTATTCACATAGTTCTCCATATTATTTGTAAATACACTTAAATTATGCAACAAATTTTCACAGATGAAGGCACGCACTTCACTTGTAAGATAGATGTAGCAATAAATTTATTGATATAAATCAGTGATTTGGCAAATGCAAGAGTGGTTTAACAAGATTCCATGACAAGGTACGCTCAATTATTTACTGCTCAGAGGACAGGGTCAGGCAAAACTGTCAGAGAATTCTGTTGAGTCAGCAGGTTCAGAAAGGACACCTTTGAGTTCTAAACTCCTTCTCAAGGGGAGTTTAAGTGTGTCTGGATATAGACTTAGACCCAAAATTTGGTCAGTGGTTTATGTCTAATAGATTTCATGTGCACAATAAATCCTTTACATCACTTAGCTAAAATTTCAAAATTTAGCATGTTATTAATAACTTAATGAGAATCTGTTGTGGAAAGGAATCTGTCATACTTGAGGAGTAACCTTCAGAGGTGCCCTTACTCAAGGGGAGATCCTGGCTTACACACCACTTCTGTGCAGAAAGGCTCAATGAGCCCTGGGCTGTCCACTATTTATGGAGTAAGACAATTGCTTCATAGTCATATTTGCATACTACTGTACAAGTTAGTTTCTTCAAGGCTTGGCTTGTGTCAAATCTTCACCAGCATGATGTTTAGGGAACGCACATTGCTCAGATTAGCTCTTGGCTATTATATTGTTATCTGTCTCCCTGAATAAGTAGGTTGCAGCCATCATGACCAGACACAACCATTACAACTGCCACTCATGATTATCACTTGAGCGAAGTTACAGGAAATAAAGTTCAGGCTGGTGGGGTGAACACACCATCACAAAAATAGATATATATTAGTGTAGGTATATGGGCAAATTAATAAAAATGATAAGAAAAAATCTAAATATGTTTGAAGTTTCCACATAAAAATTTAAACTCAATATTATATTTCACATGTAATGCTTGCATTTTACATTGACCTTTAACAGGCAGCATTACTGATGAGTCTTGTTTTCTGCATTTGCTCTACTGACTAGAAAAATATGTAAAAATGCAAAAAGCACATTGGTTTTAGACTTGACATTCCATTCCAGGTAACTCAAGAATAGAAAGTGTTATAAGGAAGCTGTAGCTGAATATGTAACTATACAGAATAGGAAAATTACTGAAAAAGGTTATTTCACTTTAATTAAGTTTTTAAAAGCTGTTAGACACACTATCATAGCTGTCTGGAATTTGCTAACTTCTAAAATATGTGAATTTTCTTGAATATATACTTATTTAAAAAAACCAGCAAAAATTCATATTCTTGCTTTACTTTAATAATGAAAAATCACTCTGCCATCTTAAGTGAATATAAAGTCCTCTTTTGCCCAAATGCAAGTTAAACACAGACTAAAGTTGCTTTTCTTAGAAGTGTCTAAGAGCAATGATATTTACCTCAAAATCATTTGTGCTAAAATGCTATTATTTATTGAGCTTCAATCAGTGGAACTGATGTCTTTGTTTTTCTTTTTTCTCTTTTTTTTTCTTTTGGATGGCAATATAAATATAATCAATATTGATATCAATATAACTGATGCCAGCATAAATGAAAACCAAGATTTTGGTTGATTTGCAAAATCTGGACTCAAGTCTTCAAGCTGAGCATATACACATTTCTGTGGAGATCAGAATTAAAATAATTTTACCTGCCTCTCTTGGTCAAGCTGATCTGACCATTGAAATGAGTTACTTTCTCCTATTTCAAGGAAGTAAGCACACCAGACTGGAAAGCTGTTTTTTTTTGTTCTAGCTTTTTAAGGGTTGACCTTAGTTTGTCCTTCACTTGAACTGCAGGAGTCAAAAAACTCCAAGACAACTTTTAAGTACTGGAAGAACAACAGTGCGACTAATATTTTCATTATTCTTCTTCTTCTCAAAACAAACTTCTTACCCCTTCACATGCTGTTTGGTCTTCACTTTGGGTGGAACTTATTAGGCTCTGTGAACTTATGTATGTGCAGATTGTTTATGTTCTCCCTGTTTTGGTCCTCTTCCACTGAGGCTAAACCCTCCTTGGTCAAAACTTTCCTCCTGGATGTGCATCCAGCTTTTTCAATGTCCTTTGTAACAAGGACACTGCCACTATCCAGCATTTGCTCCTCGTTTAGACTAGCTTCCCTTTTATTGTTTATGTATTTGTAGAACCCTTCTTTGTGTCCCTTCATGTCACTTGTCAGATTCAACTCCAGGTGGACCTTGGGTTTCCTAATGACATCTCTGCACAATCAGACTGCAGTTTTATATTCCTTCTGGATTACCTGTCACTGCTTCTACCTCTGGTGTTTTCTTTCAATGTCCAAGTTCAGTTAGAATCTCCTTGCTTCTCTTAGAAATAGAGTTGGGGTTTTGCTGAAGCCAGAATCAATCCACTGTCCTCCCCTCCCTGATTTGATTTAGTGATTACATGGGTAAAGAGGAGAAGAGGGAGGAGGAGATAGTTGAGTTTTTGGCAGTTCAGACCTGGAGTGCTTTTAACCTGTTTTTTGTGCCTTTTTGGAGAGGTGGGGATCTCGGGCAGATAGGCAGATTGGGCCAGGCTGTGAGCTTCCTAGCACTAGCCAATAGGAAAGGAAGCAGGGACCCCCGACTGGGATAGGGTATAAAAACCTCTGTTTCTTGCTGGCCTATGTCTGTCTCCTTGGCCAGAGGGACACACCAATTCAGCTGAATTTGTTAAATAAAAAGTTTAGTTTTGCTTCAAAGACTTTGTCCCCTTCTGAATTTTATTGGTAAGTGTATTTCTCACACTTCTCCATGCTGGCTGCCTGCTGCCTTTATTTCTTATTTGTTCAAATGAACTATTCTGAGCTTTGAGGAAGTGATTCTTGGACATCAACCAGCTTTTCTGGCCTCCTCCAAGCATACGTTGGAACAGTTTGAAGTGTTCTCTTGAAAATCTAAAAATGCTCTTCATTCTTTCTCTGTGTTAAGATCCATTTATTGAGAGATGGATCTACCCAAATTGAGATGCAAATGAGACCTGTAGTGGTTCAGGTTGGCTCCCTGCCAAACACACTGTTGGCTGGGTAGATTCCACTCCCCCTCCCAAAAAAAAGAAAAGTATCAAAAGAAAATTGCAGTAAAAAAAAAAATATATATATATTCACATATATTACATTTATATACAATTAAACACTACATACAGAACAAGAATCCCAAACAACCCCAAAATGGAAAAGGGGGAAAAGGTAAGGGAAAAAATGGTGAAAACTGGTAAAAACAAGACAAAACAGGTATACATACTCGAAAACTCAGGGAATAGCTCAATAGAATAGCTAATACAATAAACTCTCACCAACTTCCCTCAAGAAAACAGGAGAATCTTCTATGGAGCCTCCATGTGGCTCCAGACAACAGTTCTCAGATAGGCCTCAGCTCACATAGATAAGAGAGAGGTCAACACACTAAGACCTGTTGCCTTCTAAGCATCTGAAAGGAAGAGAGAGAGGAAGCTTCCCTCCTAAGTTATGACCTTGTTACCAGGGAAGGCCTACACCAAAACCAAACCACCACAGACCATACGGTTAAGTCAATTCTACAGATTTTATTTTACAGTAAAATGTGAGATAGAGAGATAGAACAAAATAGAAGACAGAGGAGATAAGAGAGAGTAAGACAGAGATAGATTAATCAGAATATAGACACCACCCCTGTATTGAGTCCTATTGGTCCTTCTTCACCCTGGGCTTTCCAGTGGTGGTGGTCCCAGTCATTCAAAACTTCATTCTTTATACATTTTAGCAAACAAAGGAATTAATGTTCGTTGGCCACACAGTTCTCTTATTCTATTGGTTAAACTATTCCTCAACTTCTAATGATAATCAGTCCTACGCTCAGTCTTTCTCTTCTTTTGAGACAATGCTCAGAGAATAGTATCACTTTTACCTTATCTCAAATTCCCCTCAGCTGGCTTAACTGTCCGAGTTCCAGGAATCCATGTGGGCCTATGGGTGGGAGAAGAAAGGGGGAGCTTGGGTAGTCACAGTTGCCATCTATCCTGTAACTGGAGGTGATCTTTGCTTGACCAGAGAAATGTGTAGGGCAGTTCCCCTTCACACAATTTACCACAGTGGGAACTCTTGTCTGGGTGCATTTCCAGGATGTGCTAGCCAGACCTTGCCAGCCCCAGAGCCAGCACCATCCTGCTTCTCCATTCAGTGCTTAACTCATGAAAAGTCCTTCTGTGGTCTTAACAGTGTTTGAGACAGGCAACAGTGAAGTCCTTACAGTCCAAAATTAAGATCCTCAAAAGATGATTACTTTACAATTAGTGTGGTCCTATAGGAGTAGATCTGTACCAGGACAGATCAGGACATAACAACAAACTGCTTATTTAGTGGAGTTTATTTCAGTCTACTGTTATTCATCAGCAATTGGAATGAGTCTCCATGTAATCAAATTTCTGCAGTCAGAGTGTGAAAAAAAAAAGGATGGCGAGAGGGTATAATTGAAAGATTTTCTTCAAAAACACACTCCCAGTCTGAACTAAAACAATAGTTTTAGTATCTAATCTTAAGAGATTCCTAGGTTTCTTTAATACCTAAACCTTCATTAGCAAATTATTGCATTTTTTTCCTATTTCTGCTCATCATCTCACAAATAATGAAAGCTGTTTAGTTCTAGCAGGCTGATAATAGCCTTTAAAACTTCAATATACATTCTTTTTTTTCCTGAACGCACATATATTTAACTAGACCATACAAACCACTGCAAGGAGGAAATCCATTCTTAAGTCAGTTCCAATACCTCAGCTGCTGGAGTACTTACCTGACTTTCAAGGGATTTTGTAAGATTACTTTTGTCCAATTATGAGTAGATTGGAACTCTACCTTTCAGGATATTTCCTAGTGATCAAAGTTAGATTTCTTGCACATTTACAAATGCATTGAAGTTACTATGTTTTGTATTGGAACACAATTAATCTCTTTGCCATCCTAGTTTTTTAGGACTTTCAGAGATGAATTTTCAATAGATGAACTTGACAGGACCTAAGAGAAGATATTCAAAACAGAAGAGCTATAATAATCTGGCAGCATCAGGTGGGATCAAATTGAATGCAGGTTCCTACATCTACAGTGGCTAAGGTAACAAAAACAAGAGATTTAATGCCTTTCATATTCCAAATGGCTTCCCATGCTACCCACCTGTTGATAAAAAGGAAAAAAACAGACTCAATATGATAGGAGAAATGTCTTTATTACTCTGGTGAGAATTCACCACTGAGCTTCTCACATCAAAAAGGTGATTTCATGGTTTAGAGGGATGAATTCAATGTTTCTCAGTGTTTTTTTTCTTTTTAAGTAAATATTTTGGAGACTGGATTTTTAGAGGACTCTATATTTACCTGTTAACACTACGCTTTCATTAAAGTGCCTCGGTGAATTTTGGTAATTTGCTATAGCAGAGGAGTAATTTACTGTGGAACATAACGTTTGCCTGGAAATGAAATTGTTTTAATTATCTAGTTCAAACTTCCAAATATTATTTTTCCTTTCATGGATCCATAAGGATGTCACATACACAAAAAAAGTTCAGCATTTATTAACAAGCAAGCAAAGATATAATTTATTATTGGTTTTGTATGTGGAACCATCAGCAAGTTATTAAAAAGCTCTCCAGAATACAAATAATATGAGTTTCAGTGACCTCACTGCTTGTAAATTTTTCTTTTAAATTATTTTAATTCTACCTTTACAAACATTCTTTCTGACCTACAACAGAATTTTATGGAAAAATGAAATACTTAATCTTCAATTCTACTCTATAATTGGTATTCCTTTGTTCTAACAATTCACAGAGGTAAGTAGGGAAGTGGCACCTAAGATATACTTTTCTGAAGTTAAATGCAAATAAAATTACTACATTTGAGGCATAAAGCAGGTTATTAACAACTGTGTGTGATTACAGAGACATGATTCTATAATAAGTGCTGGTAACATGGATTTATTACAGAAACATGATTCTATAATGAGTACTGATAACATGGATTTAAAAAGAGTAATGTCCTAATATTAAAGCACTTACTGATCCTCACTACTTTTGAATGATGAAGTGTTACGATGGCTGCAAACAGAGTGTGAATTAAAAAAAAAAAAGTTATGAGGCTTTTAAAAAATTGTATGTTAAACAAAAGGACCAATCAAATCCTCTAACACTTTAACCTCTACCTTAAAGAACCCCCAGTCCCATTGCAAGAGGAGAAGGTTTTGTACATGGAATTTTTTGTATTTGGTAGCAATCAGAAAGTGGAAATAATATTAGTAACAAGTATTTATCTTATTATAAAGCCTGTCATCATACATGAAGAGAGGAAGAAAGCCACCATCAAAGGTTATCATGGATGTAACCATTGCCCTGAGCTTATCAGGAGCAAAAATTGTGGACTAGAAATTTCCCTGGGAATTCACCTAGAATTTTTTTATTTGGCATATATCCTGGAGATGGTTTTGTGACCCATTAAAGGCATCAGTAAGAAAAATGTTTGATATCAAAGCATGATGAAATCATAGATGTGGATTTTTGAACAAGATATCTCCACTGTTTTCACTGTATTCAAGGGGATTTGCATTTTTTTTAATGCAAAATTACATCTCTGTATCTGATTTGTGGTAATAAATATTTTATTAATACAAAAATATTCTTGAAATGTATAAATGTTGACTGTAAAAAAGTCAATATAGGGCTAAGCATTAAACATTATTGGTTATGTGAAGTTATTATTCTAATATTAAACTGCAAATGAACCTGAGACTTAAGATTGTAGATACTGTAGAGCATGTGGAATATCACTGAGATCAAGAGATTAAAACTAACCATAATCAAGTGGCTCTCAAGCAGAAGTTCAGAAAGAGTGAATGCCAAAGAGCAAGTAGTCTGTGTGCAATTAGTATCAGATTGCATGCTACTATATTGTTGACAGCAATATAATAGTGGAGCTAAAACATTTTTGAAAAAAAGAGTACTGATCCATTAAATAAAAACAGCTACTCTACATAACCTGTCTTAATAAGCAGGTCATAAATTTATGTCAAATTATTAAAGTTTATTCACAGCTTCACCTGTGGGACTAAGACAGGAATCCAAAGAGTTGACAGAGGCAGCCCTCTTGTTTTGATAAGGATCTCACCTGTTCTGTGCTGAAATAATTTAGCAGTTGATAGGTCCAGGTTAGCAGCAACAGGCAAAGGGAATTTTTGTTATCTCTTAGTAGTCTCTTGTAATATTTACACTATTCAATTGCGTTCATTCTTTTTCTTTCAGCACTTCTGTAGTATCATATATTCCGATAAAGAATGATTCCTACACTTTTGGTTTACTTTAAGAAGTATTGCATAAAAATTCCATTATTTTCCCTCACTCTTTAAAGGAGGTGGGGTTTTTGTTTGTTTGGGGGGGTGGTGTTGTTTGATTGGTTTGTTTGGGGTTTGGGGGTTTTTTTGTTTGTTTTTTGATGTTGTTGTTGTTAAAGCAATTGAAAATTATATTCTGTTAGTCTTATTGTCAGGTTTATATTTATGCTGCTTTTAAATGGGACTCATTCTAGGGAGCAAAACCTGATAAGGCTAAGCAGTGACATCTGATGTATTTGAAACTCAGCTAAAAAGTGACTGAAGTAAAATATTTCATTTAACCGTATGTGTGACTGACCTAAAATATTTGCTTAAGTATTCTGTGAGCTATAATGTTGTAATTATTGCCCCTTAAAAAGCTCAGTTAAGAACAGAATTTCATTGTGCCAGTAGGAAAAACCTATCACTGCTCTTACTTTGTTTCCTAATATTCCATCTTTTAGGACCAAAGAAGCAAGAAGAGCTGGAGGATCAGACAACATAGTTTCAACGTTGTCTACCTACAATGTGTGAAAGACATAATTTTGAGGCTGAGACTTTTTTTGCAGATGAGAATTCATTAATCCTAACTTGCATTTAGTATGTGGGCACTTGTTAGAGTTTCAAACCTAAGTTGGAATTTCTTCCAAAAAGCTTGGAGCCAACGCCTTAGTGTCGGTAAAAATGGTTAACAAAGGATGTGCATATCCTCATGTTATCTGCCTTAGCCAGCCTTTTGTTCTGATCTCTTCCCAGCCTGACAGAGGGAGGGAAGATGGGCTCTGGTGGGGGAAGGGGTTGGTGTTTCTGGCTTTCTGCACAGGTCAGGAGGGCAGTTCTCGGTAGATTGAGGAGGACGGGGGGCACACACTCTGGTCCCGGCATCACTGGGTACTGGATTGTGTTCCTTTTTTCCCTTCTCCAACTTGACCATTTTCATCCACGAGCGATCATAAACACCACAAAGATTACCGTGAGGAAAAGAGGAGGGAGAAAGCCCCTGTTTCCTGCCCCTGCGGAGACAGGATTGTTGCTGCTTTGTTTTCCCATTTCTCACAGGAACTGACCTGGGAACTGCCCTCCATCACCCTGAGGGAGATCCCAGCTGGCCAGGAGTGACATTGCCACCTGCTGTCCGTAGATATAATTGCATTCTCCCCCCTTTGGTTTGGGGGGGGGGGAGCCAAAAGACCCTTTAACTGCTTATTTTGTCACTTAGGGGGGAGGGGTTTATTACAAACTGTTGTTGTTTGGTTCTTTTCTGGATATATATATATGTATTGTGGTTAAGAACTGTTATCCTTTTATATATATTTTTTTTTTTTCCTAATTAAAGTTCTGTTTTCTAAATTTAAAGGAGAGGGACTATTTTCTTGGCCAACATAGATATCTTAGTTCTCCCTTGAACTAAGACAGCAGTGTAATGGGAATTGCTGAGACTAAGATAGTGTAAAAAGCACTGAACAAATTGTGTGTCTACACTGTAGTTGTCACCATGATCTGTGTAATGCAAAGTCTGTACTAGTCTTTAGCTAGATAACTTGAGCCTTTAAAACCTCAAAGTCTAGTGAAAGCTATGGACTCAGTCATTATGTTTGCAAGATTTGGTTAGTTGCTAATTCAAATGTATCTAGATCTCACTATAATGACAGCAGTGGTATTGCAGACACTGGTGACAAATGTTCATACATATCCCTCCTGCTGTCCAGGAAGATTTTTAGATTTGTCTATGTGAATCTAGGCTGTCTGGAAAAGCAGGGGCTCAACAATGGGTAGTGCACAGTAAGTATGCACAGAAATCCCAGATGGTAATATACTAAATCTGATGAAGGAACAAGCTGGAAATCTGCAGAGGAAAGATGAAGTGATAATTTGCTTTTATCAAATGAAATAGGAGGTTTTCTGGTTAAAATAGGGAGTGAAAACACATCAGTTTGTATCCCAGAAACCATTGCTTTTTCAAAATCAACAGGAATTGAATGATTCTATCAAAGTACTCATAGCAGAATATAAATCATTCTATTTGTAGCTTGGGCTAAAGGCATCATGCACCTCCCTTGTCTTTTACTGTTTATGGTTCAATAAAGCGAAAAGTAATACAAAAACTTAGGCCATACAGTGACAAGTAGACTATTTTGTATTAATTATTTAGCTGAAAACATGAAATGAAAGAAAAAAAGTTTTTCCAGGAAAGTACTCATGATGCTGAACAGACTAGAATTAAGACTGTAATGCAGAAAATACTGTATTTTATTAAATACTCACAGCACTTATAATATTTGCAGTTACTGCTCTTAAAGGAAGTTTACTATTTTACATTTTTTTCATCTTGGGTACTCTGACTACCTTTTCTGTTGTTGTTATGCTTCAAAGTCTATAGAAATTGAATTCCCTGAAAAAAAATACAATTATAAAGTAAATACTGTGCTAAAATTTATTCATCTTTGACATTTCTATTTCATATCTTGCTCAATAAATTTATTGACTCATTTCTTGGCACTCACAGTAAATAAAGTTTTATTAGACATTGAAATTCATTCAAAGAAGTAAGAGAAAAATGAACTACATAACTGGAAGAGTAGGTTTACTGGATGACAGTCAGGTATAACTTTAATGTGGTTTACACATCTACCCTTCCAGAGAAAAAATGAACAAACATATAACCTTTTAAGTGGATGAAATGTAAACCTGACAGCTTATGCTATTTGTTATAGATTTCTCTGGCACACTAAGCAAAACTTAAGGTTAAACTGAGACATTGGGTCCTTGCTTACACATTTTCACAGCATGCAGAGGAAAATTACTTTCTTTTTCCTGAATAAACAGGATTTTCAAATAAAAAACCCCCAAAGCTCTCATCTCTTGAGTTATGTGTAACTTCTTTTGTTGAATATTTTTTCACTCACATGGCTCAAATATATTTTTTTTTAAACTCTTGGAAGTAGAAATTATATATTAATTATATATTAATATATATTAATTATATATTAATTCATTAATTAGCATGAATTATATCATTATTCTCAGCTGCTTATTCAAAGACTGTACTTGTAGAAATTAAAAAAATCAAACACCCAATCTCCCCCATTTAAAGAAGACTTGATAACAAGATTTAAAAAGTCAAATATAAAATATTCTTTAAATTAACAGCAGTCTGTAATGCATACCACATCTAGTTTAAATATACAGTTTGCCAGATAAAAGAGGAGGATGGCAGATTCTTGCTGGCAAATTCCTAGGTCTTTGTTCATAGATTTCTGCTGCCTGTTTCTACTGCCTTGTTATAGTACAGCTCTAAGTATTGTGTGTTAGGCTCTGATCTGCAAAGTTCCTCAATGGATTTTTTGATATATACACTGATATAGCCATAACACAGTTGGCTGGAATGACATCTCCTTCCTTCTTTTCCATACAATACTCCAAGACCCTGCAGGCACTTCACAGGATTTAGCTGCTGGGAAGGATAACATAGATTCCACAGTGTGCCTTTTCCCGTCACCTAAAGGTCCTGAAAGGAGCAGAAAAGGTCAGAGCATCTTCACGATCATCTTATAACTGTACATTTTTTGCTGATATTTTACTTTGAAGAAATGAAGTTGTTCATATTATTGACTGTGAAACTACAGAACTACTGAAAATTCAGTAGAGTAGGTTTATTATTAGGCTTGTTATTTTTAGTTGTCTACATATTGCATGAAAAATAGGATTTAAAGTTTCACCAGACTTTTAATTCACCACATGTGGATTACACAGAAGTTCTCTCTGAATTCATTCTTTCCCCTACATTCTGCTTAAAGGGAAAAAAAAAAAAAACAAACCAAAAAATAGATCTTCCATTCAGAGTTTGTGTACTAGAATACCTAAGTTAAAGTATTTTCTCACTCAAGATTCTATAGGAAAAAAAAAAAGCAAAGAAAGAAAGTTGTACTAATAACAAGTGTTGATATATGGGCATGCATAAAAATTATATATATCTATACATATATATGCTCACTCAGATTTTCACAATATCTATCATAAATTTTGTTTCTAAAATATACAGGTAGCTTTGCTTTTCATGAGCAAAAAGGCTTCTTTAGCTATAAAAGAGGAAAAGGGCATTAAAAGGTTGATTCCAATGGATTTTCCAGAGTGATTCATTGACTAAAGGCCGTCAGAGAGCACAACAGTAGCTGAATAAACAAACTATTTTAGAAGCTGTAAAATTATTCAGAAATATATACTTTTACCAAGTTACCTCATCTTGTCATAAATTTTCATTTGTTCTGCTACCATCCTTTGCAAGCTATTCCTATATTAATTATCATTATTATGATAAGATTATAGTTATTTAGATTTAAGATTAAAGACTTTAAGACTTTATAACTTTAAGATAACTTAATAACTTTAAGATTAAAGTTATTAAATCATGCTCAAGGGACTTCATTCCAGTAATGTCTGCCACAACATTGCTCTGAGAGCACATGGTGATGCAGCCTTAAAAGTGACCTCCAAATCTTTTATGAGTTACCATTTTCTAAGACAAGAGTTCTTATCTAGTAGTATAACCTGTGGTTCTTGTTTCAGTGTATTAATCTGCACCTGAATTTTATTGGATTCTGAGAATCCGATGAAGTGATTTAGATTAAATTCTAACAGTAAACTGCCCTCCTTTGTATTTAGTATCCCATCAATCTTTGTGTCATATGCAAATTTAATCAGCTAAGATTTTATTTCATCATCTAGATTGTTTCTAAGAATGTATTGAATACTGTTGGACCAGGAATCTCTCTCAGGAGACCTTCCTTGAACAGCCCTGCTCAATGATATCTGCCAGTAAGAGAGTTTTTAATTCATCTAATGTGTTTCCTCTTGATTAAAAATCTTGTGTTATAGAAAATTAAAAATGTCATGTGACAGAATTGCATAAGCCTTAGAGAAGTCCAAAGATGCCGCCTCAACACAGTTGCCAGTGTTGTTTGACAAAAGACACTTTTCCATGATACTTGAGCAGTATTCATGATACTTTTTGGTTTATGCTTGTCCATGAAAGAGCACTGAAAAGAGGTACTGTTTTTTAAAATCAAGTTGAAATGTCTTTTGTTTCCTCAGTCCATTCTCTTAGCATCTTTAAAGTGTTTTTCACTGCCTCCTGTTTGTCTCTGAGTACTTCCAGGAGCTGGGACACCTGACTACAACCACTGATTACTAAAAGGTTTTCTTTTAAAGTCCAAAATATTGTACATACAATATTCTTGTTTTTACATAAATGTACAGATACATACACTGTATAAGTAGCAACCTGTATCTGTAATTCTCATTTTTCTTTACACCCTGTCAAAATGAGTCTGAGCATTTCAGTTTGTTTCAAGAAGAAATACACTAATATCATTTGTCTCAAAATGTGGTATCTTTTCTTGGAATATACCCATTCGTTATGAGTGCAAATACAGAAATCACTTCAGCTCTCTATGATTATTGTTCTATTGTACTGTGACAACATATATAAAACAATCTGCAAGGTTTTCTTCCAAAGTCTTCTTTTCTTCATTGGCCTGCAATATTTGTGCATTTTTATTTCTATATCAAGCAAAGGAAGTGAACTTGAACATGTCTTGTCCCTTTTTGATTGTAGGATAAAACTGGCCTTCAGCATGCCAATTCATTATATATAACATTTAATTTACTGGTAGGTTATGTAGTATTATAAGAAGTGATGTCATTGATCAAAAGTGACCTTATCTTTTATCTTTACTGAAGTTTTATTTCTTTTTAAAATGAAGATGCAGCTATAGCTGTTCAACTTCATCAATCCTTTGAATGCTGCTTTGGATCACAAAATAAAGACTTTCTTCTTTAAAGTTCTTAAGAGACTAAAAAAAAAAATCTTTGTAACTAATAAGATACGTATTTTAATTATGTTAAAGGGAAAACTAAATATATTTACTATTTGAACTGTTGACTCTCCAAATCAAATTCGGAAAAGTAGGAAATTGACAATTTCTACAAAAGTTAAAAGATTCTTTTTATGTTTAAAATGTATAGTTTTTTGTAAACATTCTTAGAACAAACTGTGTAGATTTAATTATCATCAAGATTTACAAGTAATTAAATCTTAAAATAAGATATATTAACAGAAAAAAGTCAGATTAATAAAAAAGCTAAATATTTTTTAAAGTGAAGGAAAGATACATAATAATAAATAAAAACAGAGACTAAAAAGACAGTTTTCACAGATTTAATGAAAAGCCTAATTAAATTAAGATGGTCACTTCTGATTATGAGGCAAAACTTACCTCATAGTTGAAGCAATGATGTAGTAATTTTATTTCAGTTTCAGTAAACTGGTAGAACTTTGACAAATATAAAAGTCTGAGTAATCTGGAAACCTGTGCCTGCCATATTAATGGAGGCATAAGGGAAAGCAAGGTATAGAGCTAAAGAAAGAAAATAGAAATCTTTCTCATTTGTTTTTCTTTCTCCTCTTTCATACACTAACACATTTAAATTAACTTTTTCAATGGATAAATTAAGAACAAAGTCTCAAAGGAAAGAATGATATAAAAAAAAAGGAAGCTTCACTACTCACTGATCCCTCTCTGTACATAGCAAACACACTGTATGTCCTGTGAGACAAAGGGCAAGATTCATCTTTTTAGTCTTAGGCAATTACAACACTACAAAAGTTAAACTCAGGTGTGGTTTGTTTTGGTTGTGGTTTTTTTGTTTGCTTGTTTGTTTGTTGTTTTTTAACTTGTAAGAAGAGGAGGAACACATTTGCATCTTGATTTGGGCTGACCAGTTGCTGTTAGTCTGACTCCTCACATAGGTACCTCAGTGTGTAGTGCAAGACCTAAAGATGGGCAGATCACCCTTCCTACTATACATATGGTATTTTCCAGAACATATCAAGCTTGAATTATTATGTCTATTTGGTGCATACCAATGCTTATACTTGGTGGTGGATCAGAATGATCAGGTAGACTTCTGCTTAAGAGTTAGTCTGCAATGAACTTTAGGACATTTAACACCTCTACCACACTCTAAATGATCACCACTTAGTGCATCACTGGAAGCACCTTATAATTCAGCAACTTGTTCAATTAATTTCTTTTTTTTTTTTCCCAAGTGATATTAGCTTGTTTTTATGAAGTCCAGCTATTGGAGAGCTATAGGAGAGGGGAAACAGTTCAAAGAGATTATTTTGAATATTTTTGTGCTAGTATAGAAATTGATTAAAAATTCTTGACATAACAAGTATAGAGAATGTGTACAAAATAGAGGGGAAGTGTGCTGACTATTGGAAATGCAGCCTTATCAGTAGTCATACACCAGAAATTCTGGGCTAATTATCAGAGACTTCAGACTTCATGGGCTGTGCAAAAACTTTTCTCTAACTGTCTGATGGCACCGTTATGAATTTGAAAAAGTTACAGTGATATGGGATCAAGCTGCTATTCCTACCTAGGCTGTTACAGGTCTAGTAATCCCTTGGTCTTGTATTAGTATTGTTTGGGGTTGGTATTAATGAAGATGTGCAATGTTGTTATTCCAGCTGTTTATTGCAGGCTATGAGCATAAAAAAACCCTGACTTTCAGAGAAATGTTGCTCCAGAGATCTGTGGTACTATGACATTTTCCTTCAGCATGATTTTCATCTTCCTGTCAGGCACACTTGAAGGTGCTAGTGACTGTGTTAACAGTTAAAAGGGGTGTTGTTGCCTTTGCCATAAGAAGAAGTCCATGAAAACCACTGCAGAAAACACTGTCAGGGTCCTGGACACCAAAATCCTGAATAGATCTGAGAACTGGCCTTTACAAGCTTGGACAAATGGAAACAACATTCATTCCCAACCATTCAGCCACCAGGAGGGTATCTCAGCTCCCTTCATTGCTGTAGCTCCAGAAGCCATATTCAGAAGCAGTAAAGGCAGAGCACATTGTATATAGTTTTTACAGTAAGCCTTTGAAAGACAGACACAAGCTTCTGTCATTGCTGTGAGACTCTAAAGTATTTCACAAAGTCCAGAGTTTGTTCACATTCTTCTCTCTACAAAAGTCTTCTCATCTTTAGTTTTACAATGTACAATAATGGCTGCTCTAACCAAGCCACCCAAGCAGAAATATTAATGATGTATTCAATTTGCTATGATAAAAAGACTGTATTAGATTAGTATTAGATAGATACCACTAGGCATTTTAGGGAAGATTAATTCCACAATAGGTAAATCACTACCATCATCATAGGGTACCATTTCATCATCTGGTAGAGGCTGCTTGCTTGGGTTTTCATTTTAATGAATCTCTTCTGGCACAGCACTGAGGTTTTGCTATCTTACAGCACAACACACAGCAGCCAAAACTGTAAACACAGAGCTTAATTCATCCCAGAAAATTATGCAAGAAGCTGCTCAGATCTGCCAAGAACTGAACTGGAATAAAATGTGTGGTTTAGTCTATGAATATAGAGATTTTTTGTCTGGATAAAAACTTTGTATGGGAAACAACAGGAATCTGAATGCATTGATATTCTGATATGCCTTCTAGCACTTTCACAATGTTCTTCAGAGAAGAAAGCAACTGAAAAACCCCCTTTTGCTTCATTATAGCAAGAACACTTCTGTATCCCTTCTATTTCCATACCCACAGAGGCAGATACATATATTTCATGGATTTAGAATAATTTAACACATTTGTCCCCAGTGATATCAAGTAAGTCTTTCTTGCAACAACATACGCAGCCTGGGAATATTAGGATTCCCTTTCTGCTACAAGAAAAAGAGAAGTTTTAGAGTGGTTTCATTTTCTATTGAGAAATATTTAGTAGTATATTCCTTACAGAAAAGGAAGTTTTTAAATTGGAAACATTGTAAATTGCCCAGCATTACTAGTCTCTGACAGAATCTGTATCAAATACACTGGCATTCATTAAGGGACAATCAAATAACTGTGGGATTTGAGAAAGCTGGGTCTCTATTCTTCATTGAGAGCTCTAGAATTTCTTTTCACTTCTTAGTTTTTGGGTCACCTGATCTGGTTTTTCTGTTACTAATTTTTAGGGTAGGTGGCAGGAATTTTTTTTTTTGTTTAGTCAAAGGGGAAAGGTATTCTATAAAAATATTTTAATTTATATAAATGAATTCAAAACATTTTGAAAAAAAATATTGCTTCAAAACAATGCTGAAGAGACATGGTAATAATAACCATGTAACCTCAGTAAAAGAGCAGTTAGAGTCTGTTCTGAGTACTGAAATAAGAAGACATTTGTCACTCTTATAAACAAATTAACATTTGTCACTCTTATAAACAGAAAGGGACAGGAGTCTGACACATGAAAGCAGTATGCTGTTTAGTATTCATTTAATTGTTCATAAAAAAGATTCACTTTTCAGATTTGCATTATCTTTGAACTCTTTTGCATAACACCAGTATTAGCAATACATATTCTTGCATTGTAAAAACAGAGGCAAAGTTGTACTGACATATTTTTGCTGATTCTTATGGCACAAGGTCAGACTTGCAGTGATGGTGATGTTTGTGGTGGTGACATCAGGGCATCCCTGTTTCCAGACTTGCACCAGAGCATCATCTTTAACTTTCTTTTTCTTAGTAAAGAGGCAACAACAATTTACATTTACTTCTCACGTATCCTCCTCCCATGATCTTCTTCATTGCTACAGTCTTTACAGATTCAGTTCTGAAGAATTGCTCTAAGCATAGAATTTACATCAGCTCCAGCTTGCAGAAGAAACCCTGATGAAATTCCAGGAGTGTTTCTTTAAGAGTTTTGCAGAAAATAATTCCTCTTCCTCCAGATAAGAGTGGCCTTGATATTTAACTTGAAAAGTTAAGCATGGGTGTGGTAAAGAAAGAAAAAGCATGGTTAAAGGCCTGTTGCAAAGCATTCCACTCCATAACTGCAAGTGAGTACCTGCAGTTGTATCTTTAGGCTTTCCAAAGGACTTCATCATGTGTTGTTATCCATTGCCCAGCTGAAGCTTTTATGTTCACTTTCAATGTAATTGATCCTTGGGTGCTTTAAAATCTCTATCTTCAGAAGCCTGGTTCTAGATTTAGGTATTGAGCTAAGTTTTGTCTTCAAGAGTTCTGCTCAGTTTCCACCTAGTTTGGGGGTCATTTGCTTTTGCTGCATTTCAGTAGCTCATTCCTGGTCTTTTCCACAAGTTTTTGTTTGCATCTTGTTTTGGTTTAACTTTGGTAAGCAGCTAAGCACCACACAGCCACTTACTGTTCTCCAGTGGAGTGTGGAAACAATCAGAAGAGTAAGAGTAAGAAAACTCATGGGCTGAGATACAGGCAGTTTCACACCTAAAGCTAAAGCTGCATACATGGAAAGCAAAACAAGGAATTCATTCACCACTGTCCATGGGCACGCAGGTATTCATCCACCTCTAGGAGGGCAGGGCTCCATCAGCTTCTCTCAACTTTTTGTGCACCCCTCCTCATTGGTGGGGTAGGATGAGAGGCGGAAAAGTTCTTGACACTGTGTCAGCCCTTCTCAGCAATGACTAAACCAACCCTGTGTAATCAACACTGTTTTCATCACAAATCCACAACATAGCTCCATACAAGATACTATAAAGAAATTACGGCTTTCCCAGTCAAAACTTGTATGTTATTCATGCCACCTCAGGGCTTGTGACTGCTGATGCCATAAAGGTTTAAGAGCTGGCAACTCTCAGCTTCTGCTGGTAAATCAAATTGGAAGATTTAAGAGAGATTATTAAACTTCTGTCTCACAAGCTTCTCCAGTCTTTTCACCTTTCACTCTCTCACGTGATATAGTGCTTCCCTGGAGTGTATACTCTTCAGATGAACACAGGATATTATTTCCTCCACTGTTTCCACTGTCTGCCATCTGCTTTGGGCTTGGCCTCAGGCTCCTTCATTCTAATGTATCCACTGAGAGACCTTTTCTCCAGTCCCCTGAAATATATGACTCACTACTAACCTGCATCACCTTGATTCAAAATGTAGTCTTCCCTCTACAAGGGATCGTAGACAGTTAAGTTTTTGAGAAAGTAGTTTGTTTTACCTCTCAACATTTTTAGAGTACAGTAGTGAATATTTTTAGAGCTGAAAGAATTTTTGCTTTAAATTTCCATGGAATTGATAACACTGTAATTTGAAAGAGTGTAAATGGAAATTCCTCATTCAAAATGGAAACAGTATTCTGATGCAAGCACTCTTAAAGAGCTCCCAGCCATCAACCAGAAACCATCTGCTGTTATGAGACCGATTTTCCAAATTGTCACACAGGAGCAAGCGATGAAAATGTTTTGTAAATATGAGACAAAATGGCAGTAGTCTTGATTTTTAACAATCAGTGAAATAATTTCTTTACATTTCACTAATAAACAAATTCATATGTGGAATTACCAGAGACTGACACTTAAAGGTTTAGGAAAAATAAATCACTGATTAAAATGAAACATCCTTTTATATTTCAAAGGCTACTCTCTTGTAATAACGAAACTAAGAGGAGTCACAACATTAATGGGACAATGATCAATTCTGTTCCGGCTGCTTTGAGACACTCCAGCTGAAAAAGCAAAAGCAAAGCTTAATATTGTTCACTTTCTAACCCTTGCATACAGGCTCTTTTGAGAGTAGTAGAGAATGACCTTAAGCTCTGGTGCTTTTCAGCTGTTAGAATAGCTTCTTGGGCAGCCAGGCTGCTGTAAATTGCAGTATGGATTAGATTGCCCCTGGCTGATTCTAAAGTCAGGGGAATAAAAATATGGCTTTGTTTCCATTTTCTCAGCTGTGCCAGCTGAGAAGCCAGAATTAAAAGTTCACTGCTTGCTCAAGGCATGTAAGGGTGCCACAGACAGAGCTGATAGTCATGTCTGCCTGAAGGACTGAAGGCTGTCGGCTGACCTGTGAACAGGTACATGCACTGGTGTCCTATGTATTTGTGCATTGCTTTGTACAATAGATGTCTGACACTTTCTGATACCTTCACATATCCTTGTACTGCAAATAAATAATGTTATACTATATACATAGGAGTAAGATAGAATATTTCTTACTATTCACCCAATAAACTGTCTAATTTTACAAATACTTAAAATTCTGAGGATAAATGCCATTGATATGAAAAGAATGTCTATATAACTGAAGACAGAGCTATATGCCTAAAAATCTAGAAAATTATAATATTTAAAATATTTTGAAAAGATTTTTTTTTCTAAGAAGAAAACCATCAAATGGTTATACGATAATGTTTTAAAATGCTTTTTAAGAACAGCAAACTGATTCCTCCTTCAGTGATTTAATTTCAATTTAAAAAAAAAAAAAGACTTCTATAAGTGAACTTCTTGGATGTTTACTTTGATGGATTTCAGCTCAAGCATAAGCCAGCCCACTAATTCAGTTATCTCCACCCCATTTCTGCAATCATTCAAAACAAACAGTGGAATCCCTTGTGTGATTAAGCATGCTGTGCGAGCACTTCTTCCTGATGATCCTTACCTTGGGTGTTTCGTGTCAACAGTGAAACCTGCTGATAAACATATATCATAGATACATCTCAGTAGTGTTTCACTTCTGATTTTTATCTATTTTCATAAGGGAAGGAATATTAAAAAAGATTTCTATTTTGAACTTAACACTGTATAGGTTTCTTGCAAGTATCTAAAAGCAAGATACTGTGAAGTATACAAAATGATACCAATACCCTATGATACATCTATTATAGAAGAAGTAAAATATTATAGGAAATAAATATCAATGTACGTCTTCCTATAGCCATAGGAATTTAGCCCCACAAAGAAACAGCTCAAACCTTTTTCAAGTTTTATGATGGTTTCTTTAAATATTTAGACTTGGGAAAGACACTTCTTTTCTACCTCAGGCCAATGAAAGAGGAACTTTCCTTTTGTCTTTTAAAACATGAAAGGAGCAAGATCACTAACATCAGAAGCCTCCTTCCTTTTCCGTAAGGATGGTTCTTTCAAATCTTCAAACAAGAAAATACTTTCCTGTGTAGTTCCTGATTTTTCACCGCATAGAGTGCTTTAATCCCACTGGGCTCTGTGTGCATGTGTGTGTGTGCTGGTGTTACTGTGCCCACGTGTAATTTACAGGAAAAAATAATTCTTTGACTTTCAAGTGCATGAAGATTTGAAGGAAGAATACATTATTTATATCCTATTACTTTAGTCAATCTACCTCCTTATATAGTAAAGACTTAATAATTATAAAATCTTATAAAACATCATATTTAAATAAAAAAATGAATAACCAAGTAAACCATAAAAAAGGTAATGCAGCTCTGTTCATTTTTCAACAATTAATGTACCCAGATTTACTTCATTTTGCAAAATCTCACCTGAATGTTTTTAAACACCTTGGGAAAACAATGTTTGATTTGTACAATGGCTATCATACACTGAAGGAGTTGGTACAACTAAAGGATTACAGAATCACAGAATATTCCAAGTTGGAAGGGACCCACAAAGACCATTAAGTCCAACTCCTGGCTCTTCATGGGACCATCCCCAAGACTCACACCATGTGCCTTGAGAGTATTGTCCAAAGACTTCTTGAACTCCGTCAGGCTTGGTGCTGTGACCACTTCCCTGATGAGCCTGTTCCAGTACCTTAACACAACTTCAGGCCTGCCCCTTGGGTTCTGCCAGTGGTCACCACAGAGAAGAGATCAGTGCCTGCCCCTCCTCTTCCTCTCGCAAGGAAGTTGTAACTGTGATGAGGTTTCCCCTCAGTCTCCTCTTCTTCAGGCTGAACAGACCAAGAGAGAGTGCTCAGCTCTCATCATCTCCATAGTCCCAAACCTGTCACTTCCTACATTCATGTAGTCTACAAAACCTGAAGCATGTACAAATGCAATATGAGCGTGTATAGATACACTGATTGAAGGAGGGAAAAAAAAATCCTAGTCCTGTGCCCCATCCCAAGTTGTATACATTCAAAATTCAAGCTGAGGGGAGTCATGTTAAGAATCTCTGTGCAATCTAGTAGTGATAGTACAGAAAAAGATGAGGTTGACTCTCAAACACTTGAGCCCCATTAGATCAATTCATAAAATCTTAGCTTATATCTTAAATCAGACTTCAGTGATAATTAGGTCCTCAGGCCTTGCGATGGTCCTGCAAACTTTCTCCTTCTCTGTCCAGAGCAGTGTCTTGCTTACATAATGAAAACGAGTTACTTTCATACACTTTTTAAGCATGTTGAAAAATACCTTACATATACTCTTAAAAGAAGGAGTCCTGTGGTGTCATAGGGTTAGCTGATTTACTTCAGTTACATGCACTTACCGAACTTTTCAAAGTGCTCCACACTAAAAGCCACTTATACATAATTTATATCATACTCACTGGATGAACTCTGTTCTTATACTTCATGCCCGCCATTCTCATGAGCATGATAGCCATAATCCATCATGTAAATGTATAGCATTCTGGCACTGTTTGCAGGTTGATGAATATAAAGATACAATGAAAAGATAAATAGATGGTGGTTGCACTAAAGCCCTGGGGTCATTAGATTTTAGGAGGGGAAACCTTTTTCTTTTGTGTTTATAATAACTCTTGGGTACTGTGTTTTATACTGCAGTGCAGTACTGTAGTGGTGAATGTTAGCTGTCCATGTTTCCTTTTAGGACATGGTTAATTCATACAAAATTCCAACTGCCTTTTATTTTTATTAGGACTTTTATTTATTAACACTGTTGGGGCACTGAGGGCTTGTAAATTTATAATAACTATGGAGTTGGACTTGACATGTATGTTTTATTTTCAGTAGCATCAGGGTAAATAAATAACAGTTTGTATACAAATATTGCCATCTCAAAAGAATTTATTGGAAGTTAGTTGTTTATGTGAAGTAAATTCCACATTTACAATATATAAGACTGCAAATTCCTTTTTTATCAACATAATGATGAAGGCCAAGTGGTGCGATACTTCTCAGTGAGTCTTCCAGAAAGCTGGACCTGTGTAACATACCTTCTTAAGGCAGCATGTGGATGGCTTAAATTTCAGCTTCCTTAATGCATGCTTGTCTGACTCTTTCAACAAACAAAAATAGAAAGCCTATGTATTAAAACAATCAAACAGGAAAAGAATTGGTTGAACAGATAAGTTAAAACAGAGCTGACTAAATTTGTGATCCATAAGCACTGATCTTAATTTTTGTATTGTTCAGTAAAAAGCCAAAAAAGGATCATCTGAAAATTACATGGAGTAAAATGACTGAAAGGAATAATAGAGGGTATTTATCATATGCATTAAATTTTTAATGTTATAAGTGATTATTTAGGATGTACTTGGGATGTGGTACTGCTTTCAGAGATTAGCTTGGAATAAAGTTAATTAGCTGTGAATAAATTTCTGTGAATAAATAAAAAAAAGTGGGATATAGTAAATTCATGCAGAGACTCTGACAAACTATGAATCAGAGTCTCCCACTGAGAGGCAGCCTAATTAGACTGGCAGAGTGGTGCACTAACCTGACTATGCTGCCGTACTGGGTTTGCACGTCAAGGTTTGGTAGCGGGGGGTCTGCAGGGATAGCTACTGTGAGATGCTGTTAGAAGCTTCCCCCATGTCTAACAGAGCCAATGCCAACCAGATCCAAGATGGACCCACTGCTGACCAAAGCCTCTGGGAAAAAAATACTTAAGAGGAGTAAAAAAAAAATGCAGTGGAACAGCAGCCAGAAAAGAGAAATGCAGAAAATGTGAGAGAAAGAACTCTGCAAATACCAAGGTCAGTAAAGAAGGAGGGGAAGGAGATGCTTCAGGCTCCAGAGCAGGGATTCCTTGCAATCCATGCTGAAGTAATGGGTAAGCCCATGGAGGTGCACAGGGGAGCAGAGATTCACGTGTAGCCTGTGGAGGAGCCCCACTCTAGAGCAGGGGGGATGTCCAAAGGAGGCTGTGGCTCTGTGGCAAGCCCATGTAGGAGCAGGCTCCTAGAAGGACCTCTGGACCAATAGAGAGAGAAGCAGGTTTGCTGCCTGGACTTGTGACTTCATGGGGAACCCATGCCAGAGCAATCTGTTCCTGAAGGACTGCACCCTGTGGAAATGACACATGCTGGAGTAGTTTGTGAAGAACTGTAGCCTTGTAGGTTGCAGAAGCTGGGGAAGGACTGCCTTCTGTGGAAAGGGCCACATAATGGAGCAGCACAAGAGTGTGAAGGATCTCTCCCTGGAGAAGGAAGGAGCAGAAGAGAGAGCATGTGATGAACTAACCACAACCATCATTCCCTGTTCCCCCTACCACCGGTTGGGGAGGAGGTGGGTAAATTAGGAAGGAAGTTGAGACTAGGAAGAAGGGAGGGCTGAAGGGAAGATGTCTTTAATATTTGGGTTTGTTTCTCATTGCTCTACTCTGATTTTGACTGGTATTAAATTGATTTCCCTGAGCTGAGTCTGTTTTATCTCTGATGGTAATGGGTGAGTGTCCTTATCTCAACCCACAAGTCTTTTGTTATATTTTCTCCCCTGTCCAGTCTAGGAGGACAGTGATAAAGTGGGCTTTGGTGGCACCTGGCATTAAACCACTGTCAACCAACCAGAGCTGTCTTTAATTCTGGTGGGTGATTGAGACTTTATGCACGGCACTGCTCTGTTTGGAGGGCTGTCATGATTTAAACACCAATTAAACACAATTAAACCCCACTCAACCACTCTGTCACTCCCCTGCAGTGGGATGGGGAAGAGAATTGTAAAAGTGAGAAAACTTGTGAGCTGAGATAAAGATAGTTTAATAGGTAAAACAAAAGCTGTCCACACAAGTAAAGCAAGGAATTAATTCACCTCCTCCCATAGACAGGCAGGTGTTCAAGCACCTCCAGGAGAGCAGGGTGACTTGGAAAGACAAATGCTTCTTCTTCTGCCATCTTTATATGCCAAGCAGATATGGAGTGGAATATCTCTTTGAACAGCTGTCCCAGCTGTGTCCCCTCCCAGCTTCATGTGTATTCCCAGCCTTCTTGCTGGTGGTGTGGGGCAAGAAGCAGAAAAGGCCTTGACACTATGCAAACACTACTCAGCAGTAATAAAATTATCCCTGTATTATCAACAGTGTTTTCAGCACAGAATGCAAAACATAGCCAGCCCCACACAAACTACTATGAAGAAAATCCCAAGCTCTATTAAAACCTTTACATTTTAGGGTGAAATCTCTTCTCCATGCAAGTCACTGGTGATATTCCTATTGCCCTTAACATGACTCAGTCTCAGCTGTTTTAGAATACATATGGTACTATATAACAATAAAGATGAAAGTGTGCATGAACAAAGTTGGAAAAGCTGAGGAACAAATAGTTACCATAAGAAACTCTGATGAAAAGAAATATGAGAAAGTTCCCCAAATTCATTAAAATAAAGAAAAGATGAAAGAAATAAAATGTCTATTATTTAAGAGAAACAAGGACCAAATAACAGATGACATTACAAAGTGTAAAATCTTCACTATATTTTTTCTTCATTCTTCACCAAAGAGGCTAATTGTGACCAGAAGCTTGAAATAATTAACATGAGCAACTAAATGCTAGGATTATAAGCCAGAATTGGTTAGCAGGCAGAAAAGTTCTTAGATCACCACAATTTAATAACATTTTTCCCTAAACTATTTATGATCTGAATCCTCTTTGAACCATTAGCATTCACCTTTGAGAACTTTTCTGAACAGATAAAGGCTGAGGGGACATCTAATGGAAAAATACAACTAATAAACTGAAAAAGGGAGAGTATTATGTATCATATACCTAGCTTAGAATGTTAAGACAATGAATTATTAATCAGTGATTTTCCTCTCTGAGCCCCTAAAAAATCTGAAGTTGATTAAAAGTAACCAAAACAGAGTTACTGAAATCACAAGAGTTGCAAATTGCAGTCGGTCAATCTGATATCATTCCATGATAGTCCAATTAGTGAATAACAGAGAAGTATTTACATACTTTTTCTCTGCTGACATGTGATAATTCCATATGACACTGTTAGAAGTATGGTAATATGTTCTTACTGTAAAATCAGTTGAATTACTTTGCAGAGACATCTTTGCATCTGTTCGCTGACAGTCTGGAAGAAATAACTAGAATGCAGCATTATGCAGTATTTGTATTACAATTGAAGGACTACTATTTGTGGATAGCATTAACCAGGAAGGTTATAGAAATTCTGGAAGATTGAATTACATTCAACATGATTTTGATAAACTGGAGAAATGTTACAAAGCAATAAAATAAGCTATGACAGAGGCAAACTACCTAGGAAGGAAAAGAAAATGCTACATGCAGAATGGCTCACTAGGCAGATATACTGCAGAAAAAGGACTCAGGATTACAGTGGGTTGCAAATGGAACATTAGTCAATATTGCAATACCAGCAGAAAAAGGATGATTTAAAATATGTAAGTCCTGAGACATACAGAGAAACTATTTCACTCTAGTCAGCATTTGTGAAGCCTTAAGTGGATTACTGAATGCACTTTTAAGTCCTAAGGAAAGAAGGGGATAAAATAGAAGCAACAAAAGGTTAATAGATGTAGAAACTATGACCACTGAGCAAAGAACAAATTAAAAATATTAAAAACCTTTCTTATTTAATATTGAAATGAGAACTTTAGGGTCACATGTTAACAGTCTTCCAATATATAAATTGTTGTAAGGAGAATAATAGTTTGTTTTCAGTGTTGCTGCCAAACACAAACCAAAAACAACTGTTTGCAGTAGGAGGGATTTATATTGTATATCAAGAACACCTTTTTATTTCAGTTAAGAACAGCAGTTGTAGACTGTCTGTCATCTATATTTCACCATAAACGCTTTTTTTGTCTGAGTGACCTGGATCTTGAGGTTTCTTGAAAAAAATCCACATTATCTGCATTTATAACTTCTTTCATTCTTCAAACAAATTAAAGATCACTGAGGCAGGAATTGACTTTTACTAACTTGTGTGCAAATGGGAAACAAACCTTTGATCAAGACCTTAAGTCACTAAATAATTAAGGATTATCATAATGGACAAAATCTTGGAAAAACTTCTCTGAAGGTCAATGTAACCTTAATTTGCTTGAATGGATTCATCAATGCCTTTAAAATTGTATTTTTTGCACTAAGAAAATGAAATTTCATTTCAAGTGTAATTATAGTGTAATCATGTGGGATTTTCAAAAACAATCACACTGACCAGTCAGTAAAGTCAAAATTGCTACTGACTTGATTTGTGTCAAAGCCTGATAATCATTCAATCCTCCACAAAATATTTTGAAGCCAAATTTTTGAGAAATTTGAAACAATAAAACGTGAAAATTTCTTTTATATACACACTTCTGATGGATTTTTAATTCTTTCATTTTGTTTACTAATCATTATTTTTTGTATATCTATGTACTGGTAATCTGTTATTTGTGCTGTCTTTGAGATCCCTTATTTAGTTTTAAGAAAACTTATCACAATCTGTTTGTTTAGAGTCCATGTCAAAAACATGCAACAAGAACAGCATGTGTTGTGTTATATTAGATTTCAAGCAATAGTATTTTTAATTTCTAATCACCAGGTTTACATGCTACAAAATAGGAAACATTTATCTTAATGCCTTTCTGATTGCAATTGGAGTGCAGCTGCAAGAGTTGTGTCCATATAGGAGAAAACACATGAAAGCTCCTTTTAAAATGTATAATGATTTTTTTGAAATGTTCACATGTTGAAAGAATGTTGCAGTCTGCACTTATATTAGAGCTAGCTTTGTCACGTCACCACAGCCTTGAATGTGTTTAGCACCAAAGGAGGCTGACACAGGGTTCCACTTGAAGAGGATTTTTGAGGCACATTATCATACTGTATGAGTTATAATTACACTTCTCGAGAGTAGAAAGATGCTTTGTCAAAATCTTCAGAATGTATAAGATAGCATTTTAAGACTTATTTGTTGCTCTGGAATAACAGACAAAGTGGTACATTGAAAATGTAGTATGGTCCTGTTTGCTGTGCACTACACTGGTATAGCTGTTTTTATTGCAGTATCTATAGTTTCTCAGGATTCCTATTGTCTCTGCTTCTGTTGAGAGAAGTTTTCATGATGTTCCATGACTCACAATGGTTTGCAGCCCAAGTAAAATTTATATTGAATATATTTTAAAATTAGATTCTCACAGTTTTATATTAAGGCTCTTCTCCATGACCTAGTAATAAGTGGAGGGGTAAAAGAAGGATATGATGATGGAATTCTTATATTTTGTGCTCTTGATTTAGCCTTACTGCAGTCAGTGAGCATTCACCATTGAATTACTTCTAAATTCAAGCTTTTGCATATATGTGCAGAATAAGACATGAAAGGCTATAGTTTGATAAACACTTCTTCCAGTGCCTGTGCTGACTCAGGAAGTCCCTACATTTCTGACAGTCCTTATCTTCACTTCCTTTTGTTAAAAATAACTAGGGGAAATGGCTTATTCTTACTGTGGATCAATTTTTCAATCTCACGGTCCAGACTTGCAAACAGTCACGCTAGCTTAACTGAGAAAATGTCATAAGGACTGCACTGATTGATAAGAACTCCTTAAGACAAACTGTTACTGAAAAAAAAATGTTCTTCAAATTTACATGTAAAGATATACATTAAATGAAATTCCTTTTTCTGTTGTCTGTAATTATGAAGAAGTGAAAGGGAATAATCATCCCAGAGAAGAGGTGAATTTCCCAACGTTGAACACTTAGGGTTCGACTGGACAGAGGTCTCAACCATCTTCTCTATACCGTACTTTTGCCAAAAAAGATTGGACCAGATGATTCTAGAGATTCCTTCCAACCTGGTGTTCTATGATTCTGTGAGCCTATGAAAATAGATAGATGCAGTTCTTTGTTTAAATTAAAGGCTAATTCAAGTTCTTCTAAGATCTTAGTTTTAAGATCTTATCTTTTCCAGGGGAAAAAACCCCAGATAATAATGTCATTAATTCTCTTAATTAATTTTTCTGCCACTAAATACTTTTTTACAAGGGAAATGGAGGAACAAGCATAGTTGTGCATAAAGGAGCCTGCAGTCTGTGAAGGGACTATCTCTTCCTTTTTTAGTCTCAATAATAGACTCAATTTATTTATTTTTTCTTAAGACCTTCTTCAGCATTTCCAGTTGGTGTCAGGCACATCTCTTTTTCAGCTGTTTTTTCCTCCCATAGGCTCCTTTCCCTTCATCTGTGTGATACCTTGATTTTTTGAAAATAGGATTGGACAAAACCTACTTATAGGTATAGTGATGCTTTATTGATTTGTCATTCCCTCACAAGTTGTGGGTTTTTTATTAGTTTCCTTTTTAACAGAAAAATAATTTTATATCAAAATATCAGAACCCCTCCCCCATTTAATTATGAACCTGTCTCAAAGCAGCTTGAGAAATATATCTATAAAATCCCATTGCCATTCACCTACCTGCTTTTCTGGGAGGTAGAAAAGCAGAAATTTCTGGGAGAAATTTTCTGACAACCATTTTTAGCTTAAAAAAATAAAAATTTTCATTGTTACATGAGCAAAATTAAGCCAAATTTTCTTGTAAAAAGACATATATTTTTTCTCTGAATTATTTTAATTGCCACATCAAGAGACTGTGTGCCTTCACCTCAAGTACTTACAAAAGAAGTCTTCAGGATGACTTTGGAATTTAACTGCTCATATTTTTATTCCAGGGTCAAAAGTCTTTATTCCACTACCGAACTTGTTAGCTCTTCTCCTTCCAGGAATCTATTGAATTTTAAATATTATTTTAAGTTGTCAAAATTGTATGTGGTTTTATTTGGTCTAGTTGAGATGAAGTTCGTTTTCCCTATAGCAACCCTCATAGTGCTGTTCTCTGCATTGGTAGCTAGAAAGGTGTTGGTAATACACTAGTGTTTTAGCTACTGCTCAGTAGTGCTAGCAAAGCATTCATGTTGTCTCCCCAGCATTCTGCCCCCCATCAATAGGCTGGGGGTGGGAAAGATCCTAGGAAGGGGCACAACCAGGCCAACCTATCCAAACTGACCAAAGGAATATTCCATACCATATGACATCACCTCAGATATAAAAATTAAGAAAAGGAGGAGGGAAGGTGGGCAGTCATTATTTCTGATGTTTGTCTTCCAGAGCAACCACTACATGCATTGAAGCCTGGGAAGTGTCTGGACATGGCTTGCTGACGAGAAGTAGAGCAAAAAATTTATTGTGCTTGCACAACCTTTCACCTTTGCTTTAGTAAACTGCCTTATTTCAACCTATGAGTTGTTTCGCATCTTATTTTCTCTCCCTGTCCAGATGAGAAGCGGGAGTAATAGAGCATCTTAGTGGGCACCTGACATGCAGCCAAGGTCAACCCATCACAGTGGTCTATTCTTTTTAGCACATTGTCAAAATAGAGTTACCGCCTCAAATCTAATCTTACCATTTTTATTTTCATCCTGTCTGACTTAATTGTTTTCTCTGTATGGCAAACATATGTTCCTGTCTTAACTACAGTGCACATGGTTTTAAATACCAAATTAAGAAATAACTAAAATTCCATGTTGATGAGCCATTATAGTATTAATTCATAGCTCATAAGCTGAAAGACAATCTCTTTCAAGAAACAAGAAAGTGTTTAGAGGGCAAAAATAATGAGTCTGGATTTGGAATTAAACTGGGGTTTCTACAGCTTAGGAGACTGACTTACAAGTATGATAGCTTACTTGAGTTGCTGGAGAAAATCTTGAATCATTGTGTGGCCTGCCTTGCTCTGTCTCCTTTGTGCACAAACAGGTCAGTCAACACAAAATATTTTCATCTTAGAACTTGGTAAGTTAAAGAAAAATAGCCCCAGTGAAAAATTTCTGTCTTTCTAGGAGTCTGTAGTTCGCCCTCATAGCAAAGGACTGCAAATGTCAAAATTAGGGGCTGTGGATTATAACTTCTTTAGCTATGTATGAATCTGTTCCTTTATATATACAAGGGCTAATATAATTCACATATCAAACAATATTTTTCAAGGTCACTTACTACATTCTTCCCTGCAACAACTTTAAATTTGCTATGGAGTTTTGCTGGACTTCATGTCTTTAAAGAACAGTCTTTAAAATTTTGTAGAAAGCAGAGTTTAAAAAAAAAAAAGTTTATTAGTAGCCTAGTTATATTTTTGTCAAAAATAATAACCTCTCCATATTGCTTGTTTTTGTTTTCTAGTTAGTCAAATATTTTACTAGCTCTAGGGTATGATATCTGTCATTTATTGTAAGAAATGAGGTGGAGTAGAGTTCTTCCAGTCACAACTGATGACACCTAATTATATACCAGAAAATAGAACTCCCTGGGGATAAAAAGAATTCAGATTATGTTCAAGTGAAATTGTTTAAGGCTATTTTGGATGACATGGGTATTTATGAGCTTTATTAATAATATATGAACTAATGCTGTAGCTCTACAATTTGGAGACAACCTCATCTGACCGTTGAGAAGATGTTGGCTTTCTGGCAATAATGAAAGCACATAAATATTAATATCTTAGGAAAATAAAAGCTCTTTTTACAGGATAATGGTTGAAAGTACATAAAATGTAATGAAGATATGAAAAGTATTGGGCAATAAATTTGTGATAGCTAACTGTTCATTTATGGTTTTAAAGACACATTAGATATTCTCTTAGTAACAGAAGCTATTAACCCTTCAACCAATTACTTTATCAAGACTATTAATTACATGATAAATTGTAATGCTGAAGAAATATGCAGAATATGGTCAGAAATATGGTCAGAAATATAATCAGAAATTTTTTAAGCCTAACTTTTTGCACATAACTTTTTCATGTACTTTTTATACCTGTTCAAACATAAATGAATGCTACTTTATTCCAAGTAAATTTAAAAATGAGAAATAAGCCCCATGTAAAAGAACACTTATCATAGTCACTTTTTAATTTTATGTTATACACACAAAAAAAGACCACAAAAATTCCTTCTTATTCTGTTTGGAAATGTTGATAGTTACAAAGCTAGTCAACGTCTTTTTTGGGGGGGCTATTCTTCCTTCACTACATAATTAGTTCCACACAAATTGTACCATAGCTAATAGGAAAGTAATTCCTTCATAGTTTTTGCTTGCTTGTTTGTTTGGGTTTTTTATGTTTATCATCATAATGACTATGGAGTAAGACAAAGTGTGGAACTAGGATTTATGTTCATTTCTTAAAATCTGAGGAAGTGCATTTTCCCATGCTGATTAAGTTGGGGATCAAAACTTGCAGCACAATCCGTAATTAGGAAAATAAGATTTTTTTTTTCTCTAAATTGGGAGTTGGGATAGTTCTACTCCTTCCACTTGGTTTTGCAGCAGACATACTCCTTGCTTGTTGAGGAATTTCTATGCCGGTATGTTATGTAGGTGTATTCTGGTAGTATCACTAGATAGATATCCTGGAAACTGGGTCAGGACTGGAGAGAAGAGAGAGAGAAAATGTTAGAAAACTTTTGTAACTTTGCAAATCACATATGCTTATTTTCCTGACAAGTCCAGCAATTCTGTGCAAGGTTTTTTTCATCGTTTCTCCTACATCTATGCTGCCAGATATATCAAACATGGAAAGAATATTTTCATCTCTGAATTCAATCATTGTAATTGAAGACAGTAAAAGACTATTTTTTTTTAAAAAGAGACAAAATAACAACAGAAATTAGTTGCTTTTATCTCTTGTCAGTGAATTTATTAATTCTCTTCAGTACCATAAATATGCATCTGCGTTATCACACAACTTCACATGACTATGATGCCTTAGGGTTTTCATGAATTTCTAGATTTTTATACTTCTAGGTAGTTTCTCACCTATAGCATAGCCTGCAACCTCTAACCCTGTGTTAGCTGTCTTAAGGGTCAGATAAAGCTGGAACACTGTGCAAGGAAAACATGTACCAGAGCTAAGGCAACTAGATACCATGTTAGTCAAAACAAGAAAGCA
>JAWWMP010000132.1:54562037-54595524 GCA_035047865.1 Dendrocincla tyrannina | reverse complement strand
CTTTTATACTCCTTTATATTCTGTACCCCAAAACCCTACAAGTAAAAGAACTCTTCTCTGCTTTACCCACATAAAGTTGTCTTGGAAAGTTTTTTTCCCCTTTCCTTAAGGCAACAACTACTCAGTTATTTATACATCAGATCTAAGGTTAAAATAATGAAAGATTTCCCTGGCAGGACAGGACAGACATAAAAGCATGAGGATATGAGCAATTGTAACCCTGAATCCAAAATGTAAAGCAGTAGCAAGGTTACAGTTATAGTTCAAAGTCTAAAGTAGCAGATACAAAACCGATCTGACTTTTTCCACAGCTTGATACAACTCTGTGTATTAAGACACTTTAGGAATTACACTTGAATCAAAAGATTCAAGCTCAGAGAATGATAGTCTGATAAAATTCCTTTCTTCTTTTCTAAGACTGTCTGTTGTCTATTTATGTCATTAATTTGTTTTGCATAATACCCTTCCAGGTCATAGCCTTTTCTTTTAAAGATATTAGGAGGATCAAACACAAGAAATGCATAGGATCTAGGAAAGAATATTTGTTTCTGTTTCTCCTCCTATTGTTATGTATTTTGCAGGTGTTTTTTGCAAAAATCTGGGTACAATGTGAGAAAACTTGCCTTTGTCATAGGCCTGAGTTGGGATTTTGCTGGTTATACCCAAGATCACAAAATTAGGCATTAGGTAACACAGGCACAGTGTAAAAACTCACACCTGTGAGCAAATTACAAGATCATTCAACAAGGAGGCCATTATTTCTTTTCCAATACATAACAAATATTAATCTCTCTTAGCATTGTCTTGATAATGAATACCCTTTACTGACCTTGGTTTGTATGATGTTCTTTAAATCTCTGTTGTATTTTATGCATCGACATATATGTTCATTCACATATGTATGCGAAGACTACTTCAAAATGTTTTTATTCAGAACTCACCGGTAAAAAGCCCTAGCATTAAATGGTTCTAATTATTCTGTGACTGTTCTCACCTAAGTACTCTTATATAGCTGCTATAATAGAACTGTGTGATCCCCAAAATTCTAGACATCCATCTTATTTCTAACAAGGCATTAATAGGGTCAAAGATTCACCCTCATTCACTGAGCAACATTAAACATGAATAATTGGAGATACTCTTGCTTTATTTTAAACAGCTAAGGGAATCTCTATACCAATAATTTATTTAAACCATTAGCAGTGAGATGACAATATTGAATCCATTAATAATTTCCATTTTATGAATTTCTGTTCTACATTTCTGAAGCAGAAGTGTAAACCTATCTTATTTATAGCAATTTCCTGAAACCTGAGGGACTTCTCTACTTTCTGTTAGTTATGATAAAGCATGGGGTTCATTGCAGTTGACCAGTACATGCTGGAGAGGGCAAGACATACTTTTCTTTGACATATTTCTAATAGAAAGAAAATAATAAAATCTGTAGGTAAGTGTTGATAAAACTGAGATCTACTAAATGAACAATTCTTCATTGAAAGTGTTGAGGTCATCTTCAGGGGTAAATGCAGATGTCCTTGTCCATGAAGAGCTGAGTCTTATACCACTGAAACTTATAATTCAAATCTCCTAATAACAGCCCCACACCTCCCTGAGGTCAAACAAATTTCCTTCACTTGTGCAAGATTTTTTTTTTCCTTGGGGCAAGATGCTATTCTACAAAGGAATTATAATCTACCCAAATTCTCTGTCACCTTATCAATACATAATGAAACCTTTTCCTGATTTTAAAGTTACATAAACTATAGTGTTTTGCTCCCCTTTGTATCTTATCACACATCATTTTGTTTATAACCAGTACTTACTCTAGCAAATAAGGTACTGAAGATTAAATATGCACAGCATAACTCTCATATAGGTAGATAATATCAACAGGTAATTTGAGACCAATAACCTAATTTCTGCTTTTAAACATATGTTTTTCTGAAACATTTGTAATCTTTCCTGTTTTTCAGCTGTAGCTTATCTCTATAAAATGTTTCTGTTCTTTAATCACTTACTGTCTAAAGGTATGACCAAAAAGAGTAATAATTTGAAGTCAGGTTCTGAATATAAAGGATTATGTTTTTTTTTCAGAGTTAACAGAGTCAAGAATTTAGAGCAAGCTGACCAGAAGGGTTGTGACATGTCTATCCTTGGGAGTTTTCCAGACCCATTTGGACAGCCTGGGCAGCATGGTCTGATTTATCAACTGATCAACTGATGTTTGAGCAGGAGGTTAGATTAGAAACCTCATCAGGTTCCTCCCAGACTGAATTATCCTATTAACCTATGTTGCTAATTCAAATAATTATTGAATGTTAGGTAAATTAAACATTCCACTCTCTTATTGACTCTTACTTAATCCTAATCTCTTCCCACAGTTTCTTCCTGCCATACATATAAACAAGATTGTTAAAGTCTACCAGTGACAGGGACTGTGGAACACTTTTATTTCCAGTCTATTTTTCCATTTAGCCTCTCTGGTCTGTAATGGACTGTGTTTCACTTGAAACGGACAGTTTTTTTTCTGTCACATCTCTAGAAGAATACCATCAACAATCTGCAATTGCTGTTTAGCAATGTCCTGGAGCTGCAAATTGAAAAGAAAGTCCACCTTTATACTAGAACAGAGAATGTTCTATGTTTACATAAGAAAAGATACATGAAGCAAGAGTTGCTAGTAATCTTTAAGTTGTATATTACCATTCATTCTTGAAAAATTTTAGTAGAGGAGGTTGTCATATAGAAAACTAAAGGAATATCTTTCAAACAAGGGTCACTTCCAACTAACTTCTAAATAACTGTCCAAAGTGTGATGCTTTGTTTCTGATGTTTCTAAAAAAGTCTGGCAATTATTTAACATTGGGAAACAGTATATTATTTTCTGCCTTAATTTTCAGAAGTAAATGAACTGTTTTACGTGACTTTAAAGCTAAAAAAAAAAAAAAAGGAAACACACAAAGAAAATCAATCTGAAGCAATCACTTGCAATGGAAAAATGTATGCCCAAATAGATGCCCAAATAGATGAAATTTATTGATATTCTGAATAACTGAAAGCAGAACCTTATAATGAATATAATTAGAATACCTCAAATATAAGCAGTATTACCACTATCTAGTAAAATATCTGTTCAGAAATGCTAAATGTAAGTGCTGTTCAGAAACAGCCAATTTAGACACCTGCTTCCTGTGCTTTTAAATATGAATGTATTGAAATCACGCAGTTTATTTTTTTCCTGGTATTGAAGTCCTAGCACTGGCCTACAGTAACCATCTCTGGAGTATTCTGTGCACACACACTACAGTTATTTTGCTTTCAGTGTCCTTCAGTCACTGTCAGCTATGGATCATTAACTGTGGAGCATATCATGCCATAAGAACTGTCTAGGTCTAGTTCTGAATGAGAATAGTTAGTATGCATCAGTGAAATATTGTGAGATTTGAGATGATGGGTAACAAGCAAAGTGCTTCCAACTTCACTGTGTGCAAGGAAAATTCAAGTATATGTGTAAAAAGCTGGCCCCTTTTCTAGATCTCAATCTGTAATCTCTAAGTAAAACTCTTTCTGAGCCCACGGAGTTCATTGTGATCAAAACACATGTCACGCAAAGCATTATGGAAATCCAACAGTATGGTCCGTCCACAGCTGAAGACTATTTTTACAGAACCATTGCAGACTTGAACTGAAGCTGTAGTCATGACTTATTGGAAAATAAATATGACTCACACTCCCATTCAGTGCACTCTTACATCTAATTAGTGAAAAGACTACCAGGTTGTAAAACAGGAGGAATATTTGACCAGGTACAAATGTCAAACTCTCTGGTCATGGGCATGAATCTTGAGGGCTCAGGAAACTTGTAGTACCATCTACAGTTTATTCATGTGCTGGTGAGGATCTTACACAAATTCAGTAACTGAACCTGTCTTGGGCTGGATAATCCTGCCTGTGTAATTTGGATTATAATTTATATTCTCCTTGCTTTCCATTGTCTTCTATAATTTGACATCTCTCTAAAATAACAACAGAAACAGAATTCTCTCTGAACACTGGGGTTTATATTGCACTGATTCTTAACATGCTTTCTAAATAAGTGGTGTTCTACATTCTCTGTTTGTTAGCATCTCTTTCCGATAGGTTAGCCTCCTTTATAGAGAATGCTGGCTTCACTCCTTAAATATTGTTGTCCCTTTGAATAACTACAACAGAGAGAAAACCTATGGCTGAACAAAGTAGCTAGAAGGGACCTTTGTCTTTTCACTATGCAACCTAACATGAGCTTAAATACAAGCCTGTGTCAAGATGGTTGGGTATCTAGTAGATATCAATTCATGAGTGCATATTAACTGAAGGAGCGTTTAAACCTTTGCAGTACAAATTTGAAGCAAACCTGTTTGGCTAGATCCTAGGCTTCTATATTTTCAGATTCCCTACTGCTTTCCAAGACCTGGCAGATAGGGAGATTTTTAACATAAATCTTGCGCTGTTTTCCAGTTTGCAGATGTCAGTTTGTGATCGCTCGATTGTGGTGATGTATGTATGCAAGTAAAATGACTCCATAAACATACAAGATAAAAAGATTTTTCTAATGATAAAGCTGCCTACTATTCCTCTATTGTCCAACAAAAAATGAATTAATTTTTCAAAGGTTTTAAAAAATGATACACATTTTTTTTCTGCAAATATTAGCTATAAAATGTGGACTAATAGAAATCAAAAATGTTTCCATATTACTACTATTTCATCTCAGTACAGTAGAATAAGACATAAGTAAATTCTACCATTCTCCTAATAACTTCTTCATCTTCAACTTAAAACGGCCTGATTAGATAGTGACTCAGACTACCTAGCTAGAAGGAAATAATTTTCCCTTCTATCTCTTTTCTGAGCTTTCAGCCTCCATTGCATACACATGAAATCCTAAAACTGTTTTCCAGAAAAAAAGCCCCTTTAGAATACAAATACCTCCTAAAATAATTCTGCCACACTGAATCTGCCTCCAATTAGCCATACCCTGTAAAACAGTTTATTAGTCACTTATATGAAATAAATATGAAAAATACATTGAAAAACCCTGAACTAAGCAGTTCTAGTTTGAATGCTATTGACTCATTAGCTCCCACAACCAACCTTATAAACTGTCTGCAAAAAACATTTTGCACAGTTTGTGAATTCTTTGCTCAGTCATCCTTTGTCATCAAACCTAAACTAGAGACAATAATGATGTTTCAAACTCTGGATATCACCAAATCCTAAAATGTAACTCAGGTTTTTTGGACTTTGCCAAGTCAAAATGCTTTCAAAACCCAATATCTCAAAACCTCTCTGGAAAAATCTGTTTTGGTGTTTCGAACATTTTTTTGTTTGTTTGTTTTTGTTTTTGTTTTTGTTTTTTGTGTTGAAAATTTCCCCTACTGCAACTTGTGTTATTGTCTCATGTATGTCACTTAAGAATCTGGGTCCAGCTTCCTTGCAACCTGCCTTCATGCAGCTGAAATTTTCAGCTAAATCTCCCGTTATCTTTCTATTCTCCAGTCTAAACAATCCAGCTCTCTGATGATCTTCCTGTGTAATGTGTTTTCTAACCCTCAGCATTTTTAAAGCATCTCCATTGGACTTATTATAGGTTCTTCAGCCCCAGCAGTAATGGTCTGAAAGCCAGACACAATATCCTGGATGTATCTCAAGAGCCAAGTACAGTGAACTGCAAACCTGAAAGGTACGCTCCTGCTATTGCAGTTACCCTTCCGCACCACAAGAGGACAAACCAATTCTCTTTTTGCTTCACTCAACAGAAGTCCCACCCTTTGCAAATTGAATGGAATTATTCAGAAAGGATGTGGCTTTCCTATTTCTATCCTTGTATGCCTGAGCAATGCTTTTCTTGTCCTTATTGGTAGTACATCCTTTCAACTCTCTTTTTTAGTATTCCAGATCAGGGATGACTACTGTGCTTGGCCAAGAGGCTTGTGCCTTACCCCCTCATTTTCTTGCATACTGGGCTAGAGTCTCATGCTTAGAAGAGTCTGTCTTTAAAGACAAAACTCTCAGTTTGTGCTCTTTTGCCCTTCAGGACAGTACCCCTCTGGATTCAGCCTATCAGAAAGAGCTTAAATACACTCTCTTGAGATCCAAGCGGTTTATTTATGTACCACTTCCCTCAGGGTCTTGAACTATTCTGTCTTATGATCACTGCAGTCAAGATTGTTGTTAGCTGTCACACCACTAGTAAATGCACCAGAACCTGTGTCAAAAAATAACCCCCCATCGCACAGAGAAAATGGCTGCCAGATGTGCTGTCCCACCAAATCTCCATGAGCTCAGTGATACCTCGGCAGATCTCTGTGAACTTCCTGTTCCTCCTCTTTGTCCCTCATGTTGCACAGGTCTGCATAGGAAGAAAATGCAGTTTATAATATCAAGGTCAGAATGGAAATAACAGATCTTGAGACACTAATTCAGTTCGTAATGTTTGTCAAAAATCTAGATCTATTTTTTAAATTTGTGTCCTTTATTGCCAATATAATGTATTAAAATGTCTATGCCTAATATATTTATGAATTCCAATACATTGTAACATAACTTGTTATTTTACTATTTGAATACCTTTTTTTTTTTTTAAAGGTTTTTGTTACTTGCAAAGCCCAAAAAATGGAAGAGTCAGTTGAGACAAGCATCAACGTCATCATCATTACAACATCAACAACAATTATAATAGAAACAGTGACAATAATAATAAATACAATTAGACAGGGGACCATAACAAATGGCAAGCATATTACAGACTCCTTTTTTTGGATAATGAAAATGAAACCTGAAATGTTCCATCATTAATCTATTTCTGGCAAAGCTAAAAAAAGTGGCAATCCTCTGCAGCTTGGTAGGTTTGTAATTTTACAATCATGTTGTTCTTTCTAAACACCTTAATTGCTTTCGTTTAAAAATGAACTCAACTAATTAATGTAACAGGTGAATTTTAGTTACATAGCTTTTAAGCTATATAATTCATTGCTAAGAAGGACTAATACCCACATTTATTCTCAGTTTCTGAAGTCTCCCATATGTGACATTATTAATGTTCAGATATTATTGTTGTTATATGTCACCATAGAACCTTGGAAGCTGCAATGCACCTTGAGTTTTCAGTTAAAACTCAGGATTGGAAAGCCAGTGTAAAATTAAGGTTTTCCAGTTGCAGTTCACACTTCTCATTTAAACAAAAAATAAAGCTTGCAAAATTTCTTCTGCTTCAAAGCAGTAAAAAAATTCAGAACGAAATTTTTATGTTTGCTAAAAAAGACAGTGTGGAGCCATGGCAGTTTACATTAGCCTATTGGCTTTATATTAGCAATTTGGCTTCTGAGAGTGAAAAGAGTCAAACAAGTGACAGCAGTGTTACTAAATGTTATTTAAAGTCCACAAAACGAGTTTGATGTCAGTGTATTAACCAATATAAATGAGTAAACAGATAGCAATAACACAGATGAGAATCAAGACCAGATCCTCTACCCAAGGCAGCACAGAAAGAAACATCTTCCTGGTTGCTAGTCAACACAACCCATGTTCTGGAGACTCCCTCGCAAATTCCAAGCAAGAAAAGAAAACATGGCTATCATGTTGAGAGACTTTCTGACTGATACCCCAAGATCAGGGAGAAAATGGGCAGTGTCTAATAGCAATTTGAAGTTAGGGGAGGAAGTGAGAAAATTGAGTAATGTGTGTGAAATCCCCAGATGTATTTGAAGCTTGATAGTAATTTAAGGAAAGATGACTTCTGAAGGCTACTTGTCTTTGGTTAGTTGTCACAATCTGTATGACTTTCAGCTTCTAGTTATATATGACTCTCAACTATTTTTGAGTGGCTAGATGGGTGATACAGCCAGCACATTTTTCAACTCAATTTAGTTAGAATTTTAGAATCCTATCTTTCAAATTGTTAAGGAAATGTGTCAAATTTTTCAAGGAAATATTTCTATCCTCTAGACTTTAAATCAAGGTATGTTTCTTTCTGCTGATTATTTAAATTCATTCATTCCTACTTAAAAAATCCACATTCATAATGATTTAAAACTGTCACTCAGTAAGTAAAGGTGGTGGTGGAAAGGTGGAGGTCATCATCTACCTCAACCCCCCCGCACAGAGATTTGCTAGACCTGATTGATTAGGATCATATTCTGTCAGGCTTTGAATATCTCTATGGATGGAGACTACAAAACATCTTTAGGCAACCTGTCCCAGTTCTTAATCACTCACATGTGGGGCTTCTTTTGTTTGTTTTGTTTTTGTTTTTTTTTCGTGTTTAAACAGAATTCCTGTGTTTCAGTTCATACACATTGCCTCTCATTCCTTTGCTGGGCACCACTGAGAAGAGTCTGCCTCTGTCTTCTTTGCCCCTTCTCATCAGATATTTATACATTCTCATAAGATACCACCTTGAGTCTTCTCCAGTCTGAAAAAAAACCAGCTCTCTAAGCCTCTCTTCATGTGATACATGCTCCTACCCCTTAATCATCTTTCTGATCCTACACTGGATTCACTCCTCTGAGTCCAAGTCTCCCTTGCACTGGGAAGATCAGAACTGGACATAGCACTCCAGTTGGGGATCTGTCAGTGATGAATGGAGGGGCAGAATCACCACTCACAGTCTGCTATCTTTCCAGCTGCTGATACTTAAAAGTCTCACACATATATACACACACCTTATAAATCCGTTCTTCTCTTTCAGGTTCACTCCTGTCTACTGAATATGTTAAAATTAGATGTTTTGCACATTTTCTCATTAATGAGTTAATGCTGCTGAATAGATAAAGGAATGAAATTGGACAAGAACCCTTGTGATTCTGAAAACTGCAATAGCCTCTTAACATCCAGTGCTCTGTAATGGTATAGTTAATATCAACATAAGAAAAGAGGTGGATTTTTACTTAGCAATTGAAACAAAAACTGCAATCCTTTTAATCTGCAAAGCCTATGTGGTCTAAAGCTGACTTTTTCCTCACAAGTTTTCTAAATTGACAAGAAGAAAATTCCCCGGTTTTGCTTGCAGTGCAACACTATTTTTTCACACAGCTAAGCTGTAGCCAACATACTATCAAAGCTTCAAGAGAAAGTTGGTGTGCCAGGTCTTTCTTCTCAGTTTAATATCCCTGACAGTAGAGTGAATATCGATGACAGCATTAAATGTCTTCTGGCAGGGCTTTGCTAAATCTGAAAGTAAAAATAAAAAGTAAAAAAAAATATATATATAACTACTCAGTAAAAGCATGCTTGAATCCTTAAAGTCAGTACAAGAAAAAAAAATATCTCCTTATGTGCAAATTGAAACATGAAATAATTGAAAACTTTGCACTTGTTTTCTTTTAACTCTTTTCAGAATGACTAGTGAAGAAGCAACAGTGAATAAAATGCAGTGGCAGAATGGGTAAAGAAGGTGATGTGCCTATTTTATCACAGTTCTGAATTTTTAGTAGATACTTTTTATAGTATTTAAGGGATACTGAACAGAATGATAGTAAGAAAGTGGCAGGTATTGCACTAGTAACTCCCTCAACAGCTTTCTGAGGAGCACATTGAAAAGCACATTAAATTTTGAACGAGACAGTTAAAACTCCTTCTGCTGAAAAATGTGTGGTTATTTTATATACTGGTTTTAATAAACACAACAGAATACCAAATATGAGCAAGTCATATTCCCTGGTTACCATATCTCATGTAGAGGTAATTATTTTTCCAGCACTGACAATCTGGACAGGATTATAAAGACAGTCAATATGACTGCTAGTGCCCTAATAGGTCATAATGCAATGCCCAGAAAAAACGAGCTCTACCAGGACTATCCATTTCTTTTTTGCCTCTTCTTTTTATTCCTCTGACCCTCTGAGTAACTCCAGGAATAAATTGTGGCCCAGACCTGAGAAATATTTATATTTTGCTTTTGTATCAAAACTCAGTAATTAGTTGCTTTTGAATTGTTGGAAGGTACTTAAACAACAAAAAAAAAAGCAATATGGGAAGATGATCCTGCTCGCATTCATTTTTTAGTCTGAAAATACAGTGAATCTTGAGTACAAATGCTGTCAGGTATTTAAACTACCCATCTCAAGTTCATTCAAATTCAGAGCTCATTTTCACAGAACAGGTGAGGATATAGTTACCAGAATACCTAACAGTTTTACAGGTAAAGAGAAAGATTTTTTCAGTCTCAGAGTTGCTATTGTTGATTAGGGCTGTTGTCGGTGAGACAGATTTATGATTAAGGCATAGGTTATTTACAGTGTTATTGTAAAATAATATTGCACTGTTGCCATGATTTACCATGCAGTTTATGCAAAATACCAGGTGGCATTTTACAGTAGCTCCGGAAATAATATCATTGTTCACTGCAGCCTTCTGACAGTGACAATGATTTATGATGCCACCTGAAGATGAGAGGTTAGGGAGTAAAAAAGAAGGCCCTTGTGGCATCCTGCCACCATTTTACATGTTTTGACATCTTGACTTAAAGTACAGAATAAAATGGCCTTGCATAGCACTGGCACCATTTTACTACAAGATCAGATATTTTTTAACCCATAGGGAAATTTTTATTAGAAACTCGTTAACATTATGATGACTTCTGAAAGGATTCTTGACTTCTGAAAGGATTCATGACTATTGCCATATCAATTTTTTGATGCCTAACCTAGTACTTTAGTTCAGAAACTAAGTACTTTACAAAGTGTGGCATATTTCAGATGCTATCTTTTATCAGCCCAGTAGTACTATACATCTTTCTTAATAATACAAATTTTCAATGGCTTATTTAAAATATGTTTTTCTAGAAATAGAAGAGGAGTCAATAAGAACCTAGAAACAAATTATATTGGAAGGATCTCTGTCAACATTGTCAAACAACAAGTGATAAAGTAGCAGAAGGTAAAGGTGAAATTCTATACTTTTAGAGATTCAAACAGATGGAGTCCAGAAAGATGGAATACTTAAATTGTCAGGAATTTCAGTAGTAGTGCACAGAAATAAATATTTCTTAAATGAAGATAATAATCTAATATTTTCAACTGGCATGGAGGGTAATCTTCAGCTAAAAAATTGCGAATGAAACTAGTAGTGTTTAGGCCATATGTTTCTTATCTGACTACCTACAGCAGTCTCAGAAATTCTAATAGATCTGTTTGTTAATTTCAACAGAAATTTCAGCTGTAAACAATACCTTTATGTACTAAAAACTTCTTTTACTGTATATGTACTTGTATTTATGGATCACTCACAATAAGCTGTTCCTGTTGACTTCAAAAGATAAATTAAGGCTTCTGAAAATCAAGGCATTCACCAAGAAACTTTGGCCTACTCTGATTTTTTTTCTTTCTCCTAGGACTTTTTATTGAGTCTCTTACACAGTAATTAAATATTGCGAGTTTGTCTACTCTGTGTTCACAGAATCTCACAAGATGACACTTGCACTCTCATCAGGCTTCTTCTTTCTGCTTCTTCCCCTTCTTTAGCTCTTCCACAAATAAAAGAGCAAGTGAATGTTCTTCCTGAGGTTAAGAGTTCTTACTTTTAATTTTCAAAAGAGGACAATGCAAGAAAGGGTGGAGGAATGAAATGGGAAGCTTCACAAAGAAACAATCTTGAAGCACAGAGATGAAAGAATCATTTGTGATAAGCCTTGTCTTTGAGTGTTTCCCTGCGCACTGGCATCTTGATGGTCATGTTTTGTGTTGGATTCTTAAAATCACGTTTCAAACCCTTGGGACTTATCATTTGGTTTGAGAACAGAGCTAGACTGTATGACATATACATAAATTCCTAACAGTTAACTTGTAGGTAGGTTTTGGTTAATTTGAATATGACCTATAGAATTTGCTGGTGTCATGTCCTGTGAAAAGAGGTGGATGAAGATTTGCAGAGGTGCTAATTCACATCAATATATATTTGAGGTGACTGAAGTGGCTAGGTTTTTACCTTGACCATCTGAAAAAAAAAATATTTTTCCAAACATACAGACATCCTGGATCTATCCTGAATGGAATATTTATATCCTGAGTGGGATACTTGTTCACTGCTGACATATTTACAGCAAAGAATATTAAGATAAGCTGCTTATAAAAAATATGTAAGCTGACATAAATCTGCTGGTGGACTAAGAAGGACCAATGCTACTTTAATATTCTGTCTGCATACTGTGATGACCCAGGAGCATATTCTGCTGAGCCATGTCTGTTGCCAGGGTGGTGCAAGATGGAGAAGGGCTTATGGCAGTATTTGCCTGAGCTGTCCAACCAATACGTTACTAATTGTCAGTCAGTTTCCTGTATTCAAATGTATTCCAAGTAGCTTCATTAACAGATACACAAGGTTTATGGTGAAATTAGAGGGAAAAAAGATCCAAATATTGAAATACAACAGTCATGATACAGAAAGTGTGGAAAAAAATTGAAATGCATTTCACAGATAAAATAAGCCTCTTTTACCAGCACTGCTTTTAGCAATAGAAACTATTTCAATATATTTCTTTACACTGGATTAAATTGTACAAAGAACATAAACTTTGTTACAGAAATAGGAGTTTTTTTTCTTTTCTTGAAGAACATACAGTAAACTCATTCGTCTTTTTTCAGTTATTTGGATAACTTAGGTTATAATAAACATTGCAATTTAATGGAAATTATTAATAGTATAATCTGAAGAAAGGTCATTAAGTGTAGAAAAGATATGGAATATCTACAGAAATGCTGTTTCCCACTGAATAATCCTCCTGAAGAAAAGTAAAATTAATCTGATGTCTTTATGTTAATGGCTCAGAGTGGATCAGAGATCTGACATCTATGAATGGGGAGATTACCATTAGGACTATAGGAATACAGGAATCCTCCATGACAGACCAGGCATTTTACTTCTTAGTTGGTTTACTTCCAGGATATACTCTCAATGCAGGTTTAAGAGGGTCTTGGTAATTCCATTTATTGCCTTAATATTTTTTTGAAATAAAGCCATTATTCCACAATCCAGCACTCACACATAATATCTTGGTCTCGATCCAAATTGTATAGGCCTCACGCATTAGTGAAAGTGAACACACCTGATCAATTTGTTGTTGAAATTAATTCTTGTAAGTCAAAATATTTCTTATCTCTTTGAATCTGAGAAATAAACTCCATTGAATCCAGCTGAATTAACATCACCAGAATAACTGACCTAGCTGCGTAAGAGGGGTGAAGTCATTCATGTCTGAAAAAGCTGAGAAGATTTTGACTAAAGATATTTTAATTAAATCACTTCATTGACTAAGAGAGAGAAAAGAATCTGCTTTCATTTTCCTGCAACTTTATTGCTTCTACAGTTCTAACAGAAATAAAAGCAATCCAAATCTTATTACTAATAGAAAAATGCAGAGATATACTTCACAGTTAGATCAGGATGAATATTGTTGAATTACTACCTGAAAAAACAGCTGAAGAATTTTACTGAAATGTTCCAAAATTCACCAAGTAATGTTTTCAATTTTATAAATATTTGTCTATAGTTGTTCCTCCAGAGTTAAGACAAATATCATACTGTAAGATAAAATACTTCCATTACACAATCCTACTACTAACTGTGCAAGTACATTAATCTTTAATTACAGAACAAAGATTGCATTAAAGAAATGAATAGAATATAGCAGGTGATTATGGATGGTGTTTAGTCTAATATGTGCACCACTAAGCACTGAAATTGGTAAAATAAAATAATTACTTTTTGTAATGGGAAAAATTAATAAAGACATTCTCTTTTTATTTTATACTCTGATAATTATTAGTATGTTCTTGCCAATACAAATGTAGTTAATCATTATTGATTCTAACTGAAGCATATGCTTAAAGTCAAAATGACCTAACTATTTTAGTTAAAGCAAAGGTCTATTTAATCAGAAAATATTGGCTTTTTATATAAAAAAAAAAATCTGGTCTGTATATATTTTAAGTCAATCTATTAAATGCTTTTCCATTTCTTAATGGACAGGACTATCAATAGATGATAGGATGTAATTTATTCATGCATGTTATGTCAGAGAAATTGAATTTTCTTTCATTATTTTCATTTGCACTTCTCTCCGTATAATGCAATCCTTTGTTCCTATGCCTCTATTTTAGTGCAGAAAACAGATTTCTTATCCGATGAATTAGCACAGCCAAACCTCATATAGTTTAATGCCCAAACAACTCTTGCAGAAGTAATGAAAACTGCCTCTTCCTAACAGGTGTTTTGCTAAGCCTAGTGATGCCTTAGGGTTTTCACGAATTTGTAGATTTTTATACTTCTATGTAGTTTCTTGCATTTAGAGCAGCTAATAACCTCTAACCCTGTGCTAGCTGTCTTAAGGGTCAGATAAAGCTGGAACACCATGCCTGCGAAACATGTACTAAAGCTAAGGCAAATAGATACCATGTTAGTCAAAACAAGAAAACAAAGCCCAGCAACCTTGGAGAAGCTCCAATACGGGAAAGTGGCATGAAGATGATGATAAGGATGAAGTAAGGGGTCTTAAGATCTCCAACTCAATTCTAGGAGAAGTGTGTCATGGGGCGGTCCCAAGGGAAGTTCTGGCTATGGACATCTTAGATTAGTTGCAACCTTTAGATATTAAAATTGAATAGTGTTATAAAATTGGTATGCTGCCACATAGATGGGGGCTTTTCCAGCTCCTACACCTTGTTCACATTTCTCACACACACATACACACACACTCTCTGCTGCCCAGCGTGGGGTGGTGCCCTGTGTTCACCACCACTGCCCCACCCCCCAAAAAAAAAAGGAGGGCAGGGGGAGCTCAGAAGAGATCTGCTTGCAAAGGGGGTTTTCCCTCTCTTGCTTTCCTGAGGTGGGGAGAGAAGGTGTTTCCCCTCCCTTGTTCTCCCAGACCAGACCTCAAGAACCTCAAGTCCTGCTTGAAGGAAGATGAGACCAGTAATGGGAACTGGATACCAGCATGAGCTGCGGGGGGTAGCTGAGCTGCAGGGAAGCAGCTGCAAAAGGGAGTTTCTCCCTTGTTTATAGGGGGTTGGGAGGGGAGTTGACTTGGGCCCAGATGTTACAAGAGTCAGTGTTCCCAGCCTGTGGGTGAAAGGGTCTTTCACCTGGGAGGGGCAGGTTAGTGTCCCTTGTTTGCTTCTGTAAGACTAGCAGAGTGGCTCAGGGATTGGCTGGAAACAGCTGGAAATGAAATGAAAGGGGCGCCTTTCAGATTAATTTACTCTGCATGTTTTAAAGCTGTGGTGCTTGGAAAAGAGGCTCACATGGTACTCCTGAGGCCATGAGTTCATCCTGGCACCGGTCTTTTCTATCTGTTACTTGCAAACATGTGTTGTACTCTTTTATACTTTTTATACTTTATATACTCTTTTATAGTCTGTACCCCAAAAACCTTATAAGTAAAAGAACTCTTCTCTACCCACATAAAGTTGTCTTGGAACGTTTTTTCTCCCCTCCTTAAGGTAACACTAGTGAAAAAGAAAAGAAATTTTTCATGTGGATTTATAGACTACTGACACATAGTTGTAGCTCTTTCTTGTTTGGGTTGAAATATGTTAGTAATAGCATCAATGCCAGTTATAGCTGAATAAATTCCTTCTTTCCAGATTTTAATACCTTTGCTTTGAATTATGGGACAAAAGAACTAATCTTTAATTGCTGTTGCCTCAAAGTGTTCAACTATTATCTGTGAAGAGTCAGCTAATCCAAATTACTGATGGTCCTTAAATAACATGAGCAGTGTAAGATTTTCTACCCTGACACTACTATTGGGACTAGTAATCACTTCTCTTTTCCCCCCCCACCGATTTATTCATGAATCCAGAGTTGTTATTTTAATGACACCACTAAGAGAATATGGAAGGATGAAATGGCTATTTGGGGAATTGGAATATTTTGGGCAAGGAGGACATTTACAGTCATATTTCCAGATGTTTTAGAAATTATCTTCTTTTCTGTCTTTAATTAGAAAGGAGCAAGCTCTTTCAAATTTGCATTGAGTGGAAAACTTGCATTGCATGGGAAACTCTAAAATCTTTTATGTATTTGCATCTAATTTCCACAGTAATTTCACTTTATAGAGAACCATGAGATCCACAGACACGTCTATGATTTGCTTTACTTGAAGAAAATTTATTGTTATAGACAATCCTTAAAGCTACTGTTCTGACACATTCAGACAGAATATTTGCTGAGTAAGCCCCAGACTGCAAGATTTACTGTGAAATTCTTTCTATTCCAATGCCAGAAATTTCAGTCAGACTCTGGTTTATGGTAAAACATCAGAAAAACTTAGCTAAAATGGGAGAGTAAAGGAGATTTTAAACAATCAGACAAAACAAATAATAAATCACTGGGTCCCAGGAAAAGGAGGGAAACAAAATCCAAGCACACAACTAAGCAGAATGATGTTCTGAAGAATAACGTTAGAATAATTCAAGAATAATGTTCTTGAAAATTAACTTTTCTAAGTGTATTTTAGATATGAGATTAGATCACATCTACAATTATACATGATTATAAAATATAGAAAACGGTTTAATTTATAAATGGACACAAATTACAACTTTTTACTTCACGGAATTACTCTTCACTTTTGTGTATAGTACAGACTGAACATAAAATTAAGGAGCAATGAGTAGGATTCAAGGGAAAATGTGGAGAAATACAGAGCTCCATTTGTTAATCAATACCAATTAATGAGTGGTACCTAACACTTTTGAAGTGTACCAAACATTCACATATGTAAAAGTCTGCTTCTGTGGATATCATTGCCCCAAGAATACTTCAAAAGAAAGGAAATATAGGACTAACACAAGTAACTAACTACCCAGTCCAAGAATGTTTCAATGTCTGTTATATCTGTCTTATTAGAAGGATATATATCTCTTCTATATCCTAGTGCTTAGTCAGCTGATTTGAAATGACCCTAAAATAACAATCTCAGCCCAAAAGTACATGATAAATACTTAACTAGGTAAAAATCAAGAGTCTTCCATACAACTTGCAACCTGCATCTCACAGTCAGAGCAGGAAAATCTATGAGTTACTTTCTCTAAGTCTTTAACTTCCTTTCTTTCCCCCTTTTTCTCCACTAAGCCCTGGATGAAGGATAGTAAAAAATAAAGTGTTGCCTATGCTTTAGTGTCTGCTTTGTTCTCTCGCTTATGAATTTATTTAAACTCATTTAGGACTACACGAAAAGGAAGTGTGAACAGCAAGTATGAGAGGAGTGATTTGCCCCCTCTACGCTGCCCTTGTGACATCACACCTGGAGCACTGCATCCACCTCTGGGGCCCCAAGCATAAGAAGGGCATGAACCTGTTGGAGTCTAGAAGAGGGACACAAAGATGATCAGAAGGCTGGAGCACTTCTATGAAAGCTGAAAGAGTTGAGGTAGTTCAGCCTGGAGAGGAGAAGGTTCCAGGGAGACATTATAGAAGCCTTTCAGTACCTGAAGGGGGCTTCCAAGAAAGATGGAGCGGGACTTTTTATAAGGGCATGTGAGATAGGATGAGGGAATGGTTTTAAACTGGAAGAGGTAGATTTAAAATAGTTATTAGGAAGAAAATCTTTGCTGTGAATGCTGTGAGTAACCCAGAGAAGTAGTGAATGACTGGAAGTGGTAGTGACACTGGAAGTGTTCAAGGCCAGGTTGGATGGGGCTTTGAGCAACTTCGTCGAGTAGAAAGTATCCCTGCCTATGACAGGGGATTTAAACAAAATGATTCGTAAGGTTCCTTCCAACCCAAAATTATAAATTTTTAATTTAGTACACTTTTTTCATTACTATTATCTACCTTGAAAAACATCTTTTTAAGCTGAATTATAAGATTTTTCTGCACTGTCTTTCAATTTTCACAGCATTCAAATAACTAAAAGGATAAAATTCTATTTAAATGAAATTTTGATTGATTTATGTGTTGCATGTTACCTTGTGACCTTGTAAGACACCAGCTTTGAACTAGGAACTCATCGAAGAGGTTGTACTTAAAAAATATACAAGACTCCAAAAATCCACCCACCAAATTTATTAAAAGGGACTTCAGTTCTTTTAATACCTTGAGAGAGCATAGGGGAGAAGATGTTGCACACATTTCTCAGGAGGTCAAATAGCACAATTTTACTGTTAAACTTTAGAAAACAAGGAAATTTGGTAAAAGTTTAAAGGGCCCTTTCTCTTGCCAAACCCCTTGTTTTCTCAGCGACAAATGTTGCATTATGCCTACTTTGCTTGGCCCATTTTTCTAGGGCTGGACATCTTTAAATGGAGAATAATCCATGTAGTTTTAACTTCCATGCAATTGCTGGAGAAATCAGCTTTGACTGATACAATTTCTCCCTTTGTCTGCAAATAACAGCTATCCTCAAACAAAAGAACCCATTCAGTTCTCGAAGGTATCCTGCTCAGATTACGCCTGAAAATTTAAGACCCCAGGCTCGTGCTGTGAGCTTGTCAAAGGGGTTTTACTTTAAAGATCCACCCAACAGATTTGTTAAAAGGGACTTCAGTTCTTTTTATACTTTGAGAGAGAGCACATGGGAGAAGATGCTACACGTTTCTCATGAGGTCACATAACAGACTTTTACTGACAAACTTTAGAGAATAAGAGTACTTGACAGAAGCTTAAAGGACAACATTCAACCAAAATAAAACATTTCACAAAGTGCTAACCCACACAACTTAGCAAAATCCAACCCATCCAGCTTTAAGTTACCCAGATATCAAGAAAGGAGACTAGGAGGAGAAAAACTGAAGAGAGAGAAAAAGAGAGAATTATAGCTACCACCCTAGATCCAGCATAGATCCAGCTACCAGAAGTCCAGTAAACGGCAGGGCCATGACCACAACATGGCCTCATGGTGTTGGTTTTATCTGCTCTGTCATTCTGTGCTTCCCATCACTAGCTGGGACTTCTGGCCTACTGGCCACTCAGGACTGGGCTAGGGCTCCAGGGTGGGGTGAAGGGCAATGATGCCAGTGTGCCAGCCATTCTGAGTCTGAGTTAGGGGCTCCAGGGAATGTGGTATGGGGCAATTCTCCCCGTGTGCCAGTGACTGACAGCTGGTCTGGGACTGGCCAAGGAGGCTCAAAAGGGCTGGGGTATGGAACAGGGCACCACTTCACTACCATGAAATTTGACCTGTCCCATTGGCCCCCACACACACTTGAGTTGGCCCAAGTCAACAATTAATATAACGATCCAGTGTCTCACAGATTGGAACAATTTTTTAACTTTAGATTTAACTGCTCAGATGATTTAACTCAGAATAGCTCCATGTAGTTGCTATTTGTTCTCCTTAACATAGTTCTTGTTACAGAGTTGTGCTATTTTTTGAGTGCCTTGTAGCTAAAATTGCCTGTGGCAGGGTGCTAATGTGAATTATGCCTTGATGTTTTATTCACAGTTCCATGTCACTCAGTACACGAACTGGTTTTTAGCTGCTGCTCTTTATAAGACCTTCCTCAAGTTTTTCCTATGGCTTCCTTCAGCTCTATTAGCCCATCATGCAGTGCTTTCAGCTAAGTGCTGTCTCCACACTTTTTAGACTATCCCTTATTTAAATAAGCATAGCTCATCTACCTTTCCTGTGTAGCTATTCAAATCATTCTGACCTTTATTCCTAAATTAGTACTAGAGTTTCCTCCTTGGTCTGTTGCTTTCTGTCAGCCAGTCTATGCCAATCTGATCTAGAGCTCCCACGGAAAAAGCCTTTTGCATTCTCAAAGGGTTTTTCTAACTATTTGCTAACTCAACAGATCAAATAAGCTTGTATGAAACCAATAGTTTTATAAAGCTTGTGAGAATCCTTTAATTTTTGCAGCAGCCTCACTACTAACCTATTAAGCTGGACCAGGAAGGGTCAGTAATGGCTAAAAACACAGCTAAAAATAGAATACTTTAATCATGAAGTTATAATAAACATTTAATATTCACAGAATAAAAAAAAAAAAAAAAAGAAAAATGATAGAGGGGAATCCTGTAAGGTGATCTGGCCTCAAAGCAGAGCCAGCTGTAAAGTAAGAACAAGTTGTTCAGGGCCTTGGCACGTTGAGTTCTGAACATCTCCAAGGATAATCCTTAATGTCTCTGGACAACCTGGTTCAATATTTTATCACTTTCATTGTTATCTTTTTCCACCTAATATCCAGTCAGAATTTCCTTTTTTGCAATTGTCTGTTGCTCAAAAAATCCATTTCTATGTACTTCTGAGGAGCTGATTCTATCTTCCCTGCAATCTCCCTCTAGGTAAACAGATATAAGAACCTCTTTTAACCCTTTTTACTTAACACAGCTCCTCTGACAATTTCTTCCTCTTTATGAAGTCCATTTTCTTTTCTAGTTTACCTTCTGAAGGACTCTCTCTGGGATGTTGTTTTTTGTTTCATTTTGGTTTGGTTTCGTTTGGTTTTTTTAATCAAGAAGCCAAAAAACAAACACCGTTACCAGGTGTGGCACCCCAAGCACCACAATAAAGAATATTTCTCTTCATGATTTGCCTGCACTCTTGTTAATAGAGTCCCATTCTCCCTTGCCACAAGGTTGCACTGCTAACTTCAAATCTCTTGAAAATAAGCACCGTATCCAAATACTAGCTGGGAATAGAAGAAAAGCTTCTATAGAAGCTTCTCCCAAGCAGGGGAGAAGTACTTTAGACATCTAGGGATCTTTATATATCAAATGCATAGACCTACTAGGTTCCTTGCTGATGAATGTGTGCAGGATCATGAGAGAGGAGGTAAGGCAGAGACACCAAGCTAGGACAAGTCAGTGTCAGCTTCTGAATAATTTTTAAAAGAAAATAAACTCTTCATTGTGCACTTCTTCACATATGAAGAAATCCTGTCAAATTGCTTGTCTTGTTTCAGATCTCACTACAGACACATTTTTGGGGTAATGATGTGGCTGTGAACCAAATGTTTACCTGGGGTCCATTGGCACAATGCAGACAAAGCTTGTTGCATTTTGTTTGAAGGAGAGTGACAGTTGTGCTGTATTCTTAATTTTGCAGTATCTTACTTGCCACCCTGATAAAAATTGTAGTTGTAGTACATAATGTTACAATTTCTAGTTCACAGATGGCTTATCTAATTGGAGTAGCTTGCTGGAAGTTCCATGAAGAAAAACCCAACAACCACCAACTTAAATATTTTAATCCCTGATGTGTCATTGCTTAATTAGGTCAATATAATTATATCAGAAAGAAAATCTGGTCTTTGGTTCCTCCACTAAAATAGTGAGTCTAACTGTGAAAGGAAGATTTAGAATTTTAGATAATTTTTAATAATTTTCTTCCAGGTAATTTAAAGCACTTTTTTCTTGAAATGTCATCATAAAAACTTGATTTTTTTTTCAATGATGATCAAATATTAACAAATTGCATATAATATCTTTACCGTTCCCTTTCTACTGTGTGCTTTCAGCAAAAGAAAACATAAACTCTCAGATAAACATCTGAAAGGGCAGAAAGAAGAAACTTCTTCCTCATCAGAATCATAGAATGTCCTGAGTCAGAAGGGGCCTTATAGATCATCTAGTTCCAACCCCCCTGCCATGGTTAGGGACACCTTGCACTAGAAAAGGTTGCTCAAAGCCCCATCCAACCTGGCCTCGACCACTTCCAGGAAAGGGGCAGTGGAACAGGCTGCCAAGAGAGCTTGTGCAGCCCTCATCCTTGGAGGTTTCCAAGAGTGCGCAACAACCTAAGCAACCTGGTATGACCCTCTTTTGAGCCTACAGCTTGACTGGGTGACTTTCTAAGGTATCCTCCAATCCTAGGAGGCTACAAATAGTCTTAGAAAGGCAAAACATAAAATGAAATAAAGATGGGGATTAATCAGGTCTGCTCCTTAACTCTTGAATTCATTTTGACCATATATCAAGCCAATACCCATCAATTTTATTCTCCAAAATAAAAGTAGATTGGAATATTTTCAAGCAATCTAAATTTGGGGATATTTGTTTGGAGATTTTGATTCAGTTTGAAGCTATATATATTTATGGACTGTGTTGGAATTGATTTCTATCACTCTTTCAGCCCACCAAGTTAAAAAAAATAGACTCTTTTCTGAAACAGAAACAAAGAGAACCTCTTAAAAACTACTTAGAAATTTATGAATCAATGTCTATTAAGTTGGAAAGATGGTAGTCTGAACATCTTAAGCATATGGGATTTTTTAATTCAGTATAACCTAACAATAGATTGATTGAAAGATGATTCCTTCTTCTTGTACATGGCCAAGGACAGCAACTAATTAAAACTCATTTGTTATAAAAGATTTATAGTTATAGAAATTAAACTGACTACATCAGGATTTTTTATGAGATTGAATTTTTCTTTTTATAAGGGTATTAATAATATAAGAAATTGAATTCACTGTAAAAATGCAGCGCTTTTGAAGACATGCAACAGTATTGAAATAAAAGAGAAGCATTTTAATGAGATGAGTTCAATTCAACTGTAATAGCAGGAACAAATGTGTGTACATTTTTCCTAATGAGACAATTTCTCAGTACTTTTGCTTCACTATGCAATACACATAGATACAGTTAATTCTTTCCATAATTTAAAAAAAAAACAACAAAAAAGAACAAAAAAAAAAAAACTTGCAAAGATATATCCTAAAACTTTATAATTATATATCACAAACACATTTATATTCCTAGTTCTCTCAATGAATCAGATCCCATGCAATTGTTAAATTGGTATACTTTTCTTGGTGACAATGAGATGTGTAAGTGCCCAGCTGAAGGTTTGGTTTGTCTGACTACAACTATTTTTTAACTTACTTGTAGCATTAGAGATGTTGACTAAGATTCTAATGGAATTCATCTTAAGGAAAGTGTGTTCCTCAAAGCATTTTTCAGCAACTGGGATAGACAAATTACATCCCCCAAGAGTTAAACAGTAGCTTAGTATCATGGCCTAGATTAAAATCCTTTGCCCTGTTATTTTTTCTGTTAAATCGTTGAATTTAAATATACTTCTCATACATATAGTTGGAAATCAACAGCAAATGCTGATACCAACACCAAAACAACTCTCTGTAAAGAATAAAAATAGGCGTGTTTAACACCTAACAATGTTCATTGAAAAACATATGTACCTTACAGAATAGCTTTGTCTTTCGCATGGGTATTTTTTGATTGTACTGATATTTTTTCTTTAATCCCTGTTAGGCTGCCCACAGTGTCACTTCATGCAATGCAGTGATAATCTTTACTTCTACACAGCTTTAGGTAACTCAGGACAATATTCCTAAAGCAACACTCACTTTGTCAAAAATATTACTGAATATGTGAATGGTAACATAGAAATGAAAACAGAAAAGCTGCTTCAAGAAGCTCTTATTTTTTTATTTTATTTTATTCTGCTATTAGGACTTATCACAAATCTTGATAAGAAACAAGAAAAGAATATACAAACAAATGTACAAACTGAGCCCTTATAAATATAAAACATGCTTGAAGCATAATGATACATTAGAATACTTCCCTCGGTACCAAATCATATGAGTACAGAACATTTCTAATTAAAACCTACCTAAAAAGGTAGCTAAAAAGATTAGCAGTATATTTTCACATATTTTAAACAGGTCTAGTTCTTTCTTTCAAGCATCAAAAAAATACAATAGAGATATATCAAAAATTAAGTAGAATAACATCTTAATTACCAATTTTAACTATATATGAATGTCATTCTATGATAATTTTTGCATCTTAATTATGCTGAAATTGCCATTTTCTGTTCTTCTTAATTCTGCTGAAAATAATGGCTTGTGGTTACTATAAGACAGAATGGCACAATGTGTTTAGCTGCAACCATACTGTGCTAGAAGGAAAAAATGTAGCACCAGACTAGTTAAAAAATCAGATGTCCTCTGAGTTCACATACCCTCCAAGCAAAAATGTGGTTTGATGTCTCCTGGTCAACTCATGTACTGGGGATTAAGTTAATTAAGAGTTGCCCTAGTCTATTAAGACTCCCTGTAGACTAATTATTAAAATGCCTTGGACCATTACAAACCTACAGCAAGAGAAAGTCACAAAAAGAGTTGCTTATATTATGAGCACTCAAGTGCCCAGTAGATTATGTTTTGTACTAAAGAGCTTCCACAATAGAAAAAGATTGCCATCCCCTTTCCTTTCCTGGCATGTAAGAAAGAGAAAAATATGTCAATTAGAAATCTGCATATTCATTAGTGTTTCTTTTTTTGTATCTTTAGATCCATATGTTTTCATCAGTTGTCAAATTCCTCATAGGTAGTAAAAGTCTGCTTTCTAACTTCCTGCTTTTTTCTTTTTCTAGACTGAGATAGCATACATACAATGCTTAGGAATTTAAAAAAACTCTAATAATGAAATTCAAAATATATATAAAATTATTAAATGGCATTTCTTACAGAAGTGCTGAAGCTGTCTACACAGCCGCTACTTGGAAACAGCAGGACATTTTCCTATATATTCAACTTTTTCCTCTTTTTTTAATTTTTTCCTATCCTGTCTCTTAAGAAACCAGAAAAACACAAGCGTTATGGGCAAGTGATTCTACTGTCTCATCCTCGTTTCACACTTTTGTAGGTTTGCTTATTTCACTAGAGGTTATCCTAGTTCAAAATCATAGTGCAGAGAGGGCAATAGGACCAGAGACAAATGATAGAAGTAATCACATGGACAGTATTCATAAAAGCTTATTTTGTTTACTCTTAATTTCCTCTTAACTCTCAACTGAACTGAGTATCTCCATAGCGTTAGGTGCATTATGTCTCTGACAACTGATTTTCCTGGGGAGAGCTGACTATCTGCCTGCTAGTCACATGAGCTCAGCAGATACTGCAGTAGATGCATCCAGGACAAGTCTGTGTACTTTTCAAAATCCATCTTTGGATTTCACCTAAAATTGCTAGCCATAGGTACAGTGATGAGGCCACTCAGCACAAAAGCACTGAGGGAGTAATTATGTGGTCTTTCTTAGATGGAACACTCATCTTCAAGTGTATTGCCAGAACAGGGAAACAACATTGTACATAAGATTGTACACTAGAAGTAATAAGCTTTGAAAACACTATTCAGTATAATTGAGTTATTCTTGTGCTTAGTTATTGTACTGAGTGATTTAACAGTTCTGCTTACTTGATAAATACAGGCCATTTAAGATTGCACTGTATGGATCAGAAAGTTCTCTCTCACAGACACACACAGTGAATAAGCCTGACTATTTAATTGCAGACACATGGAAGCTTCTGTATTTAAAATACAAATTAATCTCCTGATCTTTCTACAATATCATCTTATCATTTAATTATTAACAGTCTTTGTTAAACATAAATTATGCATTACAAAATATGATTTTACTGTTTTAAATAGAATACCTGATTGATTTCACAAAAATAACCCTCTTACCTTTATTTGTGGATTTGTATAAGTTTGCAGTGGAGAAATATTTTACAGTAGTTCATTAATCACAAAGCTGCACTAGTATAGCTGAATGACAGCAGACTAAATTTAGTAAATTACAGACATGTCTATATGCAAAGATGTATCTTATTAAAACTGTTTCCTTCAGGTTTAGAATTATTGAAAGACTCTCACAAGATAATACATATATTACATATAATTGATCTGTGGAGTTTTACACAGATATATGCAGATCAAAAGCTGACCAATCCAGTTCAAATGTTTCACACATGGCTGCTTGGTCAGATCCACACAAAGCCAGAAAAACTCAGAAGAGAAAAAAAACAAACCCAAAAGGAGAAGAAAAGCAAAGCAATGAAAAGGAGAGTACTTGATTACTGTTTGTGACTGCAGTTTATCTTAGAAGTTTATTTTATTTAAAGTGGTATGGAGGCCCTGTTTTTAAAACTTTCCCTTTTCAAAATGTGCTGTACCTCTCAGTCCAGTGATCCAATTGGTTACCATAGGAACAGCTGAAGACTTTCAGGTTTTGAAGGTTGAATCTCTAATAGTTTCTATATATGGCTCCAGAAATCAGTCTAGCCTGATCTTGTAAAGGAATATCTAGGACTGTTAGACTCCTTCTGACACCGTGTAATGCTACTTATATGCCTAGCCATTAGTATAGAAAGAGGTGACATAAAAACTTGGTGATTACAGGAGGAAGGCTATCTAGTTAAATGAAAGACTATGGTGGATCAGCAAAGCAAATGAACGCAAAAACCCTAGGAAAGACTCAAAAGAACCAGCAACTTCTAAACTTATTAATGGGAAATTTTTCTGTTTTCCTATTTTCTAATGAAGTTTCTATATTTTTCATAATCTTTTAGCTCTGTATCAGTGTCACAATATTTATAATCTGTTGTATTCACTGACAGCTGTTGCAATTTTTGCATTTAACACTTTTGAGAACTTGGGGGTGGGGAGGAGAAAGCACAGGTAAAGACCAGAAATACACAAATGTGCATTCCTCTTTCAAAAAATTATTTCAGTCTTTAGGAAGCTGTTGGATTTAGAATTAATGAATTTATCACACTGCTAAGGCATGCAAACAGTGTGTGCCCTGTCTGGCATTAGTTGGAAGGAGAAGGATCAGCCTTTTCATTCCCCTGGTCTGATACTTTAACCTTGCTCAGCTGATATCATCTACTATTTCTGTTGACACCAAAAACTTGGCCCAAGCCATCACCTCCTCACTAGCCTGACTACCCTTCCATTCCTTAACATTTTATAATCTTCTATGCAAGTATTTTCTCTCCTGAATCCTTTTGCACCAAAGAATTCAATCTTAACAAACCCAGCTCTGTAATGTTACCTTTCTTATATCTCTACAGACCTTCTCACAGCTCTGTCTTAGCAGTGTGATTCAAGGATGGGCATCTGTGTCTTATCAGAGTTGATCCATGGAGTATAGAATCCCCAACCACTAAAAGAGGAAGGAAGGGGAAGCTTTGAACATTCATTCCCAATTTGTTATTAAGTAGATGATGGAAAGCATAAGCAGGGAAAAAATGGGAAGATGTATTTGCCTTGGAGTGACCAAATGAAAACAGTCAGTGTTGTCTGTTGTCTGCAGACGGGTTCATCCTGCTCCGTCACCACTGTAGTTAAATCTTTAACAAAAAGGTATTGTTCTCAAAAGCAAGATGGGACAGAATATTATGATAAAGTAAGAAGGCTGAAAATCACTAGCGATAAAAAAGAAAGGAAAGCCAGTGTTTATTTTGATAGTTATTTGAATATTATATGTAGATTTTAGAAATCTAAAATATTAAACAAATAAGCCAAACTTAAAAAACAAAGTGCTAATGATTTATGTCAACATATTCCATGACAGACTAACATCATAGGTTTTTGTGACTGCTTATTTATTATTCTGTTTATTCTTATTAAAAACTAATGCATTATGTTTCTTTGTGTTCTATGTATGAGTCCAGAAGAAAACAAGGGAGATGGATTTGGAAGATGTGAGATACTGAAATATTCTTTTTTTAACTGTTTTATTAAAATATTAAATATGTGAAAAATAAAACTATATGTCAGGAGATGTGAATTATGATTAGTTTGTCAAAATGAAAACATTTCCTGAATTTTTAGCTCAATTCACTGAGTATTCTACTGCTCTAATTTTTCTGTGTTTCTTTGTCATGCTGTGGCTTATACAGTCTGCAGAAATTGCATTTCATATCATGGTCAAATCTTCATAAACAGCACTTTCTTGCCTTACCAAAAAGAAAAAAAAAAAAAAATCCTAGTATTGCTGATTTTACTTGGAAGTATTGCATAACTCATTTTGAATTTCTAATTTTCTTAATTATTTAAAGGATCTTCAAGCAATATAACCATTCTAAAGAGACAGTAGGGCTTCCACAAAGAAAGTCCTGAATGCTAATGTTGACTCTTATATTGACAAGAGAACTCCTGAGGTCTAACACTGCCCATTTTGTTAATAACTGGGGTTTTAGTGTGTTTCCTCTGTCTGTCAAAATCTGACTAATGTCTATCTGTGGAGATACTATAAAATTTTGAGGTTTAGTTCACCTACATCAGAATTATTTTTCTGCTTTAAGAGCCACAGTTTGAGTTAGTGTAGGCAGACATTTTAGGGGTATGAGCATATTACTGTTCTGGAAATATAAGCATACAAGTAAAAGTAAGGGTACTCTTCAGGGTGATCATAATGGATCCATTTTACATGTATGAAAGCAGCAGCTTTTAAAGCAACTCTGGTTCTTTTACTTCTGCTGTAAACTCTTGCCTATTGCCTCTGTTTCTCCAAGCAGCTAATCCAGTGAGAATCTCAATGAAAAACTGTCTTTCATGAGATTCTCTCACAAAGTGGCCCTTGATGCAACTTTTGATAGAGGAACCACCGGGGACTGTATAGTATCAGTACAGTGAGTATCTCCAGCAGTAAATTTTCAAGTACTCTCAGTGCTTTTCTCTTGCACTCTGATTATTCTCAACAGTAAAATCTAGGAACTTTTGAAAATATAAGCAAAACAGTTACAAAAAAAGGCACCAAGGAGATAATTTTCTGTATCCTTTTAGCTAATACAAAGTCAGCTAAAACAATTACCCTTAAGGAGAGATTGAACACTGAAGACCAATCATGAAATAATAACATGGTATCCATGAGAGGGACTGAATTTGTTCTATGTTGTTGATATTTTACTTTTATTCATGTCAGTAAATCAACTTGCTTGGCCCTTTAATAAATTCTTTCTAGAAAACTACTTTGATACCAACTGCCAGTTGATTGCATCTAAATAAATTGTGAAGTAGTTGTGTTCTTGTTTAGTGAAAACTGCAGTTTTATTCTAATTTGAATTCTCCATCATCCCTGTCTCTCAGTTTCTTCTCTTTGTCCCAAGCCTTACATGAATTCCCCAGGATAGAAAATGAGTAATTTTTTAACTAAAGGATGTGGATTTTTTTGCATTATTTATATTTTACTGAAAACATCTCTGATTCATGTCTGAATACATTCACGTAATATAACTGCATGTTAATAAGCCACTCATCCATTTTATGGCAGCTTAGTTTGAAATGTCTTGGAAGAAATATCTCCTGAGGATGATATTTCTCAGATCTGATCTTCATTCCTGTTAGGTCACTCAGCAATTCTTCAGCATTTAGGAAAAAAAAAAAAGATGGAAAAAAAAAAAAGATGAAAAACAACAAAACACCATTCCTTAGAAAAATTCATTTCTTCTTTTTCCTTACACAATCATATAGGGAAGAAGATTAGATTCACCCGTTTTAGAGGTTGTTTCAAAAGGGGTCTGAAGCTCACCAACAGAAAGAGTAAATTAGACAGGACTTGTGTAGGGGGAGTAAAACTTTTTTGTTAGAAATAAAGTTCTACATTTTTCTCTAAAAGCTGTCATCAGGTCAATGGACTGAAGACATCTCATGCTAGGAAGAAGATAAGCAACCAGACTTGTCATTGAGCTTGTCATTGGCTTAATTCATTGACTTCTGGTTGGCCTAGGCTTGGCAGAGAGGTAGCTGATAAAGAGGTGAAAATAATAAAAAGATAAACATTTATTTGAATTTTATAAATTATCAGAATTTAAAATGTTTCTCACATATGTACAGATATCCCTATATGAAAATTTATATGTGGCTTATATGTATGTATAAGCAGAACCATCAGTTGAGGTCAAATTCCGACAACGTCCTTTCAAAGAATGGCCAATGAGACCTTTCACTCACCATAACTCTGTGTTGAGTGTTTAGTCTGAACTGCACATTTGGGATCTCTCTCTAGACAGTAAAGACAGAGGGGCATTTGTGGAAGCACAGTCATTTAACCTACCTTGAACATCTGTCTTCATATGGAACTAAGTGCTTATCTTCTCCACTGTCAGTCAACAAAACCTTAAATGATTAACCTGCACTAGTTATCTAACTTCTTCATGCCACCTTTAAGTAAGATGACTCTTATTATCAGGATCACTGCAGGAATTGTACATTCACTGCACGTGTCTGAGGAAGATATGCTTTTATCTTCCACAAATACCTCTCCATTAATGTTGAAAGAGCTTTCATGGTTTACTTAGGTTTAACTTTTAGTTCAAGTAGGTTATTATTGCTACTCTAAGAAAACACAAAAGAATCCCACCCAAAATCTGATTTTGCACCTGTCATTACCCCCTTAACTAGCTTTACTATAATGTTAAGCATTAAAAAGAAACCATTCTTTTATTAAAGATGTAAGTCCTAGTGTTTGAAAGTTCATGTAATTCCGTATCTTGTTACTATTTTCTAATAAATTTTTATCAGATTTTCTCTGACTATTGTTTTTTACCAATGCTATCTGGTTGTTTTGTTTGTTTGTTTTTCATTAGAGTTACGGTAGAAGCAAACCAGTTTCAAGACCAAGGTAGCTCTGAATGTATAGGGTTGTATGACATCTCTTTTCATATCCAGGCACTGCCTGCTGTCTAGAAATGGGTCAGAGATGTCAGTAATCACTTTCACAATGTTGTTGTTAGTCGAAGGCTGAGTTAAATCCTCTGTCCATGGTAGATTTACTCAAATTGAGTGCAGGATTAAAAAACACCTTTTATTCATGTCAAAATACATTACTCTTTGAATCAAATGTAGCCTAATTCTTCATAAAATACTTTGATCTTGACATGGGGAAAATTATTTTTTCACTGTAAAATAAATTCCATTCTAACACACGATGAAATCTAAAATAAAGGAAAAAACCCTTAAATTTCTTTTTGTGTTATTATTACTATATAATAATAGCTAGGTTTGTGTTTTGACTCCATGAACAAACTTTTATTCTGATCACCACATCATTATATGGGTTAAAAAAGGATAGTTTCCTCACAAAAAACTTGGCAATGGTAAGTGGTGGTTGCATCACTGGCATTACAAGTAAATCACTATCTAAGTACTTACTTATAAACAATAAAGAATTCTGTCCACAACACAAGGAAAATAAAGAAATAGCTCTGGATCTTCAGGAGCGAGTCATGATAAAAATATTCTGTGTACATTGATTCTTGAATCAGATTATATTGTGTACTTAAAGTTGGTTCCCCCTATGAAAAAATTCTCAACTTTAAATAAATATTTATGTAAATACTTCCTATTTAATAATTAATTAACATTACAGTAAAGAACCTTGTTTAATTATATCATCTGGATTACCTATTACATCATATCTTCTTTCCTAAAACAGACCTCAGCTGTTCTTATTTAAATATGATTTAGTAATATCCTAAAGTGTGAGATGTACAATCACTAAACATTTTGAACACTTCACAGTTTTTCAGTAAAATCTGAAGTGTGTAAGTTAGGAAATAGTATAAATGGTAGCTTGTGCGGATTCTAAAATGGGGAACATAGTTCCTGGAGTATTAGACATAACCCAAATGCATGTAAGGCATTATGGTAAGAGAATAAATATGATACTTTAGTAGAGACAACTGCTAGCACTGCCTGTTAACAAAGGCCAAACTTCTGGAATTCTAATCGATGTAATCTGTTACTTAATAGAACCTCAAGAACTAAAGTTTGGAAATGCTGAAATGAGTGTTTACCTTCACACATGAAATAATACAAAGTGTTATTAGCTGTTAAAGGAATGTAAAGTACCTTAACTGGCCTCTTAAAACTTAAAAAACCTGCCTAAATTTGTTAAAGGAATAATTTAAATAATTGTTTGCAGTTATTTCAGTCTTGACATTAGAATTCAGATAAGTTTTTGCTTAATTTCTCAACTAGTCTGCAAGCAGATTACTAAAACCTTGTGCCTTCAATATTGAAAACATATATTACATTGCATATTGAGAATATTTTTTTTTTAAAAAATCCAATATTTTATTTAAAAGTTACATCATTAATTATCAGGTCAGTTATAGTATAAACATCTCTTCCTTTTTTTTTTTTTTTTTGACATCACAACAAAATTAAAGAGCTCTTTAGCATATAAAAAAATTAGCCAAAAATTTATATTTTATCTACTTCTTTCAATCTTTTGCTTTTTATAGATCATCAATTCCCAGAGATTTTTGATACCTTGGGGTAATCTAGAAAGACCTTTTCTTTTTCCTTTCCCTTTCCCTTATTTTTTTGTTTTGTTTTGTTTTGTTTCTCCCCCCACAGCCACAAGAAATGTCAAGAGAAAAAAATCTGCTAGCAGTGTCATAAGCCAATATTTAATATTCTCAAAATCATATTTCTCAATTCACTTATAGGTGACTGAAGGTCAGGAGCGCTTTCTGTACAAAGTGTTGCAACAACTTTGTAAGAAATAGTGAAATTCCTTTTTTTTTTTTTTATGTTCATGTTGATTTTAAGTTAACAAGAAAACAGCAAAATAAGTGTGATGATGGCAAATTTTCTGTGTGGCAAATTTATTATTTGTGTTCAACACCTGCTGACTCCTCCCATATAATTTATGGTGCTATTTATTGGAAATAGGATTTTATGTTCCTGATCTCTGTATAATTTTTGAATCAGATTTGCTATTTAAGAACCACTCCATCCTTGTAGTTAAGATTTTATGGCTCCATTTCCAAAATTTAGAAAAATTATTAACTTGGCTCTTCTCGTGAAGAGCTGAACCTTTGCTGATTTATGTAGTATTCTAAACCCATACTTACATTTCTGTTGTGCCTCCTGTGCAGATTTCTCCATGAAGGACTATCAATGGTCAATGAGACCCTGAAAAGAGGCTTTCCTTTTTATTCAAGTGGCTGAAGAATGGATTATTAAAACAAATAAAAATATTTTAAATGTATATTTTTTCAGTTTCTTTTAGTTAAAATTCAGTTTTGTTTAATTTTGTTACTGATTTGAGAAATCTGAACATATTAGTAAATTACTTGTGATTTCTGTAGTAAAAAAGTAAAAAATAATGACATAGTTTTAAAAATTATTTCTCTTTCTCAGCAAGTCAATGACAAGATAGAATTTTGTTATTTATTAATAAATTTCAACAGTACACATGCAAAATTATGGAATTCAAAATATTCCAAAACGAGAGAGAATGGATGAAAACTACAATACACTATAAATCCATAATGCAAAATTCATGTTAGACATATCAGAAGACAGAATACTTGAATGTGGTCTAAGTAATCCACAGATTTATTTCTCCATATGAGATCTATTGCCAGTAATTCCTACAATCCACGTTGCAACTCCTTTCTGAGCTATTTCCAGTTATAGTGCATTTCTGAGTAGGTACTAAGTCTGCCTGGAGAAATAGCAGTGATGTTGGTTTTGTTAGAAAATGCTAATTTGACAAAACAAAAACTTTGGTTGAAAAAGAATAACTTCTCTTTAAATCAAAATATAAGACTGTAGCATTTTCTTTTCATCAGCTTTAACTGCAATTACTACCGGAACAAAAGGTATTAGTTGGTAGGGTCTGTAATTGCACATCACAGTTTTGGTTTGTTTTATTACTTTTCTTCAATATTTTATTTCCTGCTGTTCACTTTTTTGCCTATTTCCCCAGCATTAAGATGAAAATTAACAAATTCAC
>JAWWMP010000132.1:54550210-54561937 GCA_035047865.1 Dendrocincla tyrannina | reverse complement strand
CAGTCTCCACAAATAATTAAAAATACAACACCAACTGAATTTTATAATAAAATACTTGTTTTGGTTCTAAATTGTTAAAAAAAAAAAAACAAACAAACAAACCCAAAACACCACCTTCATCGAATTGCTTTTGTTGTTGTTTTGCTTGTTTAATACGACAGAACTTCAAAACTGTTTGAACTGAATTTTCCAGCTAATACTGGCAATTTTGTATAATAATATTTTCCCTTTTTTTTCTGACAAGAATTGACTGATTGATTGCTGTCCAGTTTGGAGATTATTTTATAGAACACATATGTACTTAACTACAAGTGTTATGACTTCCCTAGAGAAAACATAAATCTCAAAATGGAGCAGTACAGAGTCAAACAGATTCTGAAGAAATATAAACCAATCTCTGCTTTGTCCTTAATATCCCCTCTGAGAGCCATTCTTTATATACTGCTTAGCTTGCCTCACTGCTGCTGTATTATATTTCTGTTTAGTTAGTGCACAATATTTTCTTTTCCTAGTACTGAAACTAATAAACAGCAGAGAATGATAAATTTGGACACGTGCCAAAAAGAGGCTTAGGAAAAATAAAAGTAAAAAACTCAGTTAAATATTATAATCCCATCCCATTCTACACCCCTTCACCCAGATGAACAAGTCCAAACTCAGAATGCATACACAGACTGGTTTGAGTGCTGTGTCTGTTTTACAGATGTAAAGGGTCATTTAAGCTCAAATGTTCCTCTAGTTAGCTTATAGAAATTTCATCAAGGTGTTATTTCTAGAAATCTTGCTTCAATGACAGCAAAGTTAGTTGTTTCTTCTTTGAAGTAGCTTCTACAAATTCCCACTAATGTGACCTGTCACTGGAAATGCACATCTATTCTGATGATTAGTATGTCTAGAGGCACAACCTACCTAAGGATATATAGAAATTAATTAATCATTGAAACTGTAGACAAATCTTGAGTTTCCTTGGTGGCAAATGTGGGGTTTAATTAGCATTTTATTGCATTGCTTGGAAAGGAATAGAGAGAATGAAAATACTAAATAATGCAAATTTAATATACCATAGAGTATATATGGTATTGCTACAGTTCAGTGAAGACTATTAAAAGTTCATGAATTTTTAAATATTTTTTCTGTCTTTGTTAAACTGTCAATTAAAAAGTATGGTGGACTTGCTCCATAAATACAGTTGTTCTCTGTAGGAATTTAAACTCTCTTTCTGTGTTTTGAAACCTACATAAGACAAAAACTAGCCTGAAGAATTCATATCATATTACTGTTCTCTGCAACATCTCAAAAGTGCTTCTGAATAAGTGCTACTTCTTTCAGAGCTGATAGTTCCAAAGGAGGGATGTCACAATTCCCAAACAAAAATATCCTTAAATACCTTTATGTCTCAGTCTTCCCTAAAAAATATAGAGGTTCTTGTAACAAATGGTACTAATAAACTCTGCAATGTTTGCATCAGTTACAAATCAGTGGTAAAACCTAGGCCTCTTTAATGGAATTTTAAATCATCATCAGGCAGAAAGTTATGACATCTTCTAAAAAGCAATTCTATGGCTTCCATGAGAGCACAAGGAGAAAATATTTAATGTCATACTACTTTGTGTGACACTGAAGTACAAAACGATGCAGTAGTGGTGGAGTGGCAATAGGCAATTATAAATAATTCTTATATTAAAAAAATAATTTATTGGAAACAAACTTTTATATGTTGCAACCAAAGTGTTGCAGTTAAACAGGTGGTTATGACAAAGATTTAAGCTTCTGCCTGTTAGACGAACAGTAGACTAGAAATGCCAAGATATGAAACATGTAATAATCTACCCCTTAAGTAACAAATCTGTTTACCAGCATTTCCAAATCGTTCACATCAAGCAAGAATCTCAGCCTGGCAATATTTCTTAGATAATAAGAAATATTGCATTAACAAATTAAAAAAAACCCAAAACCTGTCTGTAGGCAAAGCAGATCATAGTGTAGGTAGACCTTTTAGTCAGACTGCAAATGTTTGAAAGAAAAAGAAAAATAGCAAATTCTAATTTAATTTAGGATGATTTTTGTGTAATTGTTAAATTTTCAATCAGTATCATGTAAACAATGACTGGAATCTAGCTAAAAGCCTTTGGACATATGATAAACAAGTAGACAGGGTGATTCATCAATTTAACAATAAGTGACATCTGTACAGTCACAAAAATCAGAAAATACCATTTTAAAAAAATCAGTGGCTTCACTTCAGCAAGAAAAACCTATTTCATTTTATAATTTCTCATTCCTATTCTGTTAATGTACATTAATATCTAGATTAAACTTCAGTGAGATATTCTTTTTAATGTACATAACATTTTGACCTATAGAAAAGGAATCCAAAATGGATACACCTTCAATATATTTTAAATGCCCTATTAAAGTACATGCTAATAAACACACAACTGCGCATCTCCTCCTGAGCATCAGTCATTAATATACTTTACATCCATTATCATTTTACATTGTTCTATATATCTTTGGATTTCCCTTTAAATGGTTAGATATATTATTATATGCATTCAGTAATTCAGGAGCAAGTTTGCTTTCATTGGAGTTACATCAGGAGGCTCAGTGCTGACAGTACTTGGGCACTGAAGCTATACATTAATGCTTAGAAATGTAACATAGGGAAATGTCAGAAAAAATGTCTAAAGCCTTTGAGAAAGGTGATATGTTATTTGCTTAACTTTTACTGCTATCTCTACTATTTTGGAGCTTTTCCTACTACTAATCTTGTTAATGAATCTATTGCTAAAGACCATGTGAGTGCCATCATTTCCACGTTAGAATTCTTTCTGTTTGAATTCACTTAAATCTTTTGAGAATTGTATATGACACAGACATTTTTAAGGTCTATGTTGATGTGAGAGTAAAAAACCACAAAAACCACACAGATGAAAAATCTATAGAAAATATTCCTCTGATGCCAGTATTGAATGGCATACAGAATTTGACCCACATTAGTATACTGAAGCTAAGAGAAACTAAATATTTTGAGTACCAATATCTTATATGGAGCTAATGGTATCTGCCAGACAGGCACATCAAGAAATAAATTAATAGCTGGAATTTGTCTGGTTTCATTTGTTTGAAAACTCATTTCCAGTATGTGGCACTTAGCAATCTGCCTGATTCCATCTAACCTATTCATTACACATGGTTTGTTTCCTAATGGTGCCTACTCAATCAGAATCTGGATCTCTGAAATGCTTTACATTCCTCAAGACAAATGAGATACAGTGCCTGTAAAACATATTTCTTTATTCATTTAGTCAAAGCTGTCTGCTTTTACTTGGATACAATTTTGTGAAGGTCCTTTCCTTCCTCTCTTTGCATCATACAGCCCCTATCCTTAAGCAGTGAAAGTCCGTCAACCTAATTCTTTTCTACAGCATACCTCTGCTTTCTATTATTGTATATGTTCTTAATGATTTTCTTCTTACAGTCTAGCACTTTCAAGATCTTCCTGCTGCTTGTTAAGTCAGAAATCCTTTTGCATAATAACTGGTGAAGTCAACTTACAGAGGTAGAAAACAGAATAATATTTCAATTCTGTTTGATTATAATCAAAACTAGTTACTCAGTGCAGTTCATCTCTGTCCATTTTGCTTGTTCTGAGGCATACAAGTACAAGGCAGTAGAAGTACAGGATCCTAATAGTTTTATTTTTTTTCATTGCTATCCAGTTTTTATCAATTTATTTCTCAAAGGAATTAAAATTACATTTTCCTTCGCTCAAAAAAACACAAACAAAACCAAAGGAAAAACAAAGGGAAAAAAGCATACTTATAGTTCTTCATCATGCAGTTGTGATGTCTAATGCCAAATTAATCAAGGGCAATGTCCAAAAGAAAGTATATACATTTTTCACATATACTTCCATTATTGTATCTAACTGAAAGCTGCTGAGCATCTTATAAGAAAGATGTTGGGCCTGGCTCTTTTGATGTTGATCACAGAATTGAATTTATGTTGGAAGGTCTCCCTGGAGATCATCTAGTTTGACCTTCTGCTCAGATCAGTGCTGATTTCAAAGTTATATCAGGTTGCTCAGGGTCGTATCCATTTGACTTTTGAAAATCTCTAAGATGAAGGTTCTTCAGCCTCTTTGGTCAACCTGCTCCACTACTCCACTCTCATCACTGTGAAATGCATTTTCCTTCAGACTATCCCTTGATGTTGCATATTGCCATTGTCTCTTGTCCTTTTGCCATGCACTTCAGTGTCTGGTTACAGCTTTTTGGACCACTATAATTAGTTTGTTCTCCCACAGGATAAACTCAGCTCCTTCAGGTTCTTCCCATATGACATGAGATCCCAGCTCCTGACAAACTTATTAGCAGCCCACTGAGCTACCCTTTATGTGCTTCCTATTGGGACCCAAAAAACTGGACATTGCTTCAGTTGTTTGGCCTCATGAATGCTGAGTAGAAGAAAACAAGCATTTCCCTTCAGCTGTTGTTTATGCTCTTGTTAACACAGCCCAATAGACAATTATCTTAAGCACGCATTGTTGACTCTCTCAGTTTCTATTCCACCAAGACTCATAGGTCCTTTTCTGAAGAGCTGTTTTCTAGCCAGTCTGCAGCCTACAGTAGTGCAGAGAGTTGTTCCGTCTCAGATGCAAGATTTTCACATCTCTGCTGTATTCCATGAGGAACCTGTGGACTTATTCCTCCATCTTGCTGACATCCTTCTACATGGCAACCTTGACCTCCCACATATCAAAGTTCACCTCTACTGTGTGAGCTAAGTGGGCATTCTGACCCATGAACCAAGTGCTCAGTTAGACAGAAGTGAACACATATTTGGGGTAAATTTATCTATATTTCTGGTCCTCAAAGAATAAAATCTTCATCTCTTATACCTAGATGAACTTCATGTACATTTCTAATGTTGCAAGTGTACACCCTGCAAATGCTGTTGAAGTCCTGGAGAGGCATAAGCCTGTCAACACTTTGGTTCAAAAAGACTTCCTAAATCCTAAAAGAGGATCCTGCTAGTACTTCTTTAATCTAAACTGAAGTGATCCGTGCAGTGCTGTCAGAAATAATGCCCTGTTAGGGAACATCTGTCATACTGAGCATATAACATGCAAATGACCGGCAGACAATCTATTCCTCTGCTAATTTTTGGTGCAGCAGCTTAATTCTCCCAGCAACAAGTAAGTAACCTTCAAACATTGCCTTAGTGTTTTGGATCCATTTCTGTCTTGCCTATTCATTTGGTAGCTACCTTCCTCTCAACATACTGTTGCCATGAGTAGCTGATCTTAGGAATGTCATGACCTACTTTCTTACTTAGTGCTTACCATATCCTGTGGAAAGTTGTCTTATGTAACCATACATAAGTATTTTTTCCTAGTTTTGCAAAAAATATTTTCAATAAAGATAACAAATATGCTGAGTTATTTCACAGCCATAGTGCTACCCTTGACATTCTGAAATTAAACAATAGCTGATCTAGAGCTTATGAATCAGGATTAAAATGAACAGGCAATGCATGCTTGTAGCCCAAAAAGCCAAGTCAAACCTGGACGGTATCAAAAGAAGTGTGACAGGTCAAGGAGGTGATTCTCCCCCTCTACTCTGCACTGGTGAGACCCCACCTGGAGAGCTGTGTTCAGCTCTGGGGCTCCAACGTAACAAGGACAAGGACCTTTTGGAGCAATCCCAGAGGAGGGTCGTGAAGGTGCTCAGAGGGCTGGAGAAACTCCTATGAAGACAAGGTGAGAGAGTTGAGGTTGTTCAGCCTGGAGAAGAGAAGGCTCTGGGGAGATGTTCTAGTAGCCTTTCAGTACATAAAGGAAGGCTGGAGAGGGGTGAGGTGTAATGGCTTCAAACTGAAAGAGAATAAATTAGCTTTAAATTAGATATTAGGAAGACACTATTTGCTGTGTGGGTGGTGAGGCACTGGAACAGGTTGCCTAGAGGAGCTGTGGATGCCCTGTCATAGGAAATGTTCAAGGTCAGGTTGGATATGGCATTGAAAAACCTAGTCCAGTGTCCCTGTATGTGACAAGGGGCTTGAAATTAGATGATCTTATGGACCCTTCCAATCCAAATCATTCTCCAATTCTTTTAAAAAATGAATTGTGCCATGATAATTTATAGAAAAGCAAAGTCTGAAACATGGAGCTTTTACAACTACCATTCACAGTCTGAAATTAAGTTGGGATTTTGTTATTAGTGATGACTATGACTGGTCTTGGGGTACAAATTTGAATTAGAAAATCAAATAATATTTTAAATATAAAATATGCTATTAGTATTTTTTCAAATTCTCTATATTATGGGTTAAACTGTTTTACAATATTAATTATAGATTGTTGGACATTATAAATAAAATGGTGAATGATCTTATTAATCGAAACAACGGACAGAGTCTTCAGAAACCAAAATTGATAAGACCTTCTCTGATTAACTCAGTATCAGGTTGGTAATCCCAAACTAAGAGGAATATATTAAAATCTTATTTTACACTTTAATTTTCTTACTGAGTTTAGGAAGTTCAGCAGAACTCATCAAGTTAAAGGGGAAAGTGTTTTTTAAACTAAAATGTTAAAAAGCTACTATAGCTGTCACTGCTGTATTATGAAATATCTAAGTACTTTGGGGAAATAAAACTGCATCTGAGGGAAAAAGGAATGAGTCAAAAAGTGAGACCAGACAGACACAAACAACTAAGCTTAATTTAACACCATATGTGAACTGAGAAGTACTTACCAGTGTGTCAAGAAAAAAAATGCCCAAGGAAGTCTCTTTGAATAGAAGTCACTTTGCTTAACAGTAGTGACTCATCCACTAGAGTTTCATGAGATTTTTACTTCATTACCTCCATGTCGAAGGATTTTAAAAAAGATTGTTGGTCTTAATATACTAGATACCTAATACAGTGGAATTTCTAATTTTTGGAGACTCTGGTCTCAGAATTCTTCAGTGCATGACTCATCTCCCACTGCAAAATGAATTCCAGTGAAATCCTCATCCTGCTTTTATGTAGGTATGGTGAAATCAAAATACATTGTTTTCAAGAAGACTGGATTTTCATACTCTTTCTGAAATTTTCTATACTTTTCACTATTCCTTGCAACTCCCACGTGAAAATTGGCAGAAATAGTCAGAAAGACACAAAACAAGAACATTCTGACTACTACAGGTGTACATAGCTATTTCTCATGCCTGTCTTCCTTAAAAGTCTTTTGAAGAAGACGTGTTAGAACTATGTGTTCCAGATCCTTATGCTGTGTTTCTTTCTGATTTGTGTATTTACTGTAATTCTTCTAGCTTCCAAGGTCTTGACATTTCAATGTAGACTTCTTCTCTATTATCAAGAGTGGGAAGTATCAGCATGTAAATGACTGCTACCAATGTCTCCTCTTTTTTACCTCTCTCCGTAGCAAGCCTGGTGCCCCACTGGAATGTTTAGGAAGGAACTTGCCTCCAGAAACTGTTCAGTGCTGCTTCAACTCCAAAAGGCTGTTAGCTGCAGAATTTACTGGTGATTATTCTGCTTTAAATAAACTACTTTTTTTCACCTTCCTCATAATGAAAAAACACTGGATTTTTGATGCAGTTCAATCCACAAATTATCGCTATTAAAAACACATTTTCTTGAGGATTTTTTAAAAAAGTATAAATTTATATTTTTATATATATTATTTGTATATTTTATATGTTTCTATATTTTTATTTTAATATTTGCCTGTAGTCTGGCATTTGCATTTTAGTGACTAGATCACTCTTTTTTGTTTTATAGAAGTCAGATAACTATTTGGTTAAATATATATTTTATTCCAGTGTGAACTAAAATAAACGACTTTGTTTTCCAGTGCTTAACCAATTAATCGGACTTACAGCTAGGACATTCATCAGATGTGCTGTAGGGTAAAAAAATAATCATCATTCTTACAAGAAAGAAATTGTCAACATAATAAAAACCTTGAAGAAATCAATGAAAATGTCCTCATCAAATGATTCTTCCATTAAATCTTGTGAATATCAAGTAACTCTTTATATAGTGCTGCTTTAAAATGAAAAGGTGGGGTACTTTAGGGATTAAGTATTTGTATTCCAAATGTCAACTGACTATTATTTTCAAATTAGAAGATGAAGAGGGTTATCCCAAAATACATGTTGTCTCATTGTTTTATTTCTGACATATAGGAAGGTTATCCAGCTTACACGTAACTCCACAGTAAAATTTATTGCTACATCTTTCTGAACTGTTTCACCAGATAAAACTGTAATAAAATAACATTGAAAATAAAAACTAGTTTTCTGCCACCACCACTATGAAGCACTTAATTCACTGCTTGTGTTATGCCTATAAAATAATCAATTAATTATCCTTTTTTCAGTATTCATCCTTTTAACTAAGTTCTGCAAACAGAATGTAATATATTGAACAATTTTTTTAGTGCTTAGACTGTTTTACTTTGATTTTGGACACAGCTTACAAATGGCATGAGAGATTAAAACATTTGGATTAATAATATGAATAAACTTACTTAATTCAAAAGTTACCTAACTCATTTTGTTGAATTTGCATTGAGGGGGGAATCAGAACTGAGAAATAGAGAGAAATCAACACCAAATTTTGAAATACTAATGAAAAGTCTTGTGTCAAATAAGAGGTGGTTGTACACATGGTATCAGTAAGCTTTAAACTAGTAGATGTACTCAGAAGATTGATTTTACAACATGTGTTTTTGGTGTAAAAAATGTGCACCCTGAAAAAATACCATTAAAAATTCCACTAGTTTCTACCTATTTTCTGTCACAGGGCCTTTAGTTATACCAGGTTTCTGATAAGAAAAATACATCTCATCTTTATGAAAAAAATCTCATCTTTATTAAGTTCAAATTTTGGGGAATAAATAAATATTATTAGAGTGATTTTTTTTTTTTCTTTTTGTCTTGGGATATTATTCACTACTGCATCACCAAGTAATCCTTACCACAAGATTCTTCATTCTGGCACATACATTTGTCTCTCCAATCACTTCTGACTATTTGTAAACATAATCTGTTTGTTAGTTTCCTCACATATATAGCCAAACTTTAGTTATTTTTCAGTCCCTCACATATTCAACACAAAATTTGCAGAAGATTCCACACAAAGGAACAAATAAATCAAAACTTATCATTTAAATATGCTAAATTTAAATGTATTCTTTCTGTTATGGTTAGTAGAGGATGGCAGATGATGAGTAAAGAGTAAAGCTTGGAGGGTTAAAAAACAGACAGAATGTTTCGGGTTTTAGTGTTCTAGAGCTACCACTGATCACATACCAAAAAAAGCATTCTACAATCACTACTAGAGAAAATAAATCTGGACAATGGATATTTATTTATCTGCTGATATTTTACTCTATTTGTAGTAAAGGAATTTCTGCTACATACCTCTTTTCTCCAATTTACAAATCTAAAACTTTCTATTGTGAGGACGAATTAATAAATTACATACTGAATAAATAAATAAATTAAAAACTAGTTCATCTTTAGTTTGAGCACTTTTTTATATTTTTATGTGATAGCAGTAGAAACCAATAAAAGTAGCACACCGAATGACATGGGATAGATTCTACTTTTGTAGTCCTGTGTCTATAAAATTCTCTAGGACCTTTGAACACCACTTTTAGTGTCTTCAATTCTACTTGAATTAAAAAAAAAAAAAAAAAGAAAGAAAAAAGTAAGCTGTGATTCTTTAAAAACATCTTAAAAAAGTCAGTAAAAATATGAAATGCTGTTTTGACAACTTCCATGATAACCCTGTTGACATCATATTAAATGACTTTGTGAACTGTAGATGCACGAAGTTCTACATCTGTTTTTTTCAGTCAACTACCTAACAGACAGACTGTAATTCCTGTTGATGCTGCAATCAACACAGGTACAAAGAAGAGGGCACAATGAAGTAATATTTATACATCAGTAGTTTATGAACTAGAAGGCAGAAACTACACATTATTCAGAAAGTAAAGATCTATTTAGTCATTTCACATTCTGTAAAATGTGATTTCATTGCACTTTAATACCTCCATATAGCTGCCAGAAAACAAGACTGCAAAACTGAAAAAAAAAGTGGAAAACAAAATATTATTTTTAAAGTCACACATTATCTGTTCTGCAATTTCTTTTATACTCCACTTGTGTAATGCCTGCAAAACAGTAAAGCTTTTAAAAAAATTGCTTACCTAGGATCAGTGGAAGGTTGCTTAGAATCCAAAGGCCAGATCAGGATCATGTTCATTAAAGACAAAACTGTCATCTTATGTAATTTAAGAGGACACAAACATAGATATGTTATAAGACATATCTATAAAAGTAGGATACCATGTGTGCATTAACAGGTTCAGCAAAAGTAAACACTTTGAGCCATTGAATTGGTGCTCTTTGATTTTTACTAACAGTTTCCACTTTCTCAAGAAGGCAGGATGTATATTCTAACTGTTGCTGAGAAATAATGAAATGTTTGCACAATAAGGCTAACTTTCAATGATATTATTATTACTGATAATATAAGGCCAAAAATGGTAGAAAAGAAGACCATTTACCAGCTATTTTTTATGGTTATTCTTGTCTATAATAGTGGTGTGTTAAATGCTTAATATGTAGCAACTGGAAGGACTTGAAAAAAATCAGATTTTGTTAATAGAACTTAATAATCAGATGACTCTAACTGTAAGAAATAAAGCTATATGAAATACAGGTATGGAAATCTGTAAATAAACTTATACATATGTACATAAATGTAATAATTTCACATAAAATTGAAACTTAATAATTCCTAAGAAAACTAATCTCATTGTTTTAAATATGAGCATTATCACAATAAGAAAAACAGAACTATCACAATAAGCAAAGGATTTGCCTATAAAAAATTTCCCATAGCTAGCTATATACATGCACACTCTCCATATATGCACATGTAAAGTAAAAAACATACAATATGATTTTATGATATATTTATATCTCTTCTATAAATATAATGTACACATAAATATACATAGTACACAGAGAAAATATGCTTAAATCATTCTCATAAATAATTTGTCATAATCCTGCTAGTAAGAAACACCTTTTTTTTTTTTTTAAAGTAACATCTCTTACTGTTAAGTCTTGTACTAAAAAATGGTCCCATAAGAGTAAAAACAATGTTTTACCACTGACTCCAGTGGAGATGGAACCTACATATTTTATTCAGAGACAATCTAGGTTTTACCACCTGCTACAAAGATCATTCACAAGGAATTGTATTCAAGAGGCCATTCACATGTTCAAATATTTTAATGTTGCAATTTCAGCAGTGTAGCGAAACAAGACCATTCTTTTCTTCTGCAGAGAGCAGAATGTACACATTCATGTAGGGAAACATATCAAGATCTAATTTGTGCAATCTTCCTGGGTGTTCTCAGTGTTGATAATCTGTCAGTATTTTCATGTATCATATTAGCTTTATTTTTAGAAATTTATAAATCAGGTAAAAATATTTACTGCAGGTTGAAATTTTTTTAAAAAAACAAACTCAACAAAACAGTTTAGATATCATATTATGTTAAAAAAGGTAACTCAGACAATTTTGCATGAACGTAACACCACATACACTCCTCATTGTTGCCGTAGGGTTTTCATGAATTTGTAGATTTTTATACTTCTAGGTAGTTTCTCACATATAGCATAGCTTGTA
>JAWWMP010000132.1:54508351-54550110 GCA_035047865.1 Dendrocincla tyrannina | reverse complement strand
TATACTCTCTTATACTCCTTTATATTCTGTACCCCAAAACCCTATAAGTAAAAGAACTCTTCTCTGCTTTACCCATACAAAGTTGTCTTGGAAAGTTTTTTTTTCCCTTTCCTTACTGCATCATCATGCAACTGATACATGAAACAAAAGGAAAATATAGTTCATTAAATCTTTTTATTCTTTTTCTTTTTAAAGCCCATTGAACAGTATGTAAGCTTTAGTTGAATCTTTCAGATCATAATGCATGTACCCTTACCCTTAATTAAAAAAAAAAAAAAAATCATTACAAATTGCAACTATGGAGTGGCCTACCACAACAAAAAATATGCCATTTGAGAAATATTAAAATAATCGCAGACAATTAAAGCTAGATTCTAAAGAAAACTAGAGGAACACTTAAATGTAATGTGAGTTAAATACTATTGGAAACAACAGTTCTGAATTAGAGATTGAATATAGCAAACTAGATACCTAAAGAATGAGATTTGCACGATGCAGTGGGCTGACAATTTCCATAACTCCTGTAACATCCAGAGGCACCTGGATCACCTTCTTCAGGGTGGATTCTCACAAAGTATGGCAACTCTTGACACTGAATGTACAGTCCAGGTTTCCTTGTCCTATGAAAAAGTCCATCAGCTCTTCAAAGAAAAATAATAAATCATCATGTATTCTTTTTCTTTTTTTTTTTTTTTTTGGTAAAAATTGTAAAAATTTCACAGAAGAGGCTAAAAAAGACTCATTGCAGAGTATCCACACACTCGACAATAAGTGCTGCTGTCACTGCTTATGGAAGGCATATCTAGTTCTTTTTATTTCCAGAGATCACTGTTGCGGCTGGATTTTATATAATTAGTACTACCATTACTAAAATATCACTCCAATTTCTTTTCCATGCAGGTTGATTTATTAAAATGCATCCAAGATTGGGGGAAAAAAAAAAAAGGAAGACAGAGTATGAGGAACACAGAAATCCTTAGATAGGGGCTGAGCTAAGACTCAGCATCAAGAGTAAGAATGTTCAGGTGCTGTGCTAGATCCTCAGATATTTTAAACCTCCAAGTACATTTGTCAAGTAAAATATTTGCAGCAAAAGCCAGATATTTTTGCAATTCACCCTCAATAAAATTAATACCTTTAAGGTTAAGGTATATGGTTAAAGTGGATCAGAAAGCCGTTCAACAAGTCAAACATCAAAAGGTCGGAACAGTTTTGGAGGTATTAAAAGGACAAAGTAGAAGTTAAACATCTGTATGGAATTAATCCTTAGCCTTTCCTGTCAACAACAAAATCAAACAAGTTCAAAATTCCTCTTTTCCACTTCTAGTAATATTTGTCACGTTAGGATGAAGATTTCATATGAAGGCTATGAATGGAAACAGTCCAGAAGACAGGGATGGGAAGTAGAAGGCAGCAGTGAACTTCAAAATACGCTGCATTACCTGTGAACTGGAAAAAGGCCCTGCAGGAAAAACACTGCACTGGGGCTTCAGAGCAACAAGATGACATGAAAAGAGAAAGACTACAAAATGTGATGGGCAGGGCTGTCTGTAAGCACTTTTGGTTGCCAAGGAAGCTTGCAATGTTCAGAGTTCCCTTGGGAACATTTTAGTCACTCATTTACTGTAAGCTGTGGATAGTGTGATGGGTAACAGTGACAAAGCTGTGCTGTCAGGGAGTTTGTTCTCTCACCTATAACACCATCCCTCCTGCCTCTGCCAGTAGTCTGGCCTCCACAGTCTAATAAAACACTAAATGGAGCTTACATAATGTATGTTCTTTTAAGTTTATTTACAGTGGGCAACTTAATATGCTTTAAAGTCCCACTACTATTTTTTCACTGTAGTCATCTTGAATAATTTCTTCTTTTTTTCAAAGAAAATATGTGTATTTTAAAGGATACACTGTATTCTAGTCTATTAATGATTTCCAGTATGGTTTGCTAGTAAATTGAAATTATGTATACTCATGAGGATATTTTCTTTCTCATGAGGATATTCTTATCTATTCATCACTGTGTACTTAATGCATGTCATTTCTACTAGGACATACTAAAACACTTACGAAAAAATATAATTATTTACAATATCTGTAAGATATAGATTCTGTATAACAATATATGAACTCATTTAAAAAAAGAGGAAATAATTGATGTAAGCTGAAACTTCTGGTTTTCAAAATGACAAATGTTTGAATAAACTTTCAGGATAAAAATTCTATTTATTTTTCCTCCTTTTACCATTAAGTCCATCAATACTTTTTAACATTAACACAATATTGCAAAATACATAGAAGTGCAAAAGGAACTTGGAACTACCCATCACTAAGCATAAACCAATATTTTAGGAATAAAATACAATTAAAAATTAAAATAAAGAAAAAAATTCTATTTTTCACATCAAGTAATATTTCTGTGGGTTAACATAGTTAAAAATCACATTAATAAGACTTAACTCTTTCACAACAGGGGTTCTGTTCAATTATTTATCCTCCCAGGTGTTATGAAGTAAAAAAATAAGTGTAAGTTTATTACAGAATTAGAAGCACTTAGGGAGGACCTCAAAAAACCATGTGATCAATCCTTCTTCACTGAAGTAAAATTACTTATATTCAAAATCAAACTCGGATGTATCCACTTAATCTTCCCATAAGGTCCTATTTGAAAAATAAGATACCACGTAGCCTCTTGCACTCTGGACCAACAGTACAATTAGATTTTTCTCTTCCTATCAAACTGAAATACATGTTGTCACTTAGTGAACTGGTATCTCCTTCCACTAAAACATCTTCCTTATAAGGAAAATTTACAACTTACAGAAACAAGGCCAAGTGCAAGACTCAAGCCCTGAGTCAGGATAACCTCTACTGTAGAAACAGCGGAATGAACAGATTGAGAGTAGCCCTACCAAGAAGGATCTGGGGTTGCTGGCAGCTGAGAGGTTGGACATGACTCAGCAATGTGAACTTGTAGCTCAGAAAGCCAATTGTATCCTGGGCTGCATCAAAGAAATGTGACCAACAGGCCAAGGTAGGTGTTTCTGCCCCTCTGCTCTGCTCTTGTGAGAACCCACTCAGAATATTGAATTCAGCTTTGGAGTCCCCAGCAAAGCAAGGATATGGACCTGTTGGAGCCACCAAGTTGATTAGAGTGAAGGAGAGAGCAAGTCTCCTACGAGATCAGTCTGAGACAATTGGGGCTGTTGAGCCAGGAGAAGAGAAGGCTCCAGAATGACCTAACTGTAGCCTTCCAGTACCTAAAGGGAGTCTGCAACAAATCTGGAGAGGGGCTATTTACAAGAGCCTGTAGCAATAGGACAAATAGGAATGTCTTCAAACTGAAAGACAGTAGGTTTAAATTATGTATTAGAAAGAAATTCTTTGCTGTGAGTCTGGTAAGAAATTGGAACAGGTTGTCCAGGGAAATTGTGGATGTCTCATCTCTGGAAGTGTTCAAGGCCATGTTAGATGGGGCTTTGAGCAACTTGGTCTAATAGAAGATGTCCCTGCTCTTGGCAGGGAGGTTGTAACTAGAGGACCTTTAATGTCCCTTCCAACCCTCAACCATTCTATGATTTATAGTTTTCAAGAGGTTATTATTATGCTTCCATTTTTATCTCAATTTGTGCATCACACTTTATTTTCAGAAAATCCCTGGCATAAGGGTACATATCCCATTTGCTTATTTAGAACACATGTGGTGTGCCCAACATAAATAATAATTCCTTTTTAGACTGTGCCATTGACCAAATGCAAACAGAAATGTTATTTTCCACATGTGATTCAAAATATTTAAGTCTAAGTGAATCTTGGAATGTAACTGCCTTTTTTGCCACAGCAACACATAAAATATTGTCTAATTTTTGGCCTCATTGTTGTTGTACATTATTTCTGGCAACATTAATGCCCAGACAATTTTATTTCATATTTGCGCTTATTTTATTTATGCTTCTTAATTGTGACATTTATACTTTGTTTTTATTGATGATTTCATATCAGTCTTCCATTTTCTCAAGATCACACTGAATTCTGATCTTTCAAAGCACTCATAACCCCTCCTATCTTAAAACCATCTGTACACATTATTGTATATCAACATCTAAATCATGAATGAAAATGTTAAATAAAATCAGTTATAGAACAAACCCTGGAATTACCTAATTTGAAAAATTTCCAACAGAGAGTGGATCAATGATAAACACTAAATGTAGGTTTTCATCCAACTATACACCAATTTAGCATTGATAAAATGTGAGCCATACTTTGTGAGATTGCTCATGAGAGTGTGTTATACAGCTCCTAAATCTTACTACAACTTAGGAAATATTGCAGTCTTTTCTTCCCCCTCATTCATTACCCTGTTGGCATAATGGAAAGGAAACTGGATTGATATCACATAATATTTAATTGACCAATAGGAGGTGATTTTTACCACTTGTAAATCTTCTAGTTATTTATTAATACTGTTCCACAGACCATCTGAGGAAAAAAAATATTGTATTTTTTTTAAATTATCTGATATTTATTTTCCTTTCCTTCCAATTTTAAGTGTTCTTTATTTTAGAAGGAAAGACTCAGGCATGACTTCAGTGTTTTTAAAGTAGTGTTAGTTTCTTTAGTTCCTCAGTTCCTCAAGCACTGAAGACTTGAACTAAAGTATTCCTCAGTGTCTTCTTTTCATATTCTGGCCTACAGTTCTATTTCTGTGCTAAGATTAGTGTTGCAATGTATTTGAGCACAATTAAATTTGTAAAGACTGAAGCAATTTCTACTAAAGCCTCTTTTGTTTAAATCATAATTTGTTCTCTGTCCCATAAGTAATTAACTTATATCTTTTACTTTGTTCTATAATACATTCATAGAAGATTCTTTTTATCTTTCCCTTTCATTACAAAGAACTCATTTTGTCCCTTAGTTTTTTTAATTTTATTCTTTTTTTTTGTAGAGGTACATTACATAATGAAGGCTATCCACTAAGGAACAATTAGTTATGAAAACCCGCATATTGTAAATGTAATGAAAACCGAACTCTTTAACTGGACTTTCTATTTGAGTAGGATGATGGAAGATGTGTCTGTAAGAACAAAGAACAGTTTTAAAGAGAATAGAAAGAAAAAAATAAAACTACAGAAGAATTCATATTCAAGAAATCTCTGTTATCTACAATAGCAAGCAGCATTCTGAAATCTCATTACTCCTCTGCTGTGAACAAGTAACTGTGAAGTTTATGAGCAAATATGATCAGGTTTATTCTTTTTCTCCTTGTAATGCTGAACATGCATTATCATTGCGTTCTTTTAAGAAACAGGCATCTGTGATGGATGGAAAGCTTCCAAACAGTAATAACATGTAGTGGTAAGTGTTAAATTTCATAGGCAGACATGGTCTTACTCAGTCTGTACTCCACATACATATGAAACATTGTCAACACAGCTCTTTGCACTAAGCTCTGTGTTAGAAAACAGTGCTAAGATTGCATGTATTTGCTTCTGCTCAGCACTTTGTTAACTCTGCTCGTTGTCCTTGAACAGTAAACACACATGGAGCTCACACGTGCGTGTAAAGACATAGACACTCTTAAAATAGTAAAGAAGTCTGCTTTTTCTAGTGACTTTTCATAGACATTTTCAGTCACTAGTCCCTTCATGCATGTTTGAAGCCTTAATAAAGATTCTCAAATTTGAAAAAATACTCTCAGAATCTACTGAAATGTCAGTGTGGTTTTCTGTAGAGTACATGCTTTGATTGATCTAGATCTGATAATCAGGCAGCATCACCTGTCATCAGAAATTCTGCATTTCTGTTTGTTTTTGCACCTAATTGCAGTTATCAATATAATGTATGCTTTATATATGGGAATTCTTAAAACACAGTAAAAGTATATTTGTTCTCACTAATGAAAAAAATCTGGCCTGAAAATTAACCCTTCCCATAGTGTGGCATGTGATTTCTCCTGCAAATAAGTAACTGCCAGATGGGTTCCTCTTAGAATTTAATAAAACTGAGCTTGTATTACAATTTGCCTGTATCTGCTTAGATTTATTTTATGTTTTTATTGAGGGAAAAATATGGGAGAAATATTCTGTGTGCACACTGCAATGTATAATGAATTATCCATATGTCATTTTCTGTTCTCTGTGAATCTCAATCTATATAACTTCAGAACATCATCCTTCTCAAAAAAGTGTTAGCAGTTGAACAATCCTCCCATTTGTGATATTTTAAGGCTCAGATAACCAAACACATATTTTGTCTAATTCTTTCTGTATTACATGACTTTATGGTTGTAATTCTTCAGTAATATCCTGGGGAAGAATAAAAAAATACACTCCATTTCAAAGTTTTAAGGGTTTATAGCTAAGTGTAATTTTCATTAAGAAAATTAAAAATTATGATTTTTTTCAAAGTTAGCCATATGTCTGAATTCAGATTTCACATAAAAGCTAGACATAAATAACATTTAGATTTTATCAAGCAACACTAGTCATTCATATATTTTCCCTTAATCAGCTTTGCTAGAGCTTAAATACCTGGACTTGTTTGACTACGTTCTGTTCTCTGAAAAAAGTACTTCCATTATCAACCACTCTTGTCACTGCTTTCCCTCATTTTGCTGTTTGCAAACAGTCATATGGTCTGCTACTTTTATGAGCACAATCATTTACTGATGGTGTACAATGCAAAATGTATTTTACTTCTGCAATACTAAACAAACATGCAAGAAATAGGCAATTCTGAATGTTCAAAGTTTCTGTGGCCTTGCACAGGTATCAGTTACAGCAGAAGGTGAATTCATGGAGAAAAGAATGAAGAGGAAGGAAATAACATACAGAGCTTTTAATATAGAGGTTTGGAAAAAAAAATATGGGAAAGATTAAATTCTTCTATCCCAATGCATAACCTTTTTCATTTTAGTAGAACAAACCAAACCAAACTAAACCAAAAAAACCCAACAACAAAACCAACAACCAAACCCTTTGAAAACAGAAAACTAAGCTTATACAGTGTGAGTTATTTTTAGGCAGTATTTGTTTGGTTTGTGTTTGTTGTGGTTTTTTTACTATGCCTTTAATCTTCCAAGTTAATTTACACAGTTTTTCTAATCATACAAAGCTGTAACACTTACAAATGTTCAGCCAGTTGTAATAAACTGCCCACGCCAATATGCAGTTTATCAATTTTTATTGATTAATGACCAAAAGCAGCGCTGGGCGACAGCCGGGAGCCTCCTGCTCCATAAAAGCGGCACGCGCTCGTGTAACGGGTTTCAGCCCACTTTTATACCCCTTGTCCCTCTGCAGCTCCTCCAGTCACAATCCGTTTCTTTTGCACCTTCCTTTGAATCCTCCAACTGCAGTCCATTCTGTTCCCGCCTCGGGCTTCATCCTGTTGCTAGGGGGTTGGCTTTTCTTCCTCCTCCTGGCAGTTTTGGAGAGTGCTGAGTCACGGTCCTATTCTTACTGCACCGTTACACCATTCCTTCCCCCACACAGCTCCTTCTATCCTTCTTTTTATTATTACAATCCAGAACTTATAGCTCATATAACACTCATACTATTATGATTTAATATTTAACAATTCAAATTAGTAAAATAGGGTAAAGCTTTTAGCTAACATAACATTTAACAACCTCTTAAGAGAACTTTAACAAACTTTTACAGGGTTCAGAATAGATTGCAGTCAGCTCAAGGGACATTTTACAACTCTGCATTTTAACTGGCTCCTGAATAGTCAGATAAGTACATATTATTAACCTTATTCAACAAACTTGTGCATTATAGCTTATCACACAGTCAAAATGTATGGCCAACTAAACTTTTTGATTATAAAAATAGTATTAAATTGTTATTTATAAATAAAGGAAAATAAAGGCTTCATTAAATATGAGGTTAATCTCAACAAACATTAGCATTACATTTACACTGTACCTTTTACAATGAAGTTGTTCTGTTTTGTGAAATCAGAGTGTGACAAATGATGCACCTAGACTGAAAAAAAGAAGGTATAAAATAGAATTGTGTATCTAGATAATAATATTATCTATCATAATTTTGTAACCAATTATTCATTGAAACTTTTCCCGGCCTATAGTTTTTCCAATTCAATTGCCGTAATGAGTATGTTTGTTAAATTATTTTCTAGCAAGAGGAAAGTCTTGAAAAAGAACCAGAGGACACTCTGAACTTCAAAGTAGCTCTGAAAATGAGAAACCAGTTACTGTAAGACTTTGGCTAACACAATCACACAAATCACTTCCCAGGCTGTGAATATTATTTATTTAAGATTATATGTCTTTAATAGTTAAAAATATACGGAAACAAAGTTTTCATCAAATTGCTTCAATATATATAAAGACGTATACAAAACTATAGGAAAAATAGCTCTCTCTAATGTTAATTCTGATGACTGTACAGAGACAGTAAACCAGAAGGTACTGTAAAATATGTCTTGCCTTTTTTGTGACTTAAAAGGCTGCAGAAATGCAAGTGGCCAATGACTAGATGGTTTAGGTGGCATTACATGCATTGTTTGAGTCATAAAACTTCCTCTTTTGTGAGCCTTTTATTTTATAATTTCATATTTACATACTTGTTCAGGAGGCCAAAATCAGTCAGAGCTTGTAGGTTTTGCAGTTATAAAACTTTGTTGTCTTATATAATTTTGCTTCTTTAAACCACTGTTCCTCTCTGTCATCCAGGAATAGCATTTTTGGGCTTGGTTTTTTTTTTTTTTTTGAGGATGAACTTCAGATGGAAGTTTAATGATAGGAAAAGTATGCTGGAATTAAATGTAATGGTGTAATTTTCAAAGGCAAAAGGGGCAGTTAACTGTTTAGATGCCAGTCTTATCAATGTGTTTGTGTTCTTGTACCCCATTTCAGTATAAACTCAATAATATGAAAATATATGGTTGTATGATTATCTGTGCTAATCCTCTTTTTAATAAGCATACATCTTCTTAGGGCATCAAACATCTTTCTTAAAGGAAATATAATTAGTGGCAATGTATATTAGATAACGCTTGAAGGATATTCTACATTAACTAAGACTTCTTATCTTCTCCTTTATCTAGACCCTAACACAAGCAGGTTTCCTCATAGAAAATATTTCAGAATTTCATTGAAATTAAATTGTTGAATAGGAAATTAATTCTTGCATGAAAAAAGTGTCTTGAATATGTACTCCCCTTGATTTAATGCTTGGGAATAATTTTGTACGGTCAATGGAAAATCGATATGGTTATAAATGCATTAAATCATCCATGTTCCAGGCATCAATACATTCTTGAGTGAATGATTACAAAAATATTCAAAATCAGTCCTAATAAGGTTTAAAAAAATTCACAGAGACCTTTCCTTAATCATCATGAAATCCTGAAATAGAAAGGAGACCAAACTAATGAAAAGATAAAAATCTTTTAACACGGCTGGTTGGAACGCTCTCCCTCTCCCGTCCTCCCCCCTAGGTCCACGTGGTCAGCCACGTGGTCTCCTGAGGTCCCAGTAAAGATATCCACACACACCAAGGACAGGAAGCAGAGAGAGAGATTTATTCACCTGACCAGGTCAATTATAGACTTCCCGGCAGGGAGGGTTCAAGGGGAGGGATACAAAAGGACCAATCAGAAGGGGTTTCACACACCCGGGGTGGGGTTTAATGCTAATTAGGAAGATAAGGGGTTTCTTTCAGGGGCATGGGAAAAAGGAACTTTCAGTTTACAACACAGTAAAAAACCTCTCCGATTTACAAGATACTTTGGTTGTTTTCTTCATCTTCTCCCGAGGCCTTCTGTTACAATCTTTGACATGTGAATACAAAACCCAGAACAAATACCACATTTCCTAATCCAGTGCAAAAAACATCTATGGGGAGAGAAAGGGAAAAACCCCCAATGTTTTAAAATAAAACTCTTTCAGCTCTTTACACTTTATGAAATGAAATGGGGATATTTTTAAGCACTGTTTTCAGTGAACCATGAATTTTGGTGCATCTTTCTTGGGATGACCTGTTACACACCATAAAAAAAGAACATTTTGTTTCCTTGCATAATGCACCATGCAGATATAACAGTGAACAATTTATCATTCTGATGAACCTTCAGGACAGACAATTTTGGAAACTCTAGTTCACTGAAAATCAGGATTTAAACAAACTTAATTTATTTTGTTAACCTTTGCAGTGTCATAGTTTCATGGTTAATACAATTTAAACATGCCACACATTTCACACATTTCTTCTCAGAAAGCTAGTCTTTACTTCAGAACACAATTAATAATAAACTGTATAATATATAATTGATACCTTAAAAGTTGTGCCCACTTCAAAGAGGTACCCTGGAAACCCTTTTCAGATTATAAAGATCTAAAAGCTATTCAATAGCATAGGTAGTTTCACAATTGTCACAAAGCATCAGTGTTTTCTATCCATTCTGAGACAGTGCAGGGCAGCGGTGTTGCCAGACCTGAAAATACACTACATATTGACTCCTGTGACACTCAAAGCCAGATTGCAACTGATCAAGTTTTGCTATTAGATTGTGTTCCATAATATAAAACAGCCAGGTAGAACCACATGAAATTAATCTGTGATAATGTGCTAAACAAATCTTGTATTTAAAATTTCAGTTTGAAAATTTCATCTTTTTTAAACTTCTGTACTTTGCATAAAGCTGATCAAGGGACTGGACCATATATCAAATGAGGAAAGGCTATGAAAGCTGCTCAGCCTAGAAAAGAGACAGCTTAGGGGAGTGCAACCAACATGTAAAAATACATGATGGGAGGGAGTAAGAGCAACAGAGCTGGGCCCTTCTCAGCAGTGCCCAGTGAAAGAACAAGAGCAGATGGGGATACACTGAAACACAAGAAATTCCTTTTAAACAGAAGGGGAAAAACAATTCTTTTTTACTATGGAAGTTGTCAAACACTGGAACATGTTTATCTGAGTGTTTGTGGGGTCTCTGAGATACTTGATGTATCTGATTTTCTTTTGACCAAGTAGTTGGACAGTCTCCAGAAGTTCCTACCTCAACCATCTTCTCATTCTGTGATCACTTTTATATTCTTCTTGTGATGGAAAAAAGGGATATTTTTATTAAACTCTAGAAAAGCCTCACCTACTTGTAAAAATTGATCCAGATCTTGCAGAAGGAACTGTAAATGCTATGCATGCTGGAAACCTGTATGTAATTTTTCTTTCTCAAGTACAAAGTCACTGCAAAAATAATTTTATCTATTTCCTTCTGACTGCCAGGTGTTTAACAATACAGGCTATAAATTATATCTGGATAGAAAATAATAGCTTGATTTCTGAATGTGACACCAGAAATTGCTGAAGGGTTTTTCAAAGAAATCCTTTTTTTTCCTGGATTTTTATGAGGTACAAATGAGACACGAGAGACTGAAATCTTATATGGAGTGACATGTCAATACTTTCTCTGCATTGTTTACAGACTAGAATCCAGATCATCTTCATGCTGCATTCACCAAAATTAGAGAGAATGTATCTTTTTCCATGTATGTAAAAGTTTTGCATCATTTCTTTTGTTCTCCTTTGTCACTGTATGCAAAATTTTAAGTGTTAATTGCCCTGGCAAATTTTCTTAAACCTCTAACAAGACTGATAGTCTTAATAAAATAAGCAGAAAGGTAAACTATTTGCATAGGTGGCAAACAGCACAGATTTATGTAAGAAGTACTTCTGTTTATGTGTTCCCTGTTCTCAGCTATTTCAGCAGTTTCTGAGCTTTGCAAGTGCTGGCTCCCAGAGTCCTCATCATTTCCAGCTCTCTGCATGGGGAAGCACTCAGGGAGATGACATTAAAACCTCAGTGTCTACTGCACTTATTATTGCAAGAACAGGCTCCTCAAAGTATGTCTTAAATCCTATTGTCCAGCTAATGACTAATATTCTCAAGCCTAACTCCTGCCCACTTGTTATCTCAAGGGTTTTTTTCTTCAAATTAACTGCTTACTTAGTGAGGTGTGGCAGCTAATATTGTCTTGAAAAATTCATTAGTGTGTTTTTTATATTTTTGTTAATTATATTAAGTTTGTAATAGTAAGTAATATTGTTTGAAGGGGAAAAAGAAACAAACTCTTTAGCAGTCAGCAGAACTAAGTCTGAAGAGTTTATAAGTATTTTTAGTGACTTGGTAAGATCTACATTTTGTAATTTCCAAGAAATAGAACAGCTAATAATAAAGAAGACTGTTCACTAGAACTGAATGAAACAAAGTTCTAATTAGAAGGGTGTGTTCTAATAAGGCCAAATGTGAAGTCGCATTGTTCACTTGATTTTGCTGCTCTCTCATAAAGATGCAAATCTAATTAAAAATCTCTAAGGAGAAAAGAGTGTGGAAGAACTAAATATTATGTTGCTTAATGTCTTATTAGAATTTCTTTTATCCAATATTATAGCTTCTAATTTTCTTAATTCAAGCCTGGAATTTGCTAGTCATGTTTTTGTCTGAAAACAATGAACACTTGCTAATAATGATTGTCAGATAGTCCTAATGTTTTAGAATATAATAGTTTCCCTACAAGTCCTTTTTAAAAGAGAAACTGAAACAGTTTACAGTGTGGAAGAAATTTAAAAATAAAATATTGCTTCAGTCAAAAAAGTCTCTATAATCAGAAATGTTTGCACTGAAGAAATTAAAGATTGAATTAAATATTTAATTTAGGAACTAGAATCAGTGATATTTAAATGCAGTAAAAAACTTACATTTGTTACTGTTTTACACAAAACAATGGAACAAAGGAACATATACCTTGTGAAAAATATCACAAAATATCTAAATCCTTTAAAAGTTTGCAGCTTTTTAATCTCAATAAAACTGGTATCATCTTAATCTTCTACAAGATTTTTTTCTTTTACACTGCCCAAGGTTATTGACTCACTAGGTCTAATAAATTAGAGATGACTAGAATTTGATCTACATTTATCACAGAATCACAGAATGACAGAACAGCTGCAGTTGGAAGGGACTTCAGGAGATCATCTAGCCAACCCCCCAGTAAAGCAGTTTACCTAAAGCAGGTTGCACAGGATTGCATCCAGGCATGTTTTGAATGTGTCTAGAGAAGGAGACTCAACAACCTCTCTGGGCAGCCTGTGCCAGTACTCTGTCACTCTCAATGTACAGAGTTTTTCCCTCATATTCAGAAGGAACTTTCTGTGTTTCGGTTTGTGCCCACAGCCCTATATCCTGGCCCTGGGAATCAGTAAAAAGAGTGGCCTCATCTTCTTGGCACCCACCCCTAAGATATTTGTCTGCAGTGATAAGACCTCCACTCAGTTGTCTCTTATTGAGGCCAAACAAGCACAACTCTCTCAGTCTTTTCTTCTAAGGGAGATGCTCCAGTCCCCTAATCACTTTCATAGCTGGACTCTTTCCGGTAGTTCCTTGTCTTTCTCGATCTGGGGAGTCCAAAACTGGACACAGTGCTCCAGATATGGCCTCATCAGGGCCAAATAGATGGGGAGGATAACCTTCTTCAACCTGCCAGATACACTCCCTTTTACAACTATATATTGGCTACATAATAATTATATACAATATAATTTAAAAAAAAATATTACTAAAATAAGGAATAGCTTGAATCGTGAAAATACACAAGTGGTCTATAAATATACTAACTTGATAATTAGACTCTTTACTCATGGAAAAATAGGTATAATAATAAAATATCACAATAGTGCTGAAATGAAAGAACTGAAAATTTATATGGTCATAAAGAAATGGCATTACACAAGTTAATACTATAAAGAGAAAATACTACAGTACTTAACCTGTGGTGAATCCATCTTTGAATAATGGGCAATTTATCCATTATTTTTCCATTATTTATTCATTTTCCATTCAGATTTTTATCCTGTTCTAGAGAGCAACTTATTATCTCCAATACAGCTACTCAATTTTTCAGCTAGGTATTACTTCTTTGTGTCATCTGAACATACCAATTATGCTATAACTAAAGAAAACTGCAAGATGAAAAGAGACATTTGCCAAAATTTAGAAATACATGTTTTATATTAAAATCTATTTGTTGAGAACTAAAGATGAGGAAAACCTGTGTTGAAAAGGAATTTTTAGTGCTTTGACCATTTTTAAATGCCAGGTACTCACTAAATCCACTCTCTCACTCCCCTCTGCAACTGGATAGAGTAGAGCAAATACAAGGAAGGGTTCATGAGTTAAGGACTAGGAGACATCACTTACCAATTACCATCACAGGCAAAAGAGACTCAAAGCGAGGATAGTAATTAAATTCATTACTAACAAAATCAGAGCAAGATAATGAGAAGTAAAACAAATCTTAAAAGCACCTTCCCCTCATCCCTCCCTCCCTCCAAGTTTTACCTTCTCTCCCCCAGTGGTGCAAGGAGACGGGCAATGAGTTATGGTCAGTTGTTTCTGTCACTGGTCAGGGAGAGGAGTCCTTCCCCTGTGCCAGTGTGGGGTCCCTCCCATGGCAGACAGTCCTTCACAAACTTCTCCAACATGAGTCTCTCTCATTGGGCAACAGTTCTTCATAATCTTCTGTGGGTCATTTTTCCACAGGGTGCAGTCCTTCAGGAACAAGCTTCTCCAGCATAGGTCCCCCACAGAGCCACAAATCCTACCAGGGAAACCTGGTCCAACATGGGCTTCTCTCTCTTCATGGGCTGCAGGTTCCTGCTAGGACATTGCTCCATCATGGGCCTCCCACAGGTTCACGGCCTCTTTCAGGCATCCATCTGCTCTGGTGTGGGCTCCTGCATGGGCTACAGGTGGATCTCTGCACTCCCCTGGTCCTCCACAGGCTGCGAGGGCACAGCTGCCTCACCATGGTCAGCATCACAGGTTGCAGGGGAAGCTCAGCTCCTGTGCCTGAAGCACCTCCTCCCCTCCTCCTTGACTGACCTTGTTGTCTGCAGTTGTACACGTGTTCTCACTCTGCTCTTCTCCAGGTGCAGAGGTTTCATGTCAATCTGCACAGTGACATTTTTTCCTTCTGTGTTATCACAGAGGCATTACTATCACTCCTGTTTGGCTCAGTCATGGACAGCAGCAGGTCCATCCTGGAGCCAGCTGGCATTGACTCTACCTAACATGAGGGAAGCTTCTGGCAGATTCTCACAGAAGCCAATCCTGTAGCTCCTCCAATACCAAAACCTGGCCACAGAAACCCAATACAGAGTTAAACGCTGAAAACTCACTTGCTACCTTTTCTTTTAAGAACTTCTATTTGCAGATAAATATTTGCCTGACTGTGACATGTATAGCTTACTATACATGTGGACAAGCGCAGACTGTCAAATTTCTTTGACTTCAAATAAAAGTAGTATGTAGCTAATCTATATTTATGATCCACTTTTAAGTGTGATTTTTACATAAAGTGAAATGAATTTAGGCAAAATATTGTTGACACTTTTTAAACACAATTTCAAAAAGATACATATACATATTGCATTTGTCTTACAGTTTTAAAGGGTCCTGAGTAATCGTCCAATGAAGTCAATTGTTGAAGTCACTGACTTCAGCAGAATTGGAGCACACAAATTCTTTGCTTGGAGAATGTTATACAGCAAGGGTCACACATTGGTCTCACAGCACATAGGATAACAAATATGAACAGAAAATTCAGTGCATCTGGAAACTTCTGCATCAGATGTCGCTTAGTATCAAGGTGTAGTCTTGATCCAAGCCTGTACATCTCTTGAGAGAGAACACATTCTTAAATTATTGCAATTACAAATTATTGCAAATACAAAACTACAGAAAAATATATAAGACCTGATAAATTACAAAGCAGCAAACAAAAAGATGCAGTAACAGTGGATTTACAGAAGTCTTTTAAAATAAGATAGTTGCCCCTCCAGTCTAACTAATTGCAGCTGAAAACAAAACAGATTTTTTTTTTTTTTATTTTTTTTTTTAGGATTTGCTACAGATTTTGCCTTTCTTGTAATAGAAATTAAACATTTCCTGTGTTTTTTTATGCATGCTATAATTAACAAAATTACTATAAATATAATTTACCTGCTAAGGACATCAGAAAAAGGAAATAAATGTCATTTCAATGACAGAAATTAAAAGTTGTTTTAGTTGTAAAGATCTCAAGTTACTTTTCATTGTACTAGTAGGCATTCCATTTATCTTTTCATTGAACATTCCTTTATTAAGTGTTTTGCTCTTACCCATAAGTTTTAACAGTGTCAAATGTACCCTGCTGTGAAGTGTATAGACTGACAAGGTTATTACACAAATATGTTTCTGTAAATGTGGTTACTTTAGCTTATAGGCATTTGAAAGATAATATTTAGCCATCAGATTTTATATATTTCCTGCACAGTTTAAAAGTATGTATACTTGACATTTTGAGTTTAAATTCACTGTCACAATGATCTTCAAACACATTTAATAAAATCTGGAAGTTTAACTTTAGATATCACACAAGATCATTCTATTGTTTCAAATAGAAAGAAAAGTTGCATCAAATATTCTTACCTTATTATTTTGTGTACTATATTACACTGTTGCAATCTGGGATGACATACTGTATCAAATGTGAGCTAAGAAATTAAAACTTACAAATTTTACATTGAAATATTAGAAAAAGTCTACTGATTCAAAAGCCAAGCCAAAATATGTGCCTATTTGTGTACATTTCCAGCAAATAATTAGACAGACGAATGTCAAGAGTAATGTATCCCAGCAGTGCAATTACATAAAGACAGTCAAAACCTCCTGTAACATGCACTACTCACGATTTTAAACAATCAACTGAAGATAACAATTTTTAACAAAAAAATCATAATTTATTTATGAGGTGTCCCTAGTGGGAACCACATCTTTTAGGTAAACAGAAAAAGAGGGTCCTAGCTTTCAGTCACTTACTGCTTTAATATTAGAGATATGAATGTTTATTTTCCTAATTGCATGATTTGAAAGGATGCAAACGTATATAAAATACAGAAGATACACTTTTCTTCTTCACAGTTTAAAATATTAATCAATTATCAATTGACAGAAGAAAAAGGAAATTCCAGGTTCTTCTGTATTTTATGGGCATTCTGTTTCAGACAACACATTCCTTAAGCAGATGTGTGACTCTTCCTTTTTTTTCATGTTGACTTCCTTCAAAGGTATGGTCAATTTTTTATTTTTTAGGATTATTAATGAGTTTAAAAGATAATTAATGTTTCTATATTATTGCTCTCTATCACCAAAGAAAAAGTAATTTTTAAAAGTAGGTTCTTAAAATAATTGTTTAGAAACTTTTTTTGCTGTAATTTGGCAACTATGCATAATGTTTGCTTTTATGCTCCTTTACAGATAATGTCTTATTAACATTATATAACAAAATACAGTTGTCTTCAAAAAGAAAAGTAATACCTTTTCTTTTGATGTTTTCATTAGAAATAAATGAGAAAAGTAAATAAATTCTTGCATATTAAATGTAAAAATATTCCCAAATATCTCTAAAAATGTACACAAATAAAGTACTGGAAATATTAACTTTGCAAATCCATGGCCTGTGGTGCAGCTGAAACCAGTAAAAGTAGTTCAATTCCTTGAGAATTCCAGACATAAATTAAGCTTGCCTGTATCCTCACAGGTTCTCTACTCTTTCCGCTCTTGACAGTGCAGTGGCAAAAAGAGTTTGAAGAGAAGCTCATATGTGTGGGCTGCCACAGCACTGTCCCACAGGGGGGGGACATGGGCTGAGCTGTACATAGGCTGCTTAGACACAGGAAATAGATTTCCCCATTGTTACTACACAAATGTACCAATGCATGTGTGTAGTCTTCTATTTTTTTTTTCTATTAAGCAAATGAACAGAACCAACCTTTCATTTTCTATGAATAACTAGGCAACTAAATCCCAGAGTGTTTTGTACCTGGAGTTATAATCTCTTGAGTCCTATTTGGAGCTACAGGTAGGTTCTTACCTTTGGGAAACAAATGCTTTCTTTGTCCCTTCACTTTTTAGTTAGTTCAAAAAGAGATGCTACCTACTTAACCATTCATAAAGGATTTTGGATCTACTTTGTGGTATCAGAATATTTTCCTCTATCATATGATGTCTCAGTGTTTTATCTTGGTCATGAGGCACACAGTAATGTGAATTCCTTTTGGGGGAAAGGGGAACTTGGAGTAAGATACGCTGAGCATCTTATTGTTTTGATTTTGTTCTAAGCTAGTAGGGGAAAGATAACAGCAGTCAGGCTCTCACTTCCTAGAAATGACAGTGCAGCTACATCTCTTCTTTACTGGAAATTCTCAAGTATGAGCACATAAACCCACTTTTGTCTCTACGGATAAAATCGCATACTACTTTACAAATAATTTATATCTTGCTATATGACTAATGTACTAGAGATTTACCTTTTAAATTTGAAGGTAGAATAAGTCTTTTAACTATTATTTTGCAGCTGAAATGCTCCTATACTTCATGCAGCTCTATGCAAGTTATATTATACTCACTTTTAAGATATGTCTTGGTTAAAAGTTTGCAGCTTTCCTTAAAAAGTGCTACACATTCAGTTCTTTCTGTTCATGAGGCATCTGATTTAAGTTCAAGAATCATATTCATACTTACCTGATATAAAGTAAGAAGACTTACTGGCCATAGGTGGCAAGGCACTGGCAGCTGGGGCTGAGGGGTGACCTTACTGAAGAGAGTCAGACACAGTCAGCTCCAGCCTGTTCCAATGAACCCACAGCAGGGCATGGCTAAGCCCCTCAGACAAGATAGTGGCACCTCAGTGAAAATGTGTTTAAGGAAAGGCAGAAAATTCCAGACAAGCTGAAGCAGACAGAACAGAAAGAGTGAGAAGCAACAGAAGGAACACAGCAGTCAGAGAAGGAGGGAAGGAACATGCTCCCTTTTGCCTGAGCACGTATTCTCCTGCAGCCTGAGTGCAAGTCTATTCTCCTACATACTAGCTAGTCCACCTTGAAGTTCTTATATCCAGACACAGAATATGAGCTAAAACACATGGAAAACATGAGTTAAAAAAAAGAAATAGAAAATAAGAATAGAGTTTATTGAGTTTTACGGAATTTGCAAGTTTAATATCACTGTCACAGGGCTTGGACACAAAAATGTACTGTTAGCATCCTGTTTAAGTGTGATATTTTTTGCCCTCTCTCCCTTTCTCTATTGTTCCTTCCTGATCCAAATTTCTCCCTCTTTTTTCCCACTTTTGGTACTTCCCCTAAACACCCTATAATAGTTTTGCACATTTCCACAATCCTGTTAAAACATCCCATAAAAGGCCCCTGATATATCCCTTTAAAAGTTTATTCATGCCCAGGAGTCCAATGGTAATCCAGTTTCTCCCTTCCTACCAGTTACAAAATTATGTTTGATCTTCTTCATGGTCACACTTGAGTAACTGCATCAGTGACTCAGCCGTTGGTGGCCTGGGAGTTCTTATCTTTGTTATACTTACTGTTATCTCCTGATTCATTGTGCATATTTACATATTACTATTTCTGTCTCTTGTTTCTGTTTACTATTGAATAAACTACTCATCAGATACTCTCACAAAAACCAGATATCCTTGCATCCCAGGGATTCACATCCCCTTTAAGTTTCCTACATCTTTACAGAGCTGACACTATGACTTCAATCTTACCAATAAAAAACAGCTAGGAGACATAAAGTGATGGCACATATAAAATAAAACATAGTGAGTGTAAAATGCTGTAATAATGAACTAAGAGACTGGTTAAATTCAAACTATATGGAGGCTGTTCTATAGGATCATAGATTAAGCCTTTTTTTCCCACTTGTTTGTTTTGAGTTTGATTTAATTTAATGAGATTCAGCAGAAGCTTTTATATTCAGTACAGAAAAAAAATTAAAAAAATGGAAGTTAATTTTTGTCAGTGTAATGTGCTATGATTTTGATAGCAAAAAGAAGACTAATTATAAGCTTAACCAAAATTATATGTCAATCTAGAATAAAAATTAGAATATTTTATTCTTTAAAATGATAGAATGAGGAAGTAACAGAAACATTTCCCAGAAACAAAGCATTTCTCAAAATCTGTATGCTTTTTTCTCGTGTGTATGCTAATATTCCTGAAATCTAATATTTGCATGGCATGACCTATTCAAATACTCATATTTCATAATCTGTATTGTATGTTTTCTGCAACACAATGCAAGTCATGGTAGAGATATAGATATGAGGTGACATTCATTGAACTTTTAAACAATTTCTTTGTAGCTTAGATCAAAATCTCTCTATATCTCCTTAAACTCAGTATATGATTCACACACTAGATTGAAACCCCTTTTAGTACATTTGTGATGAAGATATTAAAAGCTGAAAGTTGTTTTGTCTCATAGGTCCAAATAAATCTCCTTTTTACTTAACTGGATAATAGTGCTAATTCTGTGGGGAGAAAGTCTTACCTCACATGTGAAGCACTCAGAATGTCTTGGATTTCTAATTAACACACTTACACAAGTTTATCCTTGGTATGCACAGATTGTAGCTAGCGTATTTACCAGAACTATTATACTTCTGAGATTTGAAAAAGAAATAAAATATGCAAATACTGAGGAGGGATATTTGGGGCATAGGTTTTGTGAAGACAGAGAGGAAAGCTGGGAACAGACATTATGCTTTGTTGGTGTGTCCCCCAAAAGACCATATTACAAGTACTCAAGCAGAGGAAACTTCATGATAACAACCAAACTCTGTTTCAGATGATTTACACTCCTATTCATCTTCCCAAGCCGCTTCTGTTTCAGCAGATCCAAACTCTTGCCAAACCAACAATTGCAGTCTCCAATGTTTTGTGTTTTGAGTATTCAAACATCAAGTTTGTAATTCAACTTGAATCTCTGTGTCTGACTTGATTTATGTGCAGTTCATTTTTAAGAACTCACAGTTGATTGCACGTGCTCAGTGCCCAGGCTTCACGAAGACACATGTACATGTCTCAAAGCTGTGCTACATCTCCTTCCACACACAGGGGGCCATCCTTTTTGCAAACTCAGGAAAGGGAAAATGATGAGGATGTAGAGACCAGACAAAAGACTGAAGTGAACATATGCTAAGACAAGTCTAAATGCATTTTTTTCTAATCTACCTATAAAACCAGAACTCTGAGATAAATTAGCAAATGTAAGAAATTCCACTAGGATACACCTTTAAGTAGGAAACTCAAACATATGGCCCTTCTAGCTTCTGGGTATATAAATTTATTGATGTATGCCAACATACACAGTATTCAGTTCCAGATAATTATGAAACAGATCATTAACTGTTTTGAACTGTCATATCTCTTGGGATCCAGGGTGATCTGTGAAATCACAATAACATAACTATGGATGTAGAAATAAAAATTGCCCACACTAGTAAATAATACTAACTGTATCAGGAAAATATTGTGCAAGACAAAGTCAAATCAGCATATTTTTTATTCTTCTTTACACTACGTTTGCAGATGTCAACACAAGCATTCAAGTAGTGAAAATATTTATTCATATTGAATGTTTCTACATTTGTACAAAGGCTACGTCTCTTTTCTATCCTGTACTTCGTGAGGCTCAGTAACTACAATAAAGTTATCATAGGACTTCTGTCCTTCATTCTCTAAACATTCTAAAATGGAACATGTCAATATATTGTTAGAAAACATCAAGAAAAGATGCTCTCATTAACTTCTTGTAGAATATTCAAAAAGCTTCATTTAGAAAAATGGATTAACAAAATTAATCCACACCTCATGGGCACATAAAGATAAAATTTGGAAGAAATGTTCTGGTTAGAAAAAAGTGAGAATTGTTGTCCAGATCCGTATCAAAATGAAAGAAGGGTGTCAGTGCCAGCATGATTTTTGATTAGATGTTCATACCTGAGGTCTCTTTTCAGGGGGCATGCACTAAGTAAAACTGATGTCCTAAATTTTAACCACAAGCAGAGATACAAGTATAGGTTAATGATGAACCAGGAAAACAATTGTATTAGGGCATTGTCTCTTGTGTCTTTCTTCTCCCATTAACAGCAAATTTTGCATGGCTAAAAGCTGTTGTTGGAGAAATAAACAGCTCTACTGGGTATTCAAGAATAAAGCTGGTCAGAAGCTCTGGGGATTTTTTTAATTTTTAGTTATTATTATTTTAATCATAAACATTTTTTGAAACATTTTAGACTTGATTAAATTTACACAACCCCACAGCAGAGTTCCACATGAAATCAAGGCAAACCTGGGCAAGGATGGTCTTAGGAAGTGGCAAAGATCTTACTGCCCATCAAATTTTCTTTTTCACAGAACAAATTATTCTGTGCTTTGCTTCCATTTCTGACATTCATAAGCAAAATTCAGGCTTAGTATATCTCAGAGAAGGCCTAGTTTTTACTAAGCTTAGAGAAGTACATGTCTTCTTGGAAGTAAAGGGGGGTGGACGCACTGCATAGAGTCTACTCTGATATACAAACCACTTTGTGTTCCATCACCTGGCACATTGAGCGTGTTACCTGCATGGTGGGTATTAACACACCAACCTGCCAACAACCTGGAGATTTCATTTTCACTCACTACTAGGAGACTGCCAGTGCAAAGAATATTTTTTCTTGGCCTATCACCAGGTTAATCAGCTGATATTATAGCTGGATTTTGCTTAACTATTCCTCTATTCTTAAACAAACCAACAAAAAAATTCTGCTGGTAATAAGGTAATGGCAACAATGTGTAAAAGAATCCTAAGAGTATTTTTTCTGAACTTGATAAATAGTCACAAAACTGAAAATATGGGGGGGGGGGGTTGGGAGGAGGAGAGAAAAATATGAATTGCTATAGAAAAGAAAATTGTCTTGTTTTAGACACTATAGTGAATGAAATACACAAGACCACAGGCAGAAGTCTGCTAACTGTCAGAGCCAATGCAGCTTGGAATATGAGGAAGAAGTAATATAAAGTTCATCTAATGCAGTAGCCAGTAGAGAAAAATCCCTTTCACCTTCTCTGAAAACTTGATTGTACGAGTAGTTACTGGTGAAAACCTGTGAAAGCAAGTCCATTATTTTGATGTGAGCATCTAAAAAATAGAAAGACATAACTGGTAAATGCCATCTTTTAATGGCTAGCTTTATAACTCTACTCTTATGAAAAACACTAAGTCAAATATGATAAAAGTTACCTTTTCCTATGAGGCAGTGAAATTAAAGCATATACTTTGGAGGAAAGGAATAATAGAGAGAAGAAAGTTAATAGAACCTGCACTAATTGAGTGCAGGAGGGCTCAGTTATAGGGTATTTTTTTTATTCTACTCAAAAACAAGTTTGTCTCTCAGATAGTGGTTGATATTTAGAAGGGTGAGAATATAGACTATATTATTATTACTCTTTAATTTATACTCTTAACCTTAGAATTGCCTCATTAATTCTTCAGAGCATGTAAAGTTATTTGTTCAGGTATAAACTATATGCAGCAGATGGAACCAACAGTGAAATGCAAGCTGAAAGAAATTGTGTTAAAACAATTCAGTCTCTTAAAAAGAGTTATTATACGTAAAAAGACTACAGAAAATAGTTTCCTCAGTGAATACTTCCAAGCATAACAAAGAAAAACAGTAAATGTTATGAGACGTTGTATATCAGTTTTAAGCTCTGAAAAAACTCTGTTTACAAGTATTTAATACTTTAAAGGTGTGAGTATAATGGCAGTTATGCTTGTAGCACAGGCTAAATATTGTCAAAAATGTGACAAAACTGTTATACTTATTACACAATCTATGTAACATAGACACAGTTTGTTTAGCTCATTTTGCCAATATTTTTTGCTAATTAAAGTAAAAACAAATTTAATTTAATTCCTAAAAGAATGAGCACTTAAATATTTAATTGATAAAAATCTTTATTTTCCCTACTGGTGCCCATAAGCACATGAGGAATATAAGCATATAAGCATCTCCAGTTATATTCTATCTTCCCTTAAATAAATGGGACTATGGCAACAACTTAAAAGAACCTAAAATAACACCCATTTTCTCCATTATGCAGTTTAAAACAAAAACAAGCTTAAAACTAAGGGAGTTAAAAGACAGTATCAGGTATAAGGAAGCTACTATTCAAAATAAAAATATCTCAGTAGAGAAATGTTTTATACACTCTTTGTCTTTGAGTGTCTAGTTTTGTGACCTGGATTGACAGTTTGTAATGCATGAGTTTACATGTGAAAAAGAACTTTGCCAAGGTAAATACAATGTTGTCACCTTACAATTTGTGCATAGTATATTGTGCTGATGGATCGCAAATGATATTCATGAAAATTGCTGCTATTAGTGAGGGTAAATCATATTGGTTTTCTTACAATCTATACTCATTTTCATTTAATTTGTAATACTCTTATCCGTTAAAGGCAATAAATATTTAACTTACAGCTTGAAAAATATATTTATTTAAATAAATAATACTTTTTTATTATTATTATTTTCATGGGTTTGCTTAGGACTTAACTTTTCATAGTTTGAAATTGGGAGAGATAAAGAAAAGCACCAAGTTTTCTATCATCAGCCATGTTTCACCTTTACATTATGCTATATGACTGAGACACTTATTTGTGTATGAAAAATACAGAATCGATAAGGTAAGTATATTCTTTAGATTTTGGATTATGCATAAATGACAGAGAAATTTAGTTTGTGACAAACATGCCTAACCTATCATATATAATTGTAAAACAGCAATATAATTTCAAAATACTGGATCAGTAAAAACACATATATTTAAAGTAATAAGAGTACGTTGGAATCAGGTCTGATGTACTTCTCCTGGTAGAAATGTTATAGACGCCAGAGTTCTAGCAGGTCTTTTACAACAGTTTTACATGAATAACTGAGTTTTAAATTATGCTGTGATTACCCCAGAAGTGAATATCACTATGCTATTGATAATCCAGGAAAAAAATATGCTGTGGAAATTGTAGGATGATTCTGCAAAACATAATAGCATTGCAAACATCACCACTTCAAAGTTATTCAGCAGAAGTTTTATCTGTTAGTTATTCTGCTCTTCTGTTTTTTGCTCTAGTATAACTTTTTCCCTTATAATGTATTTCCAAATTTCTTGGAAGCATATATGCGATACTAATGCAAAATCATTTCAGTCTATTTCAGTCTGTGTTAGGTAACAAAATTAATATTGGTGAACTAGCTGTGAGACAAAAAAAAAAAAGCTTGTGGGACAAATTCTGCTCCTGATGGTACCCTGCCCTGCTTACTACACTGACACTACCTTGTTTGTTTGTTTTCAATTTAAATGTTAATGTTTTGTGGGGTATGTAATGAAGAAGGGACTTTGAAACAGTATGAGAACCACAAGGTAATGTAAGCCATATAGCTAGATATTTATACAAAATTTGACTAGAAAATGGGAAACTAGAATTTTTTTTTACTTGTTCAGCAAGTATGCGTCAGTAGAATAGCTCAGAGCTGGACACAGACTTGAAGGAACTAGAGACTTCACAGAGACTTTTTAAAGTTTTCAATTAGATACTTTCTGATTTGCATCTCTGCTATAAAAGAAAGTAAAATCCTATTTTAACTCAGTGGGGTTTTTTTCTGTAATTTTCACTTTACACTAGTCTGCTGACAATAACAAAATTGATCATTAGTAGTCTAATACCAAAGTTTTTCATGGCCTGGCTGAAGAGTAAATCTTCTTATATATGGCCCAAAATTTCTAGAATCAATCTTCCCTCATAATTGAACTAGCAAAACAATCCATCTGAATATAAAAATGTCCACCCAGATATTATCCTAATTAAAATGATGTGTAAAGCATGATCTCATTATTTAATGTTCTGAGAATGTTAAAATATAAAGTGCTTAAATAGGATGTTTACTAAAGTACAGTTCTAATGGTGTTATTTATTCAATAAACCATTTTCTTTGTGCACAATGTAATTGTCACCAGATAAATTAAAAGGTTTCTTCCTAGTCCTACCAGATGTCACCTTTTTCAATGTTATGTGTACAGAGGAACTCAGTTCAGTATTCAAGCAAAATAGTCTGGACAAGTTTGGTGGTTTTATGTTGGCTGGATGGTAGTTGCCCACCAAAGGCACACTATCACTGCTCTCCTCAACTGGGCAAGGAAATATAATGGAATGGAAATGTAATGAAAGGTTCATGACTTAAGTAAGGACTAGGAGAGATCACTCACTGATTATCAACATGGGTAAAACAGACTTGGTGGGGAAATCATTATAATTTATTACCAACCAAATCAGAGTAGGGTAATGAGATGTAAAATCAAACCTTAGAAACACCTTCCCCCCACCTTTCTCTTCTTCCTGGGCTTAAGTTTATTCCTGAATTCTTCTCCTCCTCTTCCCAGCAACACAGGGGGATGGGGCATGGGCATTGCAGTCAGTTCATTAAACCTTATATCTGCCACTCCTTTCTCCTCAGGGGAAGGACTCCTCACACTCTTCCCCTGCTCCACTGTGGAGTTCCTCCAGCAGTAAGTCCTCCAAGAACTTCTCCATTATGACTTCTCCCCATGGGCAGGTCTTCACAAACCACTCCACCATGGGTGCCTCCCAGAGGGTGCAGTCCTTCAGGAACAGACTGCTCTGCCACAGGTCGCCTGTGAAGTCAAGTCCTGCCAGCAAACATGGCAGGTCTACTGGCATGGTCTACTCTCTACACAGGGCCACAGGTCCTTTCAGGAGACTTCTCCAGTGCAGGCTTCCCCCCTTGGTCACAGCTGCTTTCAGGCACACCCGTGCCTTTGTATGGAGTCCTCCAGGGTCAGCTCCATGATGAACTTGGACTGCCAGTCCCAGCTCACAGGGACTGCCTGCCTCACTATGAGCTGCATCATGGGCTGCAGGGAAATCTCTTCCCCAGTGCCTGAAGCATCTCCTCCCCCTCCACTTCAGTGTCTTCATAACTGTTTCTCTCATATATTTTTACTTATCTCTTCAGCTGCTGTTTTGCAGCTGGTTTTTTACTCTTCTTGAATATGTTAGCCCAGAGACACTGTCGGCATTGCTGATGGACTCAGCCTTGGCCAGTGGTGTGTCCATGTTGGTGCCAGCTGACACTACCTCTGTCAGATATGGAGGAAGCTTCTGGCAGCTTCTCACAGAAGGTGCTCCTGTAGCCACCCTGTTACCAAAATCTTGCCACACACACAGAGTAAAATGGTAAACCCCCTTCATTGGCCTGCCTGTCTAAACACAATTTCAGTAACTTTATATACATAATGGAATGCAAGTGCCTCCTAAATTATTACAAATATGATCCAACCCTCCCCATATTTTCTAAAATGCATTTATCTATTTTACCCACTTCCAAAGTCATGTGCAGATCTAAGAGCAATTTTAATACGTATTAAAAGTTAACTATTATTACAGAGAGAAAGTTTGAAACTATGAATATGAATGGTTAATGTATTAGAAATATTGAAGATCTGTAAATAGTTCTTTATCTATGACGTCTGACCTATTAAGCAGAATTACAGTGTTATGTCTTTAATACCTATCTGGAGTAGAACAAAGATGTCTCACAATATACTCTATATGCCTCAAGTAACTTCCCTATTATGTCTTTATTGCCAAAAACGATATTTGCTAGTTCATGTTATCACTTATTTTACATTCATTTTCAGACAATCCACACTCTGGCATCCTAAATATCAAGACTTATCATTCCATATTACTGTGATGCTGTTGTGAAATTTTCTAAGTGTGCGACTGGCTTTACTGTTACCCAGACTAGCTTAGCTCTGTAACAACCTAAGGGATTAATATGGGATCAGTCACTGACATGGTAGTAACCTAGGCTGAAAGCATCCATAAGGGACCTGGAGTTGTTTAGCCTGAGGGAAAGGAGGTTCAGGGGACACCTTATCACTCTCTACAACTACCTGAAAGATGGTTGTTGACAGGTGGGGGTTGGCTTCTTCTTTCAGGCAACGAGTGACAAGAGCAAAGGGCCTCAAGATGCACCAGGTGTTCGACTAGGACATGAAGAAGAATTTTTTTCACTGAAAGTGTGCTTAAGCATTGGAATGGGTTGACCAGAGAAGTACTGGAGTCACCAACCCTGGAAGTATTCAAGAAATGACTGGACATGGCACTTGAAGGACATTGGACTCAATGACCCTGGAGGTCCTTTCCAACCTTAATGATTCTACTATTTGATTTCACAAAGGTGTTTTTTTCCTTCGTCTCTTCTTCTAAAAATCAATCTGCTAATATCAAGATATAAGATCAAAACTATTAATATTTTTAGCTACAGCTGTTCTATCTGTGGTGTCAGTTATGCTAATAACAGGCTTGAACTGATACAGAATAGACTGACATAACCTGTGCTGACATATTTCCTCAGTGACTTCAATAAAGTTATGATAATTTAAAACTGCTACTTCCTTCTTGTTTTAGCAGGTCAAAGATGAGTCTTATGATGGTATTGTCCCTGGAATTACTCCTGTCCTTACTCCTAAGAAATATGCTAAGGATCTGATGATTTTGGATAGCATGCTCATTCTTTGCTATTACTTATGAAAACTTTTCAGTTTTCATACTATTATTATTATTATCATATTTTATTGTTATTTATGATCGATATAATACCACAGAATTAAGTTCTAAGCAAGTATAGCTTCCATGACTGGAAACATTGGCAGACAAAATCTACATGTGTCCCCATTGTCCCTGTTTTGTAATGATCTTGACCAGAACATGTACTAATCCCACAGTTTGTTCCTGCCCTGTTCTCTACTTGGTTTCCTAGTACCTTAAACCAGGTTCTTGATCTCCTAATGACTTTTTTTTCTTTTTTTAATTTTGGCACATAAATAAATCATCTTTGTTACCTTTTAACATCATCACCCGTATTCTTAATTTGGGAAGATATTGTTTCAGACCTTAATCTCTTGCTGCGAGAGTAACAGAGCCTTTTCTACCATTTTATACTTTTATTGTCAGGAATCCTTGCCTCATGCTACTTCATTAGTATGAAATCTAACTGTGTGTAAGAATTTTTGAAAACTCTACTGCTTAAATTTTTGAAAACTTTCTACTGTCCAATTTTCAGCTTTGAAAGAAGAAAATTATACAAATAAATTTTCAGCATAGTTAAGTTTTAAACTTTTTTAATCTTTTAAAAACTTTGTTTCTGAATTTATGTGGGTATTGTTGTAAATCTAAAAATATTTTCAATGCCTTGGAAATACTCTGGTTTAGAACACACCACCAGTGAAAATATCCTTCATGTTGTTTTAATTTTTCTATATAAAATCCTATTTGATATATAACAATGTGCAGCAATCTGAAAGACGCATTCAATGATGACTTATTCAAATCATCAATTTGTGCCCAATTAATCCTTTGAAATATTTTTTTAGGTATTTCTGTCTTGCTGAAGTTTGTAATACTGATATTTCCTCATCCTGGAAGAAAACTAAGATTACATTCATATATAAATTTATAAAATATGTGTGTACAACTTACAGATCTATTCTAGATTTCAAACATATTGTTACATATAGTGCATATAATACCCTATAAATAACATATAAATAACATACATCTATATGTTGTACATATATACATATACTTTCACATACTGGTTAGAGGCTTTCTGTTCCCCTTCCGTGCACAGAACAAGTGAAGTTAGGCAAGGCATTTCTAAATTGTGTTGACTGTTAAATCATATTGACTGCAAGTACTGATACTCTCAGCAACTTTCTATTGTTCCATAGTTTGTTCTACTGAGCCTTGGGGAGAGACAATTGTAGCATGTTTTATGAACAAACAGCACTGTTTGACATAAGAGAGGTTTGGAAACTAATCATCAAATGACAAGTTTTCCATGCCAAAACTTTGGAATCAATCAGGCTGTAGCAGATTTCCCTCTAGGCTGCAAAGATCCATTTCTTCTGTCTCCCAATTCCCATGACCTAATTACTGGGAATATTACAAACTTGCTGCCAGGCAACTCTGAACACTTCTTTCTGTCTTAAACAATAACAAATATATGGCCCTTAGTAGAGTTGTATGAAGAGAGGGATAAGAAGGTCACAAAATGGAGGGAAAAACAAAAGATAAAAAATATAATTTGCGCCACTAGCAGAGATAAATCTTTTCAAGTCTGTTGGGAGTAGGTGGCAAATACAACTTGAAGGATCCCATTTTGAGAATGTGAGTTGGGCACCAGTTACCTTTTCTCAAGAGAAGAAGAAAAAGGGAGAGAGTTTTATTCTTTTCAATTTTCAGGACTGAAATCTCAGTGAATATTCTATATAATTGTGTTTCAGAGTCTTTCATGACATTAAATGAAAATGCAGGAGGAGGAAAACTGACACTGAAAAACTATTAAGTAAAATAAATAACTCCAGAAATACATGGTGTTTTTCTCTCCCTTAAAAGAGAGAAATTTTAACATAGGCACGTAGGTATGTAAAATTACTAACGTTTAGACACAATGCAGAAATGAACAGAAATATGGGTTAACATAATTGTGAAAAGGACTTGACAGATCTAGAATTTAAATGTGAACCTAACACAGCTGAATTGATATTTCTTAAAATTATGCATTCATGCCATTTTTTGGATAAGCAAATTGTCAGATATATGACATACTGTCAGAAAATACTTTTATCCTTCATGGTCATGGAATTCTTTTGGGTTTTTTTGGTTTTTTTGGTTTTTTTTTTGTCTTGGTTTAATGACTATGCTCAGAAGGTGAGACCTCTAATGAGATAAACCCACCTTCTCTTTCTTTAATTTCCCATCCTCCAAAATATTGACAAATTTCAAATTACAAGGAGTCTGAATGAAGAAGGAAAAAATATATTTTGCTAAAAAAAAGCAAAAACAAAACCAAACAGAAAACAAAACAAAACAACCCCCCCCAACAATAGGTGAAAATATTACCTACCCACCTCTCACCCCCCTAGATTAAAATGAAGAAATCTGGAAGGATATTTTGTTTGAAGAGAAGTCCTATGCCATCAAGAGGGTAGTGTGGGTTCCAACACCCAGAGAAATGACAATAGTGGAGCTGGGATAGCCCAGCACAGTGCTGGGACTGGGCAGTCACGGGCCATGGGGTAACAGCATCTTGTGCAGATCCCAAAAGGGAAAATCCCAAACTGTTGGCCATGGTTAGTTGTGCTGAGATGACTCGGCTGGAGCCGGGGGTCTTGACCCCTGTGCCAGCAAGAGAGCTGGTGGTGAAATCTGTTCCAAAAAATGGAAGGCGTGGCACAGGGTGGATGGCAGTGAAAAGTTGCTCCAAGAAATGGTCAGAGCAGCACAGCCTGGGAAGAACTCCTCAAAGTGCCCTGTGCGGGGAAATAGGGGCGGGCTGCAGTGGTCTCCTCCCTCAGCACCCACACCTAGGAACAAAAAGAGAAGGATTCTGGAAGCACTGGGGACTTTTTATCCCATCTCCTGAGTTCTTGAGAGGGTTCACCTCCCTTTCTGGAAGGTCATGGGATGCTGGGGGCAATCCCTCCCCCACTCAGCTAGGACGAAGTGGATGGGAGAAAAGGGATGGCAACCCCCATACTCTGAACCACTTGATGGCATGAAAAGAATTCACCAAAAATCTATCCTGTTTCACTAAAACTGCAACATTTTGCTACAATAAATATTTACTGTTACTTGTCATTGAGTAGAGAATGAATATAACGCAAATTATCAGGCGGTATAAAATTACCAGGTGCTTTACAGAAGTCACATAGTGTACCTACATGAATTCAGTACCTGCAGTAGTGTAGTCCCCTTAAGGAAGTTATTTGTAAGGTACATGTTTAATCTATTAAGCATTGTATTGGGGACTGACAGGGGCACAGTCCTGAAAATTAGTCAGTGCTTTTGGATGTTATATGGTTGCTTCCCTTCTACCCTATTACCTTGGAATACAATCACTTAGCTTTGAAACTTCACCATAGAAAAGAAGGGAAAAAGAAATAAAGGAAAAAAAAAAAAAAAGAACAACGTCTGGAGTTTGCCAGCTTTTATTTGTAAAATTATATATGAATGATGTCACAGATACATATACACAATCAAGCAGTGAAAGGAATTTATTGACCAATGCTACCTATCCATTTACAAAATGAATTTCAACCATCACTTCCTTAATGTGATACACAATGAGGCGCAACGGAAAAATTATGTATCTCAAGAGCCACCATATTGCAATGAAGTATCTATGAGTGTTATGATATTCACGTTTTCCTTAATTTCTTCCCATTGTCATTTCCTCTCACATGCACTCAAAAAAATTCTGGTTCAGTTTCTATAACATTCAACAATTATACTAAAATAACACTTCTGAAATTCTTAAACTTGATTTGTCCTGTAACAGGATTTAATGTAACACCTGAATCATACATGATTTTTCTTATTGAATATTAGCAATCAATTTGGATTAAATTATATTTTTCAGCAACACAGCTCTACAAGACCACCACCACAATACCATGCCTCATTCTGTCCATCCAAATTATTCCTCCCCTTCTTATGCTCCACTCATGTTCCCAATGGTCTGACTTTTAATTTCTCAAGTCTTTTGACAGTCTTTCCTCTTTCATGTATCTATGCCACTCTAGCACTAATTCTTCACTCTGTTCAGTATTTCTAATATCTTAAGTTCATTTTATCCCCTTACATACTAGTCTATCAATGATCTTATCTTTATGTCTGCTTTGACCTTAATGTGACAGCTTCTTGGCTGTCCTAACCCTTTTTTTTTGGTCCTTTTTCTTTTTTTGTGGTTTGGGGTTTTTGTTTTGGTTTGGTTTGGTTTTGGTTTTGGTTTTGTTTCTTTGTTCTGGGTTTTTTAGTTTTGCTTTTTTGTGTGTTTTTTTTTTTTTTGTGGTTTTGTGTACTTTCTTTTTTTCTGTTTGTGAGCTCTGCCTGTTAATCTAACTTATCATTTATTCTATTATCTTTGTCTCATCTCAAATTCTCTCATATGTCCTTTACCAGTCAAAAAACCTATTTTGGATGGATAAGAGCAACAGTTGCCAGTGAAATTCTTGGAATATATCTTATTTCTTGAGGACATATTGCACCATCTATAGATTCTCTTGAATCTTCTATCTGGAGTCTTCCACCTGAAGAAAATTTAAGATGGCCCACAAAGACAGGATTATTAGTATATGAATAATGATTCTAACTTAGAAGATTATAGGAATGGAAATGCTATTTTATCTAAATTTAAAATGTGTTGATCTTGCTTTATAAACCCAAGTGGTATATGTCACTCAGTAAAGAAACAAAGTGTTATGATATTTGTTAGAGTTCTTTCATTCCTGTGTTTTCTGGTTTCAGGCAAATAACTAGACATGACTATAAATGAGGTATATCTTTGTGACAAGTAATATAGAAAAATAAGATGGCTGTACTAGGTTAGCTCAAAGGTACATCTAGTTCAACCTTATCCCTGATAACGGCCAAAAGCAGACATGGAGAAGAAAGGACAGGACTATAAAAATACATAGCAATACTTCCCCTGAATACTTCCTTAGGATGACTGGATCTCGGATTTCTGAGTTTTAAATGCCTTATGTACATTTCAACACTTTTTCTTACCCATGACTTTCTGAAGATAAAAGCTTATGAATCCATGATTCTTGATACAAGTTCCACTAATCAGCATGTTCTATAAAGAATGATTGCCTTTTATTTGTTTTCATATGCATATGAATTATAAAGAGGAATATACTGATCTCAAATACCAAATGGAATTATTCTTACAGTGTTGCCTGCAGAAACTAGTAGCCTCGTTTTTAGGTAGGCTTGGATCCAATCACTGGCTTGAAAAGTTTTGCCATCATTTTTTCAGCACAGTGAAACAATAGGTCCTATACAGAATTACAAATACAGAGAAAGGTTTTATGGATCCTTTATGGGTCATTGTCATATTTACTAAAAGAAAATACTGAAAAATTAAAAAGGTAAGACAAATACGCTTCATGGATTGTATTAATGATAAATAATATTAATGATTCATAAGAATTCTAGATATAGCACAGAGATCCATCAAGACAAGTGGAATTTCCCTATTTCCAATGTATGATAGACATATTATTGCATAATTAAACTTTATTTTACAAAATTAATAAATCATTTCTCTTCTTCCATTCTGGTCCTGTTTTCAAAAGGCTTATAAGAAGTTTTAAGAACAGACAAAAAAGGGAATATAGTCAGCATGCATTACTTACTGTTTAAGTTGTTACACTCACATTTATAGGTTCTAGTTCAGGTGATGTCATGGTTCTAAGTGTCCTAGAAAACCAGCAGGATGAAAACTACTGCCTTGCCACCAACTTCCCGGATGGAGAATGACAGGTTAAGCAATCCTAATTCCTAAGTTTGGAAAGTATGAGCAAGACTGTTAATTTTTTATAATGTAATTTTTTAGTTAAAAAATAGCTAATACACTGCGAATACAGTATTGTCATCAGTGATAAGAATTCTCACTAATTTTGCAATGCCTCAGGCTGGGCTGTGAGACTTGCCTTTTCTGGACTCCAGATTGACTTGTTTGGAGCTTTGCTTTAATCAGTTAAACTGAAAGAGCAATTATCTAATGATCAAGTGGCTCTTAATGAATTATTATTTTGTTTGGCTTTACATGAGTCTGTATTATAACATTGTTAAAAATTTCTACATAACAAGGAACAACAATTACTTATGCTATGGATAATGAATGATCCATGGCCCTATTTTAACCATGAAGCACCAAGGAGTACAGGACTGAGGTGATATCAGAAGCATTCAGTGTGTAGATGCTGGACATCATACTGGCCTTACCAAGGATATCAGCAGATCTTCAGTGGATGTTACTGCTAATAATAAGAACTTAGAACCTGACCAAAACAGATTTTAGGGATAACAGAAAGAAGAAAGGGCATCCAACGTATGCAGAGAACATCATTTATGGTAAAGTCATGTAACACAGAAATACAGAAGAGTAAAGAAAGCACAAAGGCTAAAGATTGTTAGAAAACAAAGATGGTCCCAAGCAGACCCTAGAGCAAGGAGAAAAAGTATACTTTCAAGTATGTGTTTTTCCTGGTAAAAAGGAGGAAGACAACGTCCCATTTAATATCCCACCCCTGGAGTGCTGAGAAAATGCCAACAACCCCCCAGAACCCCTGCTGAAAGCATTGTCTTTGGGTCTTTGAGGAAATTAGGAATGGCTGTGAGAACACCCTTCCTCTGGTGGATTTGGCTGCTGGGGCTCATGGCCAATTTGGAGATGTCACAATGGTGTCTTTGACAGAGCAATCTAACAGAGGCCTTTGCAGAGGCTCCCAGACACCCATCAGGGAGTCTGGGACTGGTCTTCTGTCTGTGGAACTGCTTTCATTTGACACTAATCCCAGCTGTGTGACTGGGCCACTTGTCTCATTTATCCAGAGAGGGATCCTGAGCTGTGGGTGGAAGTTCTGTCCTGATCTCAGCCCTGCCTAAACATCAACAACCTGGTACAATCACTTGGTTGTATCTGACCTTGGTAATTGTCTCTGAACCTGGCAAATGAGGAACAGGTTTAGATTTCATGAGGGTTTGATTGTTTTGGTTTTGGTTTTGTCGTATTGGTTATTTTAAAACATATAATATCTACTAACTGTAGCTTTGCTAAGGAGGTTTCTTTTGTGCTAATTTGAATTGAGAGTGTGCATGCATACCACTGTAAATGAATTAACAGTAATAACCATTTACATTTTGTTCACCCTGTTAAAATTTTACTTTTTTTTCCACATATAGAGTGTTTTTTCCTCCTGCTTTTAACTAGATTTTAGAGCAAAACAGGTTGTACTAGAATTGTCAGACTCCTAGTTCATTCAAGCACCAGTTGTTTGTCAGGAGGTTTGGAGGTTTTCAGGGATAACACTCATGGGCATGAGACTGCTTCTCAACAATTGTTTTTGGTAGTGACAAAAACTGCACTAATAATGCCTCAGACATTCAAGTAAGCCTGTTTCCCCTTGACCCACCTAAACCACACTTTCTTCTACTGTTTATTCGTGATTTTTTCATGTCTAATGTAAAGAACTTGAGTATTCATTTAAAGAGAAAACTGTATCCTAAATTACTGTTTGTTTTGCTATTCCCTTTAAATACAAAGAAGACCATAATTTAGAGACTGCATACTAGCTTTTCCAATGCTTACACTTTTCAACTTTATAAGTGGGATCTTTTGCAATACTTCTAGAAAAACTCTCATACAAGAATTAAAACAACGTTCATTTTGCCAGATTTCTCCTATTACTACACACACTGTTGGACTGAACTACTGTTACCTTGGTTATGTGCTTATCAAAGCTTTAGTAAAACAAAGGTACATTTAACCATTCATAATATAATTAAAATGATATAATTTGGGACTTCATTACACAGTTCACCCTCATCATCTTGCTGTAAGCAGTCATACTGAAATATATACACAGACAAACCTAAACGCTAGCTTTAAATTTTCAGGTGATTTTAAGAAAAACATATCTTAGGAAAGAAACTCAGTTTTCATCTATAGTAGTCTCTGTTTAAGTATGTACTTTGACTTTACCACTTGCATATTGGTTGTTGTTTTTCCTTAGCTGATATAACGAATTCTTACTGTACTTAATCACTTACCCTTCTTACTCAGGAAGATCCCATTTCTTCTAATCAGTCCTCAATCCCCAAGATATGCATGCACCATAGTCATAAAAACAATTACACTTATATTTCATTTTAGAATAATTTTAACATTGAAGAAATTGTATATAGAAATAAATTATTAAATATTTCAAATTTAAAGCACATTTCTTTTTCATTGTTTCACTACTTTTTTATTTTAATAGAAATGCAAAGAGAAAAAAAATATTTTTCTGCTCAGAGGGCACTGCTCTATAAATCCAGTTTTTCTAGATAAAAAAAATGTGGGGAAAGCACAGCTAAGATATTCATTATGAGTACATCTCCCCCTGCTGAAAAGCAAACTGTAAGATCATTTACTTCCGTAGATACAAGTTAAACTTAATAAACTGCATACATTAATAAGAAAATGTAGTGTGGAGTTAACTAGCATCACACATTTAGAAAAAAAAATATTATATTGTTTCAATTGCAAATTAAAGACATCTTTTTGTGTTCTTTATTGCAAATGAATGTATTCAGAAATAAATATTTTATAACAAAGGAATCTTTAGTCCACTTATTAAAAATGCAATTGCATAGTTTTGTGCAAAACACTGTCTTATCATTCCAATTCCCTGCTAGATATGAATAGAGAAAACAGGGAGAAGAAAACTTTTAAGCAAAGTGAGATAGCAGTTAAAAACTTTTCATGACTCCTGTTTTGTTTTTCCTTGGTGGGTAATGGATTTTCACATGAAGCATCTCAAGAAGAAACTCTATAGGGTGAGAGATATACAGCAAAACCTCAGCATTGCAGCTATGATGCCTTGGCTTTCATTTATTCATTACATGAAAAATGAATTTTTTTTCCAGATGACCAAAATATGTGAAAAAGCAAAGGTAGGCTGTGAAGTCCTATCTATTTAGTGAAATCACTACCATTTGAGTTTAACTATATTGGATAGATGTCATCAGATATTTTTATTACTGTCACCTGTGATATACTTTCATTTTGGGCCATTTTCCTAACTCCAATTCCAGCTCTGAATTATCTACCTAGCTTTTAACTTTTACTAAAAGATCATTTTCTATAGCATTCAGTGTCTATGAGCTCTAAGAATGGTCATAACAGCAATATCTAAAGATGCGTTTTAAAATCCATTTGGCAAGGTGGTATAAAGCAAAGGTAACACCTTTTCCAAGGGCTCAAATAGATGGACATCTAAAATGATGTCATTAGCTCACTCTGAAGAAGTTACTGGATTATTACTTTGCTGCTTGAAACCCTAACAGACGTGCAGCCTCTCACAGGTATAATAACTTTGTACAATCTAACTGATGCTAACCTAAGTCATCTGTTGCAAAGTCTTCAGTGCTTGTCTCATGTGCGTGAAATATCCATTGATTTATTTTGAATATGAAGAGGAAAAACAAACAAACAGAAAGAAAACAGAAAAGGCTCTACTTAAAATAGTATGTTTTTTCCCCTGGTCAGACTTAGCACCAATATTGCATTAAGGCGTTCTTCCTCTGGAAGCATATTGTCATGTCACAAAGTGTTTTCCTGGTGACGTGTAAACTACAGCAATATCAATGAAAGCAGTAGAAACAATATGTCTTATGTACCAAATAAATATAAGCCATAGAAACTGAAAATCCCTTGTAGTTCAGGGTCTATTTTAGTACACATTTTATATATATATATAAACTTACAATGTATATATACATATATATTTATGTATTAAAGAGTCACGAATTGTTTTCTAAACATGTTTGCATACTTAACAGTGGAATTTGTGTGGGACTACTTCACAGAATGAAGTATGTAAAGATCTTGATAGTTTAAGGGCTATATGCTAAAAAAGGGCTGTAAAACTACACAGAGCTTTAATCACAATGTGTAGTTTCCTGCTGTGCAAGGTAGTCTGCATCAGAGATCTTCAGGTTAAAAAAGAAAAAAAGAAAAAATAGAAGCCACATAAAAGAACGATGCTTTTGCAATCATATTGTATAACCTGGGAAAAGTAAAGAACAGTTGAAATCTAGCCCCCTTTTTCTTGAAAAATGGAAAGAAGAATAACTTCAGATAAAGTATTCTAGAATTTATAAAGACTGTTTTCATATCTCCACTTCAGCAGTCCAGGAGATTCAAGGAAACATTAGGGCTCCCATGTAAACTTCAGAACTATAGATAACACTGCTTGCATTGGAAATTATAGTCTCTCATCATTTATTTTCCTTGCAGATGCATTTAGAAACTTGTGTAGAGATGTGATATAACTGTTGCCATCCAAGTATATAGACAGAGGGACCCTTAAAACAAAAAAACAAACAAACAAACATGAATACAGGTGGGTCTAACAAATGGAAAATTTATTACATCCATGTTATGAATGATGAGCTTAGTCAAAGGCAATAAAGAAGGAACCTGACACCTTGAAGAATACGCATAACAGAACTAGAAAGATAATCCAATATTTTCTTAATATCAGTTACTGCTAACTCACACAACTTTTGTAAGACAACTACTAAGCTACATATTTGAGTAATTTTGGATTTATGGTTATAAATCCAAATCTGTGTTACTGAAACGTGGAGAACTTCTATGATATTATATAAATTACTTAATACTGCTTTATAGCAACATGTATTGTTTTTTGATTTTGAGTCTTTACGCTCTTGTATAACAAAATTAAAAGACAGCAATCTTCTTATTAACCTCAAAATTTACAGCTTCCAGCAAGATGCACCTTTGTCTATTTCATTAACAATATTTAATTATTTAATTATTTCCAGCTGGAAATTATTTCAAGAAAAAATTATGAAATATAGAATAAATAGTTTTTGTTCAGGGTTTACTAGTCTGGTATACCTATGGTTGGATTTTTTTAACTGTCAAATTTTAAAAAGAACTTTAATTTGCCTCTTATTGCAAGTTCATTAATTGATTTTAGATGAAAAGTATTGCTTTGCTTTTGCCTATGAATGTTTACAAATTGAGCTCGTAAGCATGTATTTTTCCTTACATATTACATTAATTTTTAATCACATAATTGTGCTGTCATTTGATTTCATGTATTTATATAATGATTTCATCATTATTCATGTCATGGACTTAGATTCAGAATGAAGCAAATATGCATGAAAATCTCAGCCACAGGTTTTGAATTACTGCTTTTAGGAAGAGTACATTTTGTTTTATCTGGTCACGTGTAACAAATGTATGATTGGGTAGGCTTACTGATTCTGTTGTATTTACAAGGAATGTGTTTACCTCCAGCTCATCTCTAATGAGCAAGAAACTGGACTTTCTGCTGCACTCCAGGGTCTGGCCAGTGCTACCTAAGTAGGAAGAAAACAGTTTCTATAGTTAAGCAACACCTTTTCAAGTATACAACCTAAGAGTCACTACTTACTGATGTATTAAATGGTGACCTTTCAGAATGTTTAGAATTTAGTTTGAGTATTCTCCAACGTAACATACATATTTCAATTTTTTTTCATTGTACGAATTAAGCCCTTTTAATAGTCTCAATGTAATCTCAAAGCAAGACAGAAGAGTAAAAGTAAACATACTTCCTGAAGTTTAAAGAGAAAATATAAATTTTTAAAAAAGAGAAAAAAAAATCCACTCTAATACATTCAGCTATATTCTCCACCCCTCCTTCAAAAAAGGGGTGTCAAAATGCCTAATATTTGCCTTTTGAAAGAAAATGACTCAATTCCATTAGCGAGTAAGCATCCTAATTCACAAATATACACAGTGGGTAATGTGTTAATAGCACCATTATCAGCTGATAACGCGGTGCAGTTAATGTAGCTCAGCATGAGTTGACTTTACCACAAGCCATTGTTTCCTTTTAAAACAGCACGAGACCTTGAGAAAAACCTCTCCGCGTCTCACTATGAAGACTTAATAACATCAGTCACCATGGTGCAGAAACAGGGAGAAAAAAAGGTACTTTAAATTTCTTCCGTTTCATGCTGTTCTATTCAACCCTATTTAATTAATTAGTTCCTTCAAGGAGTGTATCTGATCCTGGGCTTTCTGACGATTACATTACTATGATGGACACTTTTCTCCAAAAAAAAAAAAAAAAATCAACTAAGAAAAATCCTGAAAATTCACCTCAGCAAGTATCAGATCTCTTTAAGTGATACAAGGTTGTATTTCACAAATATAAAACTAGCAAATAGGACCATCTGCTTTGCATTTTAGTGCTAAGAGATCAGTAACCACTGATGAGCTAAACAAAATCCTTTTGATGGATCTGCATCTCTGAATCCACAGTGTTTGTGTTTGTGCATCCAAGTTATCCCTGGGTCGAACTTACAAACATCCCTTGTCAAGTTCTAGTTAAGTTCATATAGTTGCAGCTGAGGTGCATTTTAAGACAAAAAGAAATCTTATTTCCTGTTAAATAAATCCAAGCAATCTATTTGGTACAATGAATTTCCATTACTTGGCAGAGCTGGAAAGCAAATAAACCTTCCAGTTACATGTTAAAGATAAAAAAAAAAAGTGCCCCATAACACAAGTAAGGCTTGAGTCAATTAGTCAACTGATTTGACTGGCATATAGGACTGTGCGAAAATACCAGTAGCTGTCCAGGTTCATGTTTTCATCATATAAATCATGAGAAGCATAATGCTGTGCCTTCATTAACTTAGTAGTCAATATAGAAGTATGAAAAGAGGCATTTATTATTTAATTTGTGATTGGGCTTTTATCAGAAATTTGTTTAAGTTTATATTAAGATTTAAATCTACATAATATATTTCTTATTAGAGGCAAGAGAGCATGCAAAGATTCTCAAATTAATCTTATGATTTATATATATGCTGGCTGAATCTTCAGTCTGTTCCTTTACCATCCTACATCCATCTTCTTCTAGCTTATTTCCCATCTTATGAAGTTGGTAGCATTTTTTACAGTTTATCTACCCGAGTAGTAAGAAAGGATTTTGCTAAGTAGTTGTCTGTTTTTAGCAATTGGAAATACTTTATTCTGTAATGAATAGTTTACCTTGTACTATTCTGCAAGGGGAAAAAAATTGAAATATTGTATGTTGAAATATTGTATGTTGAAGGTTACGGGCTTTGGAAGCAAAGACAGACGATCCAATATGGATTACAGCAAGACTTCGTTTATTGAAAGG
>JAWWMP010000132.1:54441026-54474222 GCA_035047865.1 Dendrocincla tyrannina | reverse complement strand
ATATTAAATGCCATTTTGATACTTCATTATATATAATGTAGCAAATATAATTTAAAATAAGTTTCAGGCATCTTTAATTATTAGCACAAGTCAGTTTTACAAATGTTATGAGATTTGCCTGTTTCCTTCATTTGAGAGAGGGAAGTTTTATTCTTCAATACTCAAAAGAGATACTGTCATCTTGTCAACATGCTCTATGTCCATTGCAGCAAATAACAGGCTTTCTGCTCTCTTTCCTAAGATGGTGATCTAAGAATGATTTAAAATTAATTTACTTCCAAGATTATTAAGCATTTAGACTGTCAGAAATTCAAAAACAAACAAAACCCCCCAGGTAATCCTACCTTTGACAGCATGCTACTCCAACTCCTGTTCAACCCATGCAGGCTCTCTAAATAAGTCAGCAAAGTAATTTTTACCTCTTAAATATGCTAAATCTTCCCAAAAGCTTTCCAATTCTCAGCTTCTTCTTTTTATAATCCACACTTCTGGCAGTATGCAGATTTTAAATAACTTTGTGATATAGCTTGTATTCCCAGTAATAACCCTTTACATCCACTTTAATTATTATGGGATTTCAGCACTTATTTATGTGTAATATCTCTTGCAAAAGAGAGAAAAATAAATAGAGCTCTCAGAATCTTTGTTTCTTACCTTGGAGTTCTCTCCATGCTGGCTGTATTATCTCCTACCATGAATTATCTTGAAGTCATCGACTATAGACTACAATCCAGAAAGAGTAAAATCTCTTTGCTAAGTACCTTGAGACTTGTTATAACATGAAAGTAACTTTCCTGATGTGGGATGCATCCATTCAGTCTAATTGCTTCTGGGTTTAGTTAAAGGTATATCACATTGCTATGTGCTCTACTTCATTTTGTTTGCATGAACAAGTACATGGAGTGTTAATTTGTTGGGGAAGAAAAACAATTATTAACAGAGGACACCTGAAGGGATTGTCCAGCAAGCCTTGGGCAGCAGATACTGAAAGGGTTTCCTCCCGTTGATAAGACACGAGCCTGCCAGGAGAAGATGCGTTGAAGATCAGGACTGTTTCCAGCTATCTATGTATATTGGCCCAGTCTTCCCTTGCAAGATATGGAAGGATTTTCATGAGATGTTGCAAGACCTGCAGAAGCCCTTTGTTCCCCCCAGGGGTCCTGGTGTGGAGAAATGCTTACCTATATGTTGAAATACAGTGACCGGATTGCCTAAGTCCTAAGTCCTTAACATAGCTTGTCCCCCTCATTAACATGTCCTACTTCGTCATTAACATGCCCCATTCCTCGGTTCTGTATATTGTGGTGCGGGTGATCAATAAATGTCTCAGTTTCTACCCCCAAACTGGGAACAACTAGTTTATTGACCGATCAACATTAATTCATGCTTTTATCTAGACATTTAGCTGAATGTTATTAAGAACTGCTATGATGAAGGAAGAATTCTGCAATTGGACATCACCATTGAGAAGCTGTAAACAGGCAAGACACGCATTGAACAGACATTCACTTTCATTGGGAGAGATACTCATCTGCTTCCACTACATTAGAAGTGTCACTGAGATAAATATCAGAAACAGAATGTTTGGCAATTTCTTTTTATAAGTGCAAATCTTCTTTCATAAACATAAAATCCATCAATTAACAGATCAATCATGATAGATTCCCATTACTATATTGATTTGTTGGAACTACAAATGTCAAATAAAATGTTGATGAGTGAAATTAAATAGAATGTCAAATGCTGGTTTTACTTATTTTTGTGCATAAAATGTTCTTACTCAAAGACCCTATACACCACTGAAAGGAGAAACAAATACTTTCAGTGAATGCACATAATATGGTGAATGGACAGCTGTACAGAGAAAGCAAAGAGCTTCTTAATTACTAGAAACGAGTGTTGAATCCCTATCAAGGAGTCTTGAAAGCAGAATAATATGCTTTTAAGTTCAAGGACAAGTAGTAACAAATTATATCAATCCAAATACTGATCTACTTCAGTCCCTTGGCATCTTCTGTTTTACTTTGGTTTCTAAATGAAGACACAAACACCTGTTCTTGCAGCAGGTGGTATTTGTTTATTATAACTCTTCCTGCTGAGTTTTAATCAGCCTGCAGCTGCAGAATCCTGAGTAAGTAACGGCTATAAGACCAGATTTTCATATATCAGCATTATGGTCCAAAGAAAAATTTTCATACTTCATTTCCATCATATGTTACCAATCACGTAATTTCCTTCTCACACTCCAAGTTTCTAATTAAAGAGAACATTCATGTACAATGCTAGCAAAGTAAGTTTTTAACATTGTGCTCCGAGGGTGTTATTCAATTATATTGTCCTATTGAGAAATCTCCAATTTCTGGAAGAAGGCTCCTAAACCTTTGCCAGTTTGTACCCTTGCCATTCTTTACTTTGAGAAGTATTGTTCAGGGAGAATCAAGAAGCTTAAAAAAAAAAAAAAAAAAAAAGTTGAAAGACAAATTAACAATATGTAAATCCCTCTATTCAGATGCAACTGAAAGAAGAAAAATGTACTCATGAGACAGGAGAAGTAGAGTAAAACTTTCTATGCAGAACTATAAGATTAGAACACTAAAGTAACTACATGGAGGCATTATTAAGAAAGTGTTCCTATATACTGAGATACACTTTAATATTTTGATCCTTAATAAACAGTGTCTTCTATTCATGATGAGCATGCAATGTAACTGAGTTACATTTATTATTAATAGAATTAAATCATGGGCTTCAGACTGCTAGATGCTTTGCAAAAATGTCATATTAATTTTGCTTAGTATTAAAGCAACTATTCAACGAGTCTTACAGAATACAAGAAATCATTTAAAATACAGGAAGATAAAGGTTAAAAAAGTGAGATTTTACTGTGTGGAATGACATAGAGTTGCCTCAATGCAACAAGGGTGAATACAAAAAAATATCATGTAGATAAAATTGCATTCACAGTCCAAATTGTACTTCTGTTTGATCAGGAAAAGAAAGCTTTAATGTCTTCTTTCAACGTTCTTTCTGTACCATGTCAGGAGTTTCTACTTCTTTAATTGCCATTTTACAGCTGTAAAGTTTTATTTCTTTATATAGATGACATAATCTTGTAATCAAAGAAATCAGGCTGACCACAGAATATATGCATAGAACAATATAACACGAAAAAGGTGGGAGAATATCATGACACTGTAAGATTTACTTGCTATTTATATGGCACTCAGATTTTAGTTATAAAATCAGGCCTTGCAAAATTGTCCAGATAAATCTGAAAGACGAGTACCAGATAAACCTTGTAATATTTAATGGAGTGTGCTGTGTTTTGATATCTCACCATGGTGAGCTTAGAAAGACAGATATTACCTTACTTTATATCCCAAAAACATGAGATACAAAACACATTGAAAAACAGCATACGAACTGAGATTTACCCTCATAGTCAAGGCGTAGTAACAGAAATTTTCTGAATTCAGATCAGAACTATGGGTTTTAAACAAGCTTTCTCATCATTCCTATTTTCTGAGTTTGGCATTGAATTTTAGAATAAACAAACTCAATTCCTTCCAGATGCAACTAAACTGATAGATACGCTCCAGAAGCACAATCAAATCCTCTGAATTACACTCAGTGCAGACACTGGCTTTCAGCAGCAACAGAATCTGTCCTTCTCCCTGGGGCAACTGAGATGAACCCATCCGAATAACGTTGTTGACTTCTGGACTTGATAGTAATAACCAAAGGCCATAAGACCAGCTCTGTGTCATACTGACGATTTTCATCTGCAGAAAGAAAGGGGCCATTATGGCTCTGTATACTTCCCTTTGAGTGGTATGAGGGAACAGCTTCTGGAACTGTCTCAATGGCCCTTTTCTATTTTTTGTTCTCATTTCACTCCAGAAGGAGGTCACTTTAGAGAAATCACTGTTTCTACTACCACCAAAAACATCTTCAACTCTGCTAATACACTCAGAAGCAGCCAAGGTGCTTGGCAGACCACAGTCACACCAAAAACCACCCCACCCTGCAGTTCATTATGACCCATCTTCACAGGAAGAGATGTTCCAAAGGTCCTCAAACTTTCCATTGCATTGCATAGACTTATAGGATTGAAGGGAATTTTTAGGTCCAATGCCTTTGTCATGGGCAGGGACACCTTCCACTAGACCAAGTGACATAGAGCCCCATCCAACACAATGCTGAATGTTTCCAGGATTGGGGCACCTACCACCTCTCTGAGCAATATGTTCCAGTGTTTCAACACCCTCACTGTAGAAAATTTCTTACTTACTAAATTTGATGAGAATTCTGTATTGATAATTTCAGCTGGCTGGATATAGTGATCTAGAAACTTATAGTTGTACTGTATAAATTCTTCTTTACACATTGTTTCCTGCTCAGACATCTGCAGTGTGTATTTTACTCAAAGAGTGTGTGTGGGAGGAAACATCAGAGACCAATCATTTTCTCTTTTTCATACCAATTCCAGAGACTGAAAAAACGCTGAGAACATACATTGACTTGAATATTCTTAATAACAACTTATAAACTAACAAATTCTTTCTTCCTCATGCTCTTTCCCTATTACAGCATGGGATCCCATCCACAGGAGACAGTCCCCCATGAACTCCTCAAAGCAGTCTTTCCCATGGGTTTCAGTTCTTCATGAAGTGTTACAGTGTGGATCCTTTCCACAGGGTTCAGTCATTCAGGAATAAGCTGTTTCAGCATGGGTCCACCACAAGGTCACAGTTCATGCCAGGAGCCAGCTTCAGCAAGGACTCTCCATGGAGTCGCAGCTTCCTTTGGGACACATCCACTCACAGGAGTACAACCTATTTCACCATCGTCTTCATCATGAACCGCAGGGAAATTTTAGCTCCACTGCCTGGAGCACCTCCTCTCCCTTCTTTGACCTTGTTGTCTGCAGAGCTATTTCTCTCACATGTTCTCACTCCTTTCTCCAACCTACTGTTGCACAGTATTTTTTTACCCTTTCTTAAATATGTTTTTGCTGAGGTGTTACCAACATCATTGATAGATTGAGCTTTGTCTGATAAAAGGTCTGTCTTGGAGCCAGCTGGAATTGACTCATTTTTTTAAATTGGGGAGGCTTCTGGAATGTCACAGAAGCCATCCCTGCAACATCCCTGCCAGCTACCAAAATTTTTATACTTAAAGCCAATACAAGAGATGTGGAAGTGTGCAGAATATTTGACCTGAAACAAACTCTGAAAAGCCAACTTTCCATGGTAGCATTTTTTTATAGTTTGTATTGATGCAGCATCATGATCATACATCATGGTATATAGCAAGAAAAATATCTTTATTAGTTTGAAGATTTGCTGTTTTCAGATATTTCAACTCTTATTTTGTCAATGTGTTTTCTCTGAAGTCAAGAGTTGGGGTTTTTGGTGTGGTTTGATTTTTTTTTTTTTTAAAAATCCCCTCCATTTTTTTTTTTATGATATTTCTAAGACATAAAGAACTTTAATAGCCTGAGCTCTGACCACCAGAAATACTGTAGAGGAGTGCAAGTAAAGAATAGATATGTGGCTCTTAATTAGACACTAAATTAGGACAAGTGCTATCAAGGACACAGTCATTTCAAGCATCTCTTGAGAGAAGAATGTCAATGATCAATACCATTTTTCCTTTGTGAAGGAAAGGAGAACAGTAGAAAAGAGAATTAAAGTCTTTTAGTATTTTTCTTTTTTTTTTTCCCATTTTTTCATTCTTTTGTACTTTCTGGCAGTAAAAACAGTCATTGTTCCAGTTTAAAGTACTAAAAATAGACATTTGTAAAGTGTTTTCACTACTTACAACGTGCTAACAGCATTTCTTTAAAATCACACAGTTAGCTTTTTATTTTTGTAAAAAATGTCATTCTCATCCAAAGTATCACCATGCTGAAAGGTTATATCTGTATAAAGAATACTGCATAGTGCCACAGAAAGCATAGCAAATTAATTCACTGTTATTTAGTTTTTACTTCTGCTTTTCATCATAGATGAAACACATACAGTGAACATTTTTATCCTTTCTGCTTGCATTAAGACATTACAAGAACTTCACACAATGAAGGGTCACATGAAGGGGCATTAGCAGAAACAATATTTGTCCTGGGAGAGTTTGCTTTCCCAAGCTGAAATTTATGGTTCATTTTGTTATTGAACTCTTAATAATAAATATTAACCCCTAATATTAAATACTGTATATCCTCTCTGTACCAGTTTTGGCTGGGATAAAGTTAATTTTCTTCACAGTAGCTGATATGGAGCTGTGTTTTGGTTTTTTAGTGGAAACGTTGATAATACAGAGATGTTTTTGTGTTTGCTTGGACAGGGCCTTTTCTGCCTCTCTCCCCATCCCACCAGCGAGGAAGCTTGTAGTGCACAGGAAATTTGGAAGGGACACAGCCAGAACAGCTGAATCCCACTGACCCAACCGATATTTCACATCATGCTCATGATATATGACATCATGTTCAATATCGAAAGCTGGGGAAAAAAGAAGAAGGGGAAATCCTTCAGAACTCCAAAGTTTGTCTTCCCAATTCACCGCTAGTGTGATGGAGCCCTGTTTTCCTGGAGGCTGAACACCTGCCTGCCTATGAGAAGTGGGGAATGAATTCCATGTTTTGCTTTGCTTCCGTGCACAGCTTTTGCTTTACCTGCTAAACTGTCTTTATTTCCTGACTTTCACTCTTCTGATTCTGGAGGTGGAGTCACCATGTCTGGAAGCTTTCAAAAAATTTGTGGGCATGGCACTTGGGGATGTGGTTTAATGATGAACATGGTGATGGTCAACTAGGCTGACAGTTGAACTTGATGATTTTAAAGGTCTTTCCCAACCTTAACAATACTATGATTTCTCTGCCATCTCACCAGGGGTGTGTGTATGTGGGAGTGAGCAGTTGTGTGGGGTTTAGTTGCTGGCTGGGTTTAAACCATGATGCCACTCCCCACCCCCACCCCAAAAGGAAAAGCAACCAAAAACCAACCAACCAACCAAGCAACTTTCCCCCTCCCCCCCAAACCACAAACAAACAAACAAACAAAACCCAAACAAAGCAAAAACCACCAAAAAAAAACCCTCAAAAAGATAATACTAGGTCTGTTCCAAACATCTGAGACAGAAATTGTTAGAAATTAGGACAGGATCATGGAGAAACTTCACTGAAATTGTTCTGTGAAGACCTGTCCTAGACAACTTCTATTGATTGTTACTGAAAACCTGGTAATGGGCCTCAAAAACTTCAGACATTCTTAGGACTGTTCTCTCAGTTTGTAAAAAAACCCCCAAAACAGTAGCTTAAGGAGTTTAAGTCTAGGATAGATCTAAGACCCAGTGAAATTTCCAGATATCTACTTGCCTGTTAAACCCAATAAATGTAAAGAATACTAGAAGACTGGGAGTTGCAGCCTTGAAAGCACCTAGGAGAATTGGTTGGGTTTAATATAAGGCTTGGATCAAAGCTTGCAGTCAATTCTGGCAATTACAACACTTCCCAAGCACATGAAAATATGTGTGGTACACAGAAGACTATGTAGCAGAGTTGTCTGCAGTCTAACAAACAGCAGCAGAGTTGTCTATTAAGTACACCCTTAAAAGATTGCTTTGTGGAAGTCTTGCTTCAGAAAAATTACATGGAAATTCAATGAGTGTGTGTATATATATGTATATAATTATATATATAGAAATACATAACATTATATATATATATATATATAACACTACAAACCAATTCTTATTTTCCTAAACACTTCTCTTGTACTTGTTTTATTGAAGTCACCTTGACCATTTACAACTTTTAAGACAAAGTCTTGAAGACACTGGTCACAGCTACTGAACAGCATGCAACATTCAAGCATGTCCTCTCCAGTAACCTAGTTCTTATAACACAGTATTCACAAACCAACTGGACTTGAACTAAATCCAGGTCATCATGGATGTCTTTTCTATATTAATTAGTACCAGTTCAGAGTTCTAATTTAACTTCATTAACTTCAGAAATAATGATTCCCTTAAAGGATAGTATGAGCTACAAACGATTAAATAAATCCTTCAGAAGTACAGATCCTTTTGGAAGTTTTATAGACAGTCTGAGCCCTAGTTGTGCAAAAATATAAAAAAAATTGACTCTAAATAAGTAGTATTATCAAAATGAAATCTCAAGAATTTTTGTTGGAATTATGCCAGATCACTAGGTGTAGAACACTGTCCCAGTTTGAAGTCCAATGGGATGCAGCAAAATTCAAATGAGTTTAAGGAGATGTGGATTTTAAAAATCATACAAAAATAAATTTGCTCTTTAGAAAGCAGTCTGATCCATAGCACATTTGTTTTTCTTAAGCTGGATAGCCTTCCAAATAGCCTTGAATATCAGATAAAGGTCTACATTTCAAATTTAGAAAAAGTAAAACACCTTTGGCACATTATATCAGCCCAGTTTGTTCTCTTTTATAAACCAAAGAACTTCATCTTGTATTGCTCGATTAAGTTAGAATTTGCTTGAATAAGCCATCTTCGAGAAAGATTTAAGTGATAGATTTATAATTAAACTATCAAAGTAGCACACAGCTCAGACCTAGATGGCAATTTTATGAACAGTACCATATTCCAAATCACCTTCCTCTCACAAGCCCAAACAACTATATATCATAGTCACTTTTAGTTCAGTCTCAAGAGGGGTTTTATATCAGTTATCTAGAAATATCCTGTAATAATTCAAATGTTCTATAACTGTGCTGCAGCTGAAAGGCTGCAATCCTTACAAGCTGCATGTTTTTAAGTTTTGTTTGAAAGTTAAATATTCAATGTTCTTTAAAGTTCTGTTTTCTTATTTTCAGTTCTGCAGTCTCACTTTGGCACATGCAAGGAAACTCACTAGGTTTTCTCTGCACACCCCAAAATTCAGCTTCATAGGTGGCAAATCACTGGAGGATAAGCTGAGCAATGAATAACAAAAGAAGTAATACTGCATAAAAATTGCATGTCCAAGACAATAACTATGCCATATGTTATCTCCTTAATGAGAAGCCTACAGTCCTTCACACTTCTTAGTCTAGTCTTATGCATCCACATTTGTAAAATTTGTACTTTCTTCACACCACACAGTTTAAAAACTTCCAGAAAGAAGCTCAGATGATTGAGCTGTTTAATACCAACCAACAGAATTTCCTAAAATGATAGGATGTGATTCCAGGTGAGATGTGTATTAGCACAAGATAATGGATCTTTCCCTAACTTTTTAGACCTTTTTAGACCTCCAGATATTTCTAAGATCTTGGATGCAAAACCTTTGGGGTGCTTTGTGGCACTCTGAGACAAAACTCACATATATGCTTGAAAATGATGCTATATTTATATAGCATGAATGAGCAAAAGTTTAGGACTTGAGTGCAAACCAGATCTTAAACCATTCACAAGGTAACGGACATGTGACTAGGGTGAGCTAGAAGAAGTTGAGGCAACATGAATCTTCAGATTCTACACAGGAAGGAAATAAAAGAGTGCTAAAACTATGCAGCCAAAAAGTCACAGATGTATTCTGAGTTCAAAGAAAGCATCATGTAAGTTCTGGTCCAGCATTTTTAGAAAACTTCTGGCTTTAAAACAGTTGTTCAGAGATGGAGTGAAGTTGTGCTCCACCACCTCATGCCACCTGTAAAATATCACACTACTTTTAACAGAAGTCTAGATTTCACACTAAGAAAAAAAATCTCCATTTTATAAGTATTTTTTTCTTATTCCCAAGGAGTATACTGTAATCCATAGTCTACAAACACCACAAAAATTAATATGTTTTAAAACTTAATATTACTGACTAAGCGTACAGAAACATTTAATTCTGAAATCAAATTTCTTTAATCAACCTTGGTTGGAGTGGATTTTTGGGGGGGTGTTTTTTTGTTGTTTTTGTTTGTTTGTGTTTGTTTTGTTTTGTTTTGTTTTAAGTCTAAAACACTGCCATGGCATTGCACCAGAAAGGAATAACAGCATAGTGAGTTAGTTAAGACAGATAATACTGATTGTCTAAGAACTATTGCAGTATGTAATAAAGAAATGCATATTGATTTCTCCTTACTCACTTGAGACTTCATCTTGAAGATACTGGAATAAAATTAATCTATTTAAAATACTATTAAAGTCTGCCTAAATAAGGGAACAAAGTCCCACTTTTTTTTTTTTTAACCCAACATTCTGCAACAAAGTGTCTTTTACATTCTTTATTTCTTTAAACACAACAAGCCTATGCAGTGTCAATCATGTTTCTGCGGGTTTTTTCCATACTTGGCATACAGGAAAGCATAATGTGAGTTTAAGTCAAAAATAAACTGTAACGATTCTCCACATTATTAAATAACATTAAAGTGTCAGACAAACATTTTCATATTTCTTTGTTTTAATTAACTGAAATTAACAGTTTAATGCTTTCCAGCAGGTTTAAAAATCATTGACCAATTACATTAGTTTTCTTTAACCACAACAGACATTTATATTAAGCGGTTTATGTATTGTTAATTAGTTTCATATTTCCATATGAAAATAAAAATACCAGCTGACATTTCTAGAACACTGCCTGGTTGTGGATTTCAGAGCAATTTAACAACAAGAAATTTCTGAAGAATTTGAAGTTCCCCAATTGCTTAATGCATCAAGTCAAATTTTTCCTACTTGACACACTGAAAACCAACACAAATTCATCTCAGGAAAATTGGTATCAGTTTTATCTAAAATGCTTTCTAGCTAAGTAATGCAGCCAAAAATCTATATACTGTTATGCATCTAAATCAGCTGTGCTACTAGACCAAAACCAGTATTGACCTTAATGGAACAATACTTAGACAAACTCTAGACATAGGATGCATCAGCTCACATATATGTTTCCTTAAAACATTTTTAGTACTTTTAGTATCTTCCAGAAGACTTGAATCACATAACCAGCTTCCTGTATACAAGGGACAAGAACAGTTATCATAGAATCATACAATTGTTAAGGCTGGAAAAAGACCCTGTGGAAAAACGACTGGGGGTGAAATTACATTTTTACAAATGTAGATTGCAATCAATATGCTACCTCCCCATATACCAAATAGGCTAAGGGGGTGTTACAATCTGCTTAAATATTGCAGAAAGAACTTCAGATTCGAAAATTTTCCCCAACAAAATTAAAACTCAAACCAAGTTATCAGTTTATTTCAAAACCTGATTTTTTTTTTAATTAATTGCTAAGAGATGCAGAGAGAGAGAGAATAAGGGAAGATTGGAAAAATGCCAAGGTTAATTTTTAGAAGCAGAGAGAAAGAATACCACCACAGACTAACTTTTTGCCGGAAATATCATGTGTGTGTGTGTGTTTGTGTGTGTAAGGCAGGGCGAGGGGGGAGAACCGGTTTTGCTGCTTTTTTCCTGTCTCTGTTGTTTTTCCCGATGTTCTCAGCTGCAGGGGGTCTGAGCCCTCTGGAATGCAGCCAGGGTGTTCAGGCTCTGCTATCCCCGTCAAGACACAGTGCTGGGGTGCTGCAGCGACCTGGGCAGAGTTGGGCCTTGCTGGCCTTCGTGGCCCTCAGAAATATGGAAAGTTAGAGGGATAAGGCACACTCACGCCTCAGTTCTCTGCAGGCTGGCACAGTCTCGGTCTCCACTGGCAGTCAGGCAGCATGCGGTGGCGAAGAGAAGAGGTGAGAAGAGGTTGGGGAGTGATTCCCAGCTGGAGTGGTGGTCTCTGGTCTCCCTTCCTTGCTCCTAAGTCCCCAGAGATTTGTCCTCAGTTTTTATAGCATTCAAAAGAGGATTGCGGTGATTCCTTGGCACGTAACCTTGTTCAGATGTTCAAAGTGATAGTATATCCTATACAATGACAGGATTTTCTGGCAGGATATTTTTTTGTAGGACTGAGAAGTTTCGTTTTGTGAGAATCTTCAGAAGCAGGATGTTTTTTGTAGGGCTTTGCAGATACAGTTCATTATGACAGGATGTTTATTAACAGTGTCTGCTAATAATGATGGAGGAATATTTATTACCTTTTGTGCGTGTTATCTGCATACAACAGGGGAAAAATGCAGTTGCTACTCCCTGGATGGAATGTAGTCAGCATGCCCTCTAAAGAGGACTAAATGGAGAGTGGAGCAGGGTGGACACATCATGGCCAGGCCCTGTTGAAATACTTGCAGAAGAGGGACCTTGGTGGTACTTTTTAGCTGATAAGCTATGTAGCAGCTGAAGAACAAGGGAAACAAAAGGAGATGTCTTGCTTTTGAATCATGGTGAAATCACTCCTCTTTGATGTATATCACCATTCCTAGGCTATCTCAGATACTGATGTTACTCTTCTCTAAGGTATGACACCTCCTCACTGAGTATGATATATGACTAGTCACTCAAACTCCATTTAAACATAAAGTAATAGTGTAGAAGTAAGTTAAGAATGGGGAGAAGTTAGTAAAGACTTCATTATAATATTCTTCATTATATATTCTGGGATCAGTCAATAGGCTAAACCTCTCTTCTCCCCATTAGAGACACCTTCTGGTAAGAACCGTATTCTGATTATCTGGAGGTAGCCTTTGTTAGGGATTACAGTTTGTTAGTTGAATGTGGTTTTTTTGCAGTCAGATACTATCACTGGCATTCTGCAAACCTTAACTTATCACAACTTTATTATAAAAGAATGTTATTCTGTAAATTGTTAGTGTGAGTCCATCAAGGGTGCCGGTAGTTGCCAGTAGTGGGTAAAGGTGTGGAGATGAGGCAGGGAGAGGGTGTCTCTGTTGGCATTCGACCCTGAACAAGTCAGTCGAATCACTGTCTGATCCAGTGGACTGTTCTGTGAAGAGTCCCCATTGCAGCACTTTGACAGACAAAGGTCTTGGCTTTTGGGTGGTGCTTACAGATTAATCAAATGGAAAGGGTTTGAGGAAATCTCCCCTTTTTGTATGACAGACCTTTAGGATCATTGAGTCAAACCATTAACCTAACACTGCCAGGTCCACTGAATCGTGTCCCTAAGTGTCACACTTACATGTATTTTAAATACCTCCAGGTATGGTGACTCAACTACTATTTTGAGCAGCACGTTCCAATATTTGACAACCCTTTCTGTGATAAAATTTTTCCCAATGCCTACTCTAAACCAATCCTCTCTTGGAACAATTTAAGGCTCATTCTATCACCTATTGCTCAGGAGAAGAGACCAACCCCCACCTGACTACATTTCCCTTCAAGTAGTTGTAAAGAGCAAAAAGTTCCTAGGCTAAACAGCCTCGGCTCTTTCATTGGTACCTCATGAGACCTAGACCCTTCACCAGATCTGTTGCCCTTCTTTGGACATGTTCCAGCACCTCAATGTCTTCCTTGAACTGAGGGACTCAGAACTGGACACAAGATTAAAGGTGCAGCCTCACAAGTGTTGGGGAAGATAAACAATTTGTTAACAGATGGAGATCTGGAAGGATTGTCCAGCAAGCCCTGGACAGAAGATATTGAAAGAATTTCCTCCCTTCGATAAGAGAGGAGCCTGCCACAATGAAATACTTGGACCAGGACAGTTTACAGCTATCTATAATCCCTTTCTTCCTTTCACAAGATCTGGAAAGGCTCTCACAAGATGCTACAAGACTTGCAGATAACCTCTTGTTCCCCCTAGGTGGTCCGGTGTGGACAAGTGTTTACCCTATGATGAAAAACAGACACTGGATTGCCTAACCCTACTCAACATTAGTTAGTCCCCCTCATTAACATGTCTTACCTCCTCATTAACATACCCTGTTCTTCAGTTCTATATATTGTAGCGCGAGTATCAGTAAAATGTCTCAGTTTCTACCCACAAACTGGTAATGTGTAGATTATTGACCGACCAACAACAAGTGCCAGGTACAGAGGGACAATCACTTCCCTTGCCCTGCTGGCTGCACTATTTCTGACATAAACCAGGATGACACCAACCTTCTTGGCCACTATTGCACATGTTCAACCAGCTGTTAACCAGCGATCCCAGGTCCCTTTCTGATGGGCAGTTTTCCAGCCAGTCTGTCCCCAGCCTGCATAGATGCATGTGATTATTGTGACCCAAGTGCAGGACCCAACACTTCACATTATTGAACCTCCTACAATTGTCCTCAATCCCTTGATCCAACCTATCCAAATACCTCTGCAGAGTCTTACTACCCTCCAAGAGACAACATTCCTACTCAACTTAGTGCCATCTGCAAGCTGATTGAGAGTGCACCCCACACCCACGTCCAGGTTGTTGATAAAGATATTTAACAGGACTGGCCCCAACACTAATCCTTGAAGAACGCCACTAGTGACTGGCTACTGCCTGGACTTGACTCCATTCACCACCACTCTCTGGACCTGGATATCCAGAGAGTTTTTTACCCTGTGAAGAGTTCACTAACCCATGAGCAGCCAGTTTCTCCAGGAAACAGTGGGAGCTGAAGGCATGCACATTTGGCACCTCAGGCTACAAGCTTGGGTGTTAAACAAGACAAGGAAAGAGGCCAACCCTGTAATGTGGGGTAATGTTTCTTTTTTCTTACACAGGTGACTCAGCTGTGATAACTCCCCAAAAACATACCTAGCCAGAAAGTATTAATCTCTTGTTGATGAGCCATAATGATCCTTAATGGACTCAGCTGCACTGTCTGTAAGAGATCCCTGCAACATCTTAGACAATGTCAAAGACTCCTGAAGTATCCCCACTATACAACATCCAGTGTAAAACTCCCCACCCTATGGGAGATACCAGAGGCCTTCCCACCTGAACCTGAACATATATAACTCTGAGTTTCAGGACTTCCCTGATCACCTAGGGCTTCCACCACCACCATCACCTCAAGGGATCTGGACTGACTAATGAACATCATAATTGCAACAACCAAAACTTGTTGCTGGATCCAACAGATGTCTTACGGGGCCTTCCAGTCACCTGAGGATCTGCAGCCCTGCTCTGTCTGTACCAGCACTGCAGCCTCACTCCAGCACCACGCAAGCATCTGCCTGTACAGAATCCAGCTATCTACCATTTCTTGTCAGCACTGACTCTCCAGCTGTTCCTGACAGGTTTTCTGTGTGTGGGGGAGGTGAACCACATGGAAGGGTGGTCACTGTCCTGTGGCCACGTGCTTTTCCTGGGTGTGGGAGGCTGGCCACCATCTCAGTTTGTTTCAGTGGACAGGGCCAGTTTTATCTGTATTGTTATTACCATTCTTCTTGGTAAAGAGTTATTTTTCCACTTCCATCTGAATGTATTTGGTCTCTCTATCCATATTGGAGAAACCAGGGAGATTGAATCTGAGGGAGAAAACTTCTATTGGAGGTTTCCACCCCTGCCAGCTGTCTCAAACTGAGACGGTTGGCCAAGGAGGATCTGCCTTTCACAAACTCCTACTGACAAGGCTTGATCCTGAGGCTGTCCTTCCTATGCTGCCTGGTAGCACCCATAAGACCTCAGCCTCAAAGCCACAAGCTTAACTGGGAATATTATTTTTATATTTAAGACTCTCAGAGTTCACCCACCTAATTTTTGCAGAGCTTTTGGTTCCCATACACCTTGAGATAGACTAAAGAAAGAACACAGCCACATTCTACCAGGAATTTTTAGGAGGAAATGAAGATTTTGGCAAAGATTTAAAAGGGGTAACAAACAACTAAGGTAAGGCATTCTGCAAAGCACCAAACCCACATGATTTAGAATAATCCAATCCACTGGTTTAAGTTACCTAAAATATTAAGAGTAAAGAAACAAAGAGATTAAAGAAAGAAAGATTAGCAGGAGAAACACGAAAAAATAGTTACTACCAAAGAATCCTAAGGAGATATGGTTCCACGAGGCAGATGGCAGGCTCCGGAGAAGAGACAGGTGGCCTTATGTGCCAGTGTATGCATGTGCTTTGGCCCTCTGTGGCCACTCCTTCCAGGTGGAATGTCTGGCACTGACCACTCAGTTCCTCCCAGGTAGGAGTGAGGGCTGTTGCAGACAATCAGAGGCTGGGTCATGGGGTCCTGGGTCATGGTGTAGGCAGGCTACCAGACTGCCCTTTTGACAGTCCATGCGGACTCTGTGCTGCAGCCTGGCCATATGAGTTCTGAGCCTGGCCCTTCCCAGCTCAAATGTAGTTTGTTTTGACTCAGTAATAAAATACTTTTACTGATCCAGTGTCTCACAGCACCCAGCATGATCTGCTCCATGACCTTCCCCATCACTGAGATCACACTGACAGGCCTGTAATTCCCTGCATCATCCCTGTGGTTCCCCTTATAGCTGGATATCACATTTACTCACCTCCAGTCAACTGGGATCAATATAGATAGTCAGGACTTTTGATAAAGGATTGGAGAGCACTTGTGCCAAATCCCTAATGTGGATCCCAACAGGCCGATAGACCTGTGGGTGTTTAAGTGATGTAGTAGATCACTGACCATTTCCCCTTGATTTATGTAGGCTTCACTGTGTTGCTCTTTCCTGCCTTCCAGCTCAGGGCACTGGATACCCAGAGAACAACTGGTCTTACCATTAAAGACTGAGCCGCCTTAAAATTTTCCTCATAAATTATCACTTTGTTTCCCGCCACATCCAGTAAAGGATGATTTTCCTTAGCCTTCCTTTTTGTTGTTTTTAGAAATACATTTTTCATTGTCTTATACAGTAGCCAGGTTACTTTTTTGGGGGAGGTTTTTTTTAATGTTACATCCCCTGTTTTTCTTGACAAGGTGTTCCTACACTTTAGATGAACATTTGTATTGGGACAATCTTGCTTTTTCCCATCATCTTTATTTTAATTCCATTCTTCCTGGTTAACAGCTGTTTTTACTTGACTGGTGAGTGACACATGAGTTTGAGCTTTCAGGGCAGTGGTGTTGCGAAAAAAAAAGTGAAAACTTCTTGATTGCTTTCCATGTGTGAGGAAGTGACTTCATTCATTAATAAAAGGAAATCAATTAAATGCTTTATAAAATCAGGTACTGAAATGCATTGCTATGATGAAGGTGATAGTATACTTCTGGCATGCATAGATGTCATTAAAGACTAGTAAATTATGACCATGTATCATGTTTTCTGGCTGGATCAGTAGTATATAAAGAATTCAAAAAGCATTGAGCCATACATATATTGCAGTTAACAGTAAAATGCAAAATGAAGCTAGTAGATGGTATTATACTCAGAGGAGCTGTGTATAAATCCTAGGAGAAGAGTACCTTATTTATATTAGCTATGATATGAAGCAGTGGGCATGGCATGGCAGGCTCCAGAAAATCCAAGATATAGGATTAAACTATGCCATGGCATCTTGCCAGCATCTACTTTTTCATAATTTTTTTTTCTTTTCCAAACCACTAGAAAAACTGAAATATTGCAGTACTGCAAAACTCGAAAACTGCTCAAAAATAAAATACTTGTTTAGTGAGGCAAAGACTTTTAAAATATGTGGATTATTAAATATTTCAAGGGTAAAATTATCTGCTACGGTCGCTGAATATTGGCCTTCTGAATAATGCAGATTTCTGACACATTTATTGATCTTTTTTTTTTCTTTTTCCCTTCTAATAGTATGTGCCTCACTTACATATGTCCTGAAGTAAAGTCTTTGAATAACATCTTCTGTAAGTGGTGTTGCCATGATCTGTTCTTCCAGATGAAAGGTCACTATGATGTCAGCAATCTGATTCTTGTGAGTTCTTTGGTCAGCTGTTTGTCAATCATCACCATAAGTCCTTTTTCATACTTACATGTGGTAAGTCACTTTAAAAACGTCTTTAAGGGAAAACTATTTAAAAACAAGTCGACCCACCATTATCAGTTTAATTCTAAACAATGTGGTGATCCTGCATTTTTTTGATAATATGTAAATCAACATAGTAATCCAAGTAATCTGAGCATTGTTCCTTTTCTGAAGAAAACCTCCATATCTCAATAAAACACTTAAAAAAAGACAACATGAAATTCTTTGTGAAATTCAGTGTGAAACTGTATTTGCTGCATATAGGAAAGTGGTCCAATTCTGCAATGCTTTGATGGAAGCATTTGTGATTTCTTCTCATGAATACAGCAATAACTTTGGCTGATTTTTTGCACTCAAAAATACCATAGTTAAAATGTGTTATCACTTATTGAAAATTTACCCTATTAAAAAAATGAAAAGTGGAAAAGCTCAGATTTTTTTTTTTCATGCTGTTTCTTTGATTTTTATTACTGACATCATAAAGCACATTTGAGAAATTTTCTTCTGTTACTATTCACATCAATAAAGGTAAGGTCAAGAAAATGGATTGAAGATTCAAGTTTGAGGTATCAAAAAAGAGTTTAGAGAGGTTCCTTACCTTTATTTTAACACCTGCCAGCAGAAGAATTACTGTTTCTGGACTACCAGGTTGTAAATATTTACTCATATACATGCAGCAGAGTTTGACTCAGTACTTGTCATGGTACTCATATGTAGGCTTGTGAAGATGTTAATATTTTTATTCCTCCTTAATAGCTATATGTAAATTTAATGTTAATATTCCCATGTATTCCAAATTAATCAGAAAAGGAAACACTATGGCAAATACAAACTTTAGAAATAGAGGCAGAAAAAAAGCAAACAAAACAAAAGCACAGAACAGCCTTCATTCAGCACCTGAAAATCTTAAAAAGGCAATAAAAGGGAAACGTCCTGCAATCTTGAAATTTCCATGTATATTCTTCAGTCCGATAGGAAGTTCATTTTCTCCCTCATACTGATTAAGAGGAACACACATATACACATTATGCATAGATGTGCTGGTTTCAGTTGGGATAGAGTTAATTTTCTTAGCAGTGGCTAGTATAGGGATATGTTTTGGATTTGTGCTGAACACAGCACTGTTGTGTTATCAACAGTCTATTAGCCACACAATGTCACAGGGGCTACTATGAAGACTTGATCGCTTCATCCCAGCCAGACCTAGTATAATGAACAATAAGATACATGACTGGAAGTGCTATGCTATTTTGCACCCCCAAGAATTTTGCTCCATCCACAAAAATAATTCTTAGAGTGTTATTTAAAAATTAAATAAGTAATGAGCGAGTTGAAGTATTTACATTTAAAATTATAGAATCAGCCAATATGAGATATTTCAAATCATGTTAAAAGCAAACAAGGTTATTTTTCAAAAGTTTTCTGATAAGAAGACATTTAATTCTTTGAACTTCTGACAATACAGAAATAAATAACTTGAAAAAAACTTAAGTAAAATGAAAACAAACAAACAAAACCTCTTCAGGGAAATTTCAGCAAAGGAATTTTTTTCCCGAAGTACTGATTATTTTGTGACAGCTGCGCAAGATAGATTTTATAAAATACTGAAAGCAAACAGCAGGCAGTATTACTGGGTTTGTCATGATGATGTAGAATGATAAATTATTTTTGCAAATGCTGGAAAATGTGAATATTCTCATTTTTCCCAAGTTGAAATTCACTTGAGATTTGAGAATATATTCAAAACTATACTTAGAGATGAAGTCCTCATGTTCTATATACTAAGAAGACAGAGATGTCAGTAACAAAGAAGATGGCACCAAGACATGCCAGAGAACTGCATAAGGGAAGAATCTACTACACTTATTTATGTTTAATTAAGGAAAGAACACACACACAAAAAAATCTTTCATTTCCCTTATTAGTTTTTTTATAACTGCATTGGATTAAGCAGAGAGAGAAATAAACGCAAAAAAAAAACAGCCTAAGGGGGTTCAAAGTGGAGGAGATCGCCAGACTGAGGTCTGAACAGGGCCCTGCATTGGAGCAGGTGGATGTGCCCCAAAGGAAGCTGTGACCCCATGAAGCAGGCTCCTGAGAGGACCTGTGACAAACCGACCACAGCCCCCATTCCCAGTACCTCTGCACCACTGGGGAAGCAGATAGAGAAGTTGAGAGTGAAGCTGAGCCTGAGAAGGATGGGGGGAAGGCATTTTTAGATTTGATCTTACTTCTAATTATCCTAGTCTTTTATTAGCTGGTAATAAACTAACTTCCCCCAAATACAGTCTAATTTGTCCATCACTGTAATTGCTTAGTGATCTCCTTGTCATTATCTCAAGCCATGAACTTTTTGATTTTTCTCCCCTATTTTGTTGAAGGGTAGGATTGCCAGAGCATCTTGATGAGTACCTGGCAATCTGACAAGGTCAACCTATTTCAGGTTACTGGCCAAGATCAGTCCACCACATTTATAAAAGAAAGGATGCAAGTATCACAGAATTTTTTTCTCTGGAACTGTATCAAGATATAAGAGTAAGAAAATTCAAGTAAAATCAGACCAGTGTAAAGGACATCATGACTATGTAAGTACATACATGGAACCTTTGTAATATATGATACCTTTTTCTGGATGAATAGTTTATCCTACATAAAAGAGGTCTTCCTGAATAAGACACAGCAAATAAAACAAAATGAGTTGTGCAATTGACAGCTGGGAGAATAAATAAAGATGTGGGAATGAGACCATCATGAAGATTAAACCTCACTGTGACAGTGAGTTTGCAAAAGTCTTGTGCACTTTTGTAACTGCAATATTTCACCTCATGAGGAAGATATGGTGAAAACTCATATAGTACAATGTACAATGACAAAGGAGAACTTCATGAATAAAATAATTTTATATTCAGGGTAGACCTTTGACACTGAACAGAAATACATATTAGAATTATGCATTGAATGGTGAAGATAATGAGAAGCACTATACAGCTGCCTTATGTTCTCAATATTTATTAAATTCTTTATAACATTTACACAGAAACCATGTTTCACTCACTATACAGGTATCTATACACACAGACAAATACTAGTATATCTACATATGTGTCTACAGATCTTACATATATACATACATACATACGTATATATATAAATACATATCTAAACATCCACAAAAGCTCCCCTTTTCTTTTGTACATGCAGCATGGCTGTGCATTTTGTATATCTTCCAGAGATAAAGGTCAATCAGCTTTTCACTCAAATTAAAAACAAACAAATAAACAAACACACACACACACACAAAAACCCCAAAAAAACCAAAATAAAACAAACAAAACACTCCCCCTCAGTTTTCTAATGAGGTCTCATATCAAACACATAAACAAACATGACCATATTTTGGCAGAGGTGTTGGACTAGATGATTTCCAGAGGTCTTTTCAACCTTAAAAATTCTTTGATTTTGTGATGAAACTGTTAAAAAGTTTATGTAAAACTGAAGAAGCAGAGATTTCTGAACAGACTTTCTTCTTTTGGCCAGGTGCATGAATTTGCAAGAGCCTTCTGGTCCAAATTTTGCCATCCCACATCTGCTTCCATCCTGCAAATATTACAAAGAGAGGTGAGCACGACTGTAAACAACAATCCAGGTAAAATGGTCTTTCAATCTTTCAATCTGAATGGTTTAAAATCAAACTCTATGAGTTAAATCTGAACATCTAAGTTATCTGCTCATAATCATCTGGTGGAAGCTCTTTCTGAGTAGGGACTCTGTTCTACATCAATTTTTTATCTTGTGAGACAAGACTGCTTTAGTGTTCTGGCTGAATTTAGCTTATTACTTCTCATAACCCTACAGTTGTCATGTAGATGGAAAAAAAAAAAGGAAAATATATACGAGGAAGTCAATATTCATAGAATGGACTGGGTTGGAAGGCACCTGAAAGATCATCTAGTTCTAATCACCCTGCCATGGGCAGAGGCACTTTTCATTAGACCAGGTTGCCCAGGGTTCCATCTAACCTGGCCTTGAACATTTCTAGGGATGGGGCATCTACAGCTTCTCTGGGCAACCTGTTCCCATGCCTCACCACCCTGACTTTAAAGATTTTTCTTCCTAACATCTAATATAAACCAACTTTCTTTCAGTTTAAAACCATTTCCCCTTGGCTTTGGAATAATTCTGTTTGACTTCTACATAAGGAGCTAGTCTTGTTTAGAAAACTAAAACATCTGGAGACAAGAGTGAAAAAAAGAAGACCATACAATATATTTTCTCTTAGTATTTATGGAAGCTCAATTGTTTTTGTCCTTCTACATGGGCATAATTTACAATTACAAGCCTTAACCCCTATTAGAAATAAAATGCTATTTGTATCACCTTTCTGTCAGACTTCTGTCAATCACTAATTCTCTTTAACCTCACAAGTAACAATGATTTTTCTCTGTTTCTTTTTCTTTCCCATATTGATTACATTATGACCTGTTGAAACAAAGACTATTTCTTAATGTTTATTAGGAGTTTATTTAGAACAGTAAGGTTGTGATCTGGATCAGAACTTTTAGTAAACAATAATAAAAAGTGTATTTGTCCTTTGCCCATTTTATGACGATATCTAAGTATGCATGCAATTTCACTCACAGAAAGTAAAGTAACTTTTCAAATCTGAAAAGTGTTTTGCACTGGCACATTCTTAATTTTATTAAGGATCTACTTTTCAAATACTGATCTAAATTAGCAGACATTAAAAAAGACTGGGTCGAATTTGCCTCAAATGTATTCTCAGCCTAACATGTCAAACCTATTGCTATGGCGAGCTGGTTTATTATGACTTTTTTATATTATTTGCCTTAATAAAAAGGATGACTTTTCTATTGCAAACAATAGGAAAGAAAAAAATGTCTCTAAAGTGCAACCTACAATAACAATGGAGTAGATATGCAATGTTTATATTGGTTTATTATTATTATATGTCATCAAGGTTTTTTAGATATTTGTGCACTTTCTACTTTGGGAAGAATAGGTTTATGTCTCATAAACACTTAACAAGCACTCCTGCACAATTATTTTGATAATAAAATATTGTGACAAATTACATTCTAGAAACAGCTTCTGTTATTGTTTCTATGAGCAACCCAATAACCTGAAACAATTGGCATTGTCAGGGAAGATTACCAGACCTCAGGTAGACTGCAAGACAGCAGAATGTGACTGAGAGAAAAGAAACCTATACAGAAGGAGTTCTACTGATTCCTTCTTTCTGTTATATAGAATTCTGTTATAAAGAATTCTTTCTGTTATAAAGAATTCTATACCTACAAAATTAATCAGTAGTCTTCATGGTGTGTATATGTGTGTGTATATATATATATATATATATAGCCATAGTATATATGTGTATATGCTGTATGTATGGTATATATACATATAACATCCAGAGCTGACATTGAGCTTCTACATAGTTTAGCTTCAGATTTGACTCAGATCTAACCTAATATTTATTTTATATATTGGTCAAAGGAAATGATCTCTGATGCTTGTGCTACAAGCTAGAATGAGTAAAAAGAAACAAAAAAAACCCAAAACAAACAAACAAAAAAACCCCACAAAAAGTAACAGCAAGTAAGTACGAATATATAAAGAATAGACAACTCTTAAAAGGCACAGACCCATAAGAAAAACAAATAAAATATTGGGATGTTAAAGTGGCACAAAAAAAGCATTTCCTAAGAAAACAGTTCTCAGAAAAACTGTCATATATCTAGGAAGAAAACCAGATAGAACACAAATTTCTAAAAAGTTGTGAAAGATTTACAAAACAATTGAAGGAAATGATCAGGATGGAAAATCAAAGCAATGTGTCATAAAGAAGAGAGCTAGCTAAAAAATTATCCCAAATGTGAAAATGCACGCTTAGGATCTATCTTAGGCTGTGTAGTGTGATGCTCATTTGTAAGTTATGAATAAACCGGAAGGAAGTCTTTATGCAAATGAGTTAAGTTCCCAGTGCCAATAGCTATGCTGCTAAATAATTGCCTAAATGGATTCCAGAACTCTAAAATAAGAGTCAAGAAATGTCAAAACAATAAATACTGCAGCCAGAATGTTAAGAGAAAAACAGTAACACCATCGATTTGCACTAAGATATTCAAACTTTCTATATAAATAAAAAGGATAATTTGTCCTTTCAAGCTTTGCTATCAACAATCTCCAGCTTTGGACAAGACTGCAAACAAACTCTTGGTTGGTAATACTATCAAGATATTTTAAACCAACATTGAATAAATTATAACATATTGTGCTCTGTTGCATGAAAAACAAAGCAACACTGAACCAGAACAAAGAGGAATTTCTGAGGAAGTAAATATATATTTTCTTATTTTATGGATACAAGATTTGGATCCAGCTGGGTATGTTTGCAAACAAAGTTGAAATATGTGGAGACGTACATGTGGGTAGGAGTGATGTAAGCAGAACAGGATACCGAATCAGAGATCTATAATAGCACTATTAACAAGGGTTCCAGTTCTAGGGCTTGGACTATAAGTAGACCTTGGACTGCTTTTTGTACTGCTAAGAATGTAAATGCTTCTCCTCCAAATTTCCACTGTCAGCTTCCTAGCTGTCCAAAATCCTTTTTTGTTGTACCTTTCTCCCCAAAAAGCATGTTCCTCCAGTTTTCCACCAGCCTAAGTATTCTTTTTTCTCTTTCAAACCTATTTTATCATCTCATCCTCCTTCAGAGGCTTTCTTTGTTCTGTTTTCTCATTACTTGCAGACAAAACTCTGATGCTGGCTGGGTGAGCGATAACTAGAACAGCATAGTATAGCACTGTGTAGCATAGAATTGCATAGCATAGCATAGAATATTTCAGTTAGATGGACCTACAGTGATCATGTAGTCCATATGCCTGATCATTTCAGGGCTGACTAACAGAAAAAGCATCTCATATAGGTCATTCATTGCCCGAATGCTTCTTAAACACTGACAAGTTTGGGGCATCAACCACCATTCTAGTAAATCTGATCCAGGGTTTGACCACCCTCTCGATAAAGAAATGCCTCCTAATGTCCAGTCTGATACTCCCTTGGTGCTTTGAACCATTCCCACGTATTCTACCCCTGAAGCCTAGGGAGCAGAGATCAGCACCTCCCTTTCCACTTCCATTCCTTAGGAAGCTGCAGAGAATAATGAGGTCACCTCTCAACTACCTTTTCTTCGAATCAGACAAGGCCAAAATCCTCAGCCATTCCTAAGGGCATACCTTCCAGTCCTTTATACCAGCTTTGATGCCACCTTCTGAACATATTTAAAGATCTGAACATCCCCCGTAGATTGTGAAGCCCAGAACTGCATACAGTGCTCATGGTGAGACTGCACCAGCAATAAATACAGCAGGATAATCACAGCTTTTAACTGACTGGTGATGGTTTGATGCACCCCAGGATGGGTTTGTCCTCTAGGCTGCCAGGTCACATTCCTGATTCACAAGGAGCTGCTCCTGACCAGTACCACCACATCCCTTTCTGCAAGGCAACTCTCCAACCACTCCTCTCCCAAATGTGCCTGGTGTTACTCCATCCCAGGTGCAGAATATGGCATTTATCTCTGTTGAATTTCATGCCATTGATGATTTCCAAATGCTCTAATTCCCCTGCAAGGCCTCTTGCCCTTGAGAGGGCCAACATCTCCCAGTTTGGTATCATCAGCATACTTAATTCAACATCTTGCACTTCAAGGTGCATTCAATTCCTGTATCCAGAACACTGATAAAAGTATTGAACAGACCTGTCCCTAGAATTGAACTATGAGGAATACCACTAGTGACCAATTGCCAGCCAGCTGCAGCCACACTCATTACAACACAATGAGACCAGCCCAGAACATGGTGAATCTGCTCATTCTACAGCTGGACAACTTGTCCACAAAGATGCTTTGAGGGTCAGTATAAAAAGCCTCATTAAAATCCACAATAATTCTTTTTGAAGTAAATCTTTCTGCCATTTGGTAATTTTGAATTAATTCTTTGTGCAATCAACTTAGTTCCTCACTCTTCAAGTGATGTAGGCAGCTAGAGGCAGTTAATCTTTTCCACAAAAAGGACTTGTGATCCTGGTTAGCTGAGAAGCAGGAAAACCCCCCACATTTGTGGCTTTATCTGTAGCTGTTTCTTCCCTTAAGCAAGGAATATTCTAAATTAGCTTTTATAGAGCTGTGCATCTGTACTGATGTAATACACCTACACAGCATCTGATCTGGCTTGAGCATACCAGCTCTGTACTACATTATAAACTGTGGTTATTTACTAAGAAGCCTCAGGGCTAAGACAAATTGTCAAATCATTCAAGTCATCTAAGCTAATTAATTGGCTATGTTCTTAGTTTGCCTCTGACAAACATGAAGTAAAACGACATCTTATTGAAAGATGTTGTGGTTAAGGCATGCTCTCTCTGGTACAGCCAGATACCAGGGGTTTTAATTCAGGCTAACTCATCAGCCAAGATAAACCAGATATTTACCTGAGTCTTTAGACTCCATGTAGCTAGATCTACCCCTTGAATGTAGTGGCAATGGTACAAATGCCACTGTTCTTCTGCATGGGCTGCAGTTGTCTTATAAAATGTTTGTGGATTTGGATTAGAAGCCCAAGTAACATTTCCAATTTTTTTTTTTTTAAAGTAAGCCCACAAAGTTAAATACAGTCCCACAATTCTGATGACACTGATGAGAATTTGTGACTTCTGGAAGCCTTTCACACCAAGTTTTTGCTGTCATTGCCTATGTATCTCTTTCATTAAAAAAAAAAAAAAACAACCAAAAAAACAAACCTCATTTGTGTAGTCAGTACTTTCCTATCATGAGAGAAATTCACTGAAGAAGTCAAACATTTACAGATTTTTCTGCCGCTGGACACAGTCAATAACTGTCATATCTAGGTTTGTAATATTAAGATACCACTGGAGAAGTCATGTAGGTATTCTTATCCATATGAAAAAGTATCACTTGGGCAAAACTTCTGTGTAACTTCCAGAAGAAAAAATAAATACCAGTCATGGCTTCAGCTCTTTTTGTAAATATTTTGGAAAACCAAAAAAACTGTTGAGGTGGGTGATGTGGAGATCTAAGTGAGCAGTTTCATCAAGCAATGGAGAATCCTTCCCAAGGCATAGGGGCTAATAGATCTGCATATGTAAGGAAAACTTTTTCCCTATGAGGCATTTAGTATCTCAAGGCAGTAACTAAAAAAGGAAGAGATATTGCATTCTCAATTTTGTGTGTAAGACAGGAACTAGCACTTGGAAGCCTTTTTGCCTTTTGCAGCATTTCCATAATAGTTTAATTGAATGACCTCGCTATTTGAATACTTTAGTCTGTCAGATGAAAAAATAAAACATACTGAGTCTGAGATCATAACAAGAGAAGATGATTTCAAGTCCTTTTTCACTAATAAAGAAAGTAGACTGAGATGTTGATTCTTAAAAAAAAAAAAGAAAAAAGTTCTTTATCAAACAGCAGGGGGCAACGAAACATAAATCAAAATTAAATAGCTTCTTTACAAAGCAGAGGAAACATAAAATAGAGTATGACTATCTGAACATTCTGTTTGCTTTAGTGAATGTTTTATGAGCAGATAAAAATACAATGGGGATATTTTAGAGAGGAAAAGTATGGAGAATTTTTCATGTAACCTACAAAAGTATATGAGCAGAGCTATGTGTAGTTTGTGATGTGTCAAAAGTTCAATAAATTTTTTCTGTAGAAATTTTCAAACATTTTTAAGTGGCTACCAGTTTCAGGTCTATAAACACCCTCATGTATCTGTAAGTTTAAGGGTATAAAAGCTATATACAAAAATAAGATTCCACTGAAACAGAGGCTAGATTTCCTCTAAAAAAGAACATTATAATATCTTACCACTCTTTCATTGTAGCGTATATTTACTGTATGTAATTAGAAGTTTCTTGTAATTTTAAATTTTTATACAAAACAGTGTAGTACTTAAACATTTGTGAGCTTTATTTATTGTCAAAAGTACTAACTAATTTCAAATTTAAATTCAATTATCAATATATGCTTCAATTTGCTTCCACAGTATGCATTTCAGAGTCAAATGTGTGCAACTGTACATTTGGTCATTCAAATGAAAGAATACTCAATTTCTTAGTTAAGTATATAAGTTGAGTATATATGGAGTATATAACATGCACTTTTGTGTCATAGTCATTTATGTAAATAATGTGTTCTTGAACTTCTTAGGTTTGTAACATCAGGTCTTTAAGAGACATAGTGTTACTGGTGCTATACACATATCATTTGTTTGTATGAATGGTGAGCAAGGTTTATAGTAGGATGAAGTATAAATATATCTTATATTTTATCTTAAATATCTTTTCCTAAATATCTTGTATCTGCATATAGGACCATTAAAGTCCCCTACAAATAACAAAAGGTGTAATGTGTCTGTCATAGGGACCATTTTAGCAGTTGCATTCCAAGAGAAATTAAAATGGATGAGAGTCAAAGAAGACCTAGGCCAATTGCCAAAGCAGTGTTGGGAGATGATCTATATGAGAGTCTCCTCCAAAATAAACACTTTCAGACATTGCAAAGCTTTCCACTAGACCTAGTACTTAGTCTGTACCAACCTTTTCTGCCTATAAGTACCAGAAAGGAGAATGAATGCTTACCTCAGTCCCGGTATAGGATAATGAAAGTATCTAGTTGCCTGTGCAATTTGTTCATAACTAGTCAGTTGGTTATATCTCTTACTAGCCGAGCCTATGCATGGCCAAAATCCAGGTGAAAACTAAAATAATTAATTTTGTTCCAATGAAAAGATTGGGATGAATGTTTATGTCTGATACTAGGAAAAAGAAAATATTTTAAATGAATCTTGGATTTTCTTGTCATGTCATCATGCTCTTTTCTAAGGTAGTTTCTTTTTAATCTACTTGCTAGAAAATTGGCCCTTTGTTGATTTATATTATCTGTGCCTATTCGCTTCAGTAAACAGGACCCGTTATTACTCTGGACACTTTTAATGGCCTCTTCTACATTACTAGAGACCACTTCATGCTATTTCCAGCACTCCCTTTCTTCTCCCTAAACTTTTATCTTTCATCTACTCTGTTAAATCAGTTAAGATTTCCAATTCTTAGTCTAGGTTTCACAGGGAGCTCCAACAAGACCGCTGCCAGCAACAATACCAGTCAGCCACAGCAGCAACTCTTGGCAGCTCCGGCACTCAGAATTGTTTTCTGCCACTCCTGGAGCAAGAAAGATGGAAAACTGCATTATGCTCTTTTAAGTAACATGCTGTCCTGGTTATAGTGGCCAGGACCAGTTTGTCACTGTGTGGGGATGGCCAGAGCTTTGTATTCTACACCCTCTATGTCATTTTTCATGGACCTCTAACAATTGATCATTTGCAGCAGCTGCCCAGGGCACACCTGGCCCCTCAGGCTACAAGCTGGGTGTTTAGGAACTCTGTGAGATAAGGAAGATTTCTTGTCTTCACACCAATGACTAAGGTGTGATAACTCCCCTCTGGGGAGTCATTAACATCTTCACACCCAGCCTGAAGGATCATGTCTGCTACTGGGCCATCAAGGAGTATCTCATGACTCACCCATTTATTAGTAAATCACCCATTGTGAAACTCCTCACCCTGGGGGAGATACTGGGCATTCCCATCTGAGCCCAAGCATATATAATCTCGGGGGTTTGGGACTTCTGTGACCACTTGTGGGATCCAGAGGAGGACCAGGATCTCAACAGGACTGCAACTGCCACTCTTGACCAGACGGTGGACATCATCCTCAGCATCTGGTTTTCTTTATCCTTTTACTTTGTACTAAGGGGTGGGCCACGCGGTGCTCAGCACAAAGGCTGGTGAGCTCCATCCTGTTGGTGCCCCAGGGTGCTGGTTTGTACATCTGTTTTTGTGGGTCAAGCAGATTTTTCCTCTACATCACTGTACTTGTTGTGATCTTTTTATTAAACTGTAATTCTGACTTGCAATATCTTTTGAAGCTGGTTTCAATTCTCCTGCTGGTTTACCTTTAAACCAGTACAGATACATAATATTCCCTGAATCATGGAGAGACTATTAGATAAAATATTTGTTTCCATTATTGTTTTCTTTTTTAAAACCCTCTAAACACTGACCATTAAAAGAAAGCATAACACAAGACTAGATGTTATATTATGTATCACCACATAAATAACCTTTAAGGCTGTAAAATGGACAGTTTATACTAAATAGTAATTCTCATACAGATAACTATTCTGTATTTTGACAACCATGTACGCTTTTTTCTTTAATTACATGACCACATGCTCCACTCTTTGTACTTTTTCTTTTAAAGAGATAATTAACCCTGACATGTCAGAAAGAAAACATGGAGAGGCTGAAGTAATACTGCATGGAGGATAAGTCTGTCATCTCTCAGGTCCTTAATTTTTGCAAATTTAAATATATTAAAGTATTTTTTAAAATTTCAATTACAATCTTTTTTTTTCTACAATATAACTTCATACAGATATACAGATATTTAATACACTTATACTGATGTTTTAATATTTATGTAACTTAATTATTCTAAACTTATGTAAATCTTATTTGTTGTCTGAAAGAAAATTATCTAATAATTTTAGCCCTATGGGGCAACTGCAACTAACAATAATTTAAAATCCCTTGAAGGCTATGGCTACTACTGCTATAACAAGGAGAAACTTATTAATTTCCATTTAATTTTGGTTAATTCCTAGGAATAAAAGGCTTTAAAAACTGCTAGTCTCTATCATATGTGTGATTACATTTGTAATGGAAAGACACTGTATAGGAACACACTTTGCAAAGCATAATTTCATAAGTAATGGAAGGAGAGGAATTGCACACAAGTGTTACACAAAATAATAGTCTGAGAAGGAATTAGATCAATGATTGTCTCTGAATATGTACCTAGCTGCTGTCAAAAGACACTAATTTATAGTCCTTCTGTATAGTAATGTGCATTTGCATGTTTATGAAGATATATCTATTATAACTAATAGTTGACTATAAATTTAACGATGTTCTAGATATAGCAGATATGTTTCTAAGTAGTGTCTGCAAAATGTCACAAACATTTTATGCTACATTTTGTATTCCACTGTAAAGCTCTAGTGTTGTCATATTACATATTTAGCTTCTAAAATTGATTGATTGCTTCAGAGAAAAGTGTATATGGTATTCCACTTCTTATCTGAGTCAATGTTTCTCTCAATACTGTGAAGTAAATTAAAATAAAGTGTTTAAATCTACTGCTTATGATAAAGAAGACCAAATCTTATTCTAATAAATGTGAAATACAACTTGTCATGTTCCTTTCACTTTGTAGAAATGCTACCACAAGGCTTAGCCAGTTAAGTCTAATATGTTGACATTTATTTTTGCTGTAATAAATGTTAGGATTATATTTTTGCATTAAATTCTGGCATTTTTAAAGATCACGATGACAAGTGATTTATTCTTCAAATCATTCTGGTTTGTTTTTACTTTTTGAATATGGATTTGGCCGTGTGTCTCCAAGGCACAGTACAAAGCATATTTCATATGTTTTGCAACTTATTAGTTTGATTTAAATCCACTTTTTCTGTCAGGATTTATGCAAGGCTTTCTTGATGTTATTTGCTCTGAATTATTGCCCAAAAATAATCACATGGAATCCAATTTCACACAGGCTGTGTGGCCTATGAGGTCTGTCACTGTAAAGCTCTAAAGCTTTTAAAACTTTTTTCAATTGAGGTGATTCTTCATATTTGCTCAATATATAGTACTGTCTTGTTTTATTTTCATATTTACCCCTTCCTCACAAAGTATGAAGAATTTGATTGCGTTCAGTAAGCACTGTGTGGTGGATGACTCTGGCCATACATAAGGACAAGGAGAGAGCAGTCCCAATTACCATCACAGACAAAACAGGCTTAGCTTGGGGAAATTTGTTTAATTTATTACCAGGCAAATCAGAGTAGGGTAATGAGACCAAATCTTCAGATGCCTTCCCTTCACCCCTTTTTCATTCCTGATTTTCTTTACCTGTCCCACCCTGAAATGCAGAGGGACGGGGGAATAGTCAGTTCATCACATGTTGCCTCTGTCACTCTTTTCAGGGAGAGGAGGACTCAGACTCTTCCCCTGCTCCAGGCATCCTCCATGAACTTCTGCAATTAAGTCCTTCCCACAGGCTACAGTTCTTTGCAAACTTCTCTAGTGTGGGTCCCTTCCACAAGGTGCAATCCTTCAGGAGCAGAGTGCTCTGACATGGGCTCCCAAGGAGGTCATAAATCCTGCCAGCAAACCTGCTCCAGCATATGCTCCTCTCTGCAGGGGCCCACAGGTCCTGCCAGGAGCATCCCCCTGCTACGCCATAGAGTCCTCCATGAGCTGCAGGTGGATCTCTGCTCCACAGTGGACCTCCATGGTGACCACAGTGGACAGCCTGCCGCACCATGGTCTGCAGGGGAATCTGCTCTGGAACCTGGACCACCTCCTTGCCCTTTTTCTTCACTGACCTTGGTGTCTGCAGGGCTTTTTCTCTCACATATTTTTACTCCTCTCTTCTCTGCTTGCAGTTGCACAGTAGGGTTTTTTTTCCCCTCTTCTTAAACATGTTATCAGAAAACTAAATTATTTAAGAATGCAAAATAAATGAAGGACCAATATGCAGTTAAAACTGCACCCTTTCAAACCACAGAATTGCAGAATACTAGGCTGGAAGGGACCTCAAGGATAACTTTGTCCAACTTTTCTGGGCAATATTGCAGTCCAGACAAGATGGCCCAGCACCCTGTCCAGACAAATCCTATGCTGTACTTGCTCATTCACTACGTGTGCAATCTTTCCATGCATTTTTACATGTATTTTGATATGTGTTCCTTGGAATGAAATATGAAAAAAGAAGGGTTCTTGAGTTTTGGAAATATATTTCTCTGCTCAAATGGCTCATTTAGAATTGACCCTTACAAAATAGTCCACAAGGTTTTGTTCTTCAAAACACTTAACAAAAGCTCTTGTAGTATTCTATTACTTAATTTGGATATATAAACATGCCTAGAGGCAGACTTAATTTCCAGCCTGTCTATTTCTGAATACTCCTTTTTACCTTCATTTAGTACAGGTACATATGCTGGCAGAACTGCACTGCAGGAAAACTTATTTACCCCCAACATTAAAACAAACAACCCTCTTGAACAGTTAAAGCTAGCAAAGTGATTCTTTAAGGCATTTTCTTTCTTTCTTCCTCTCTGTTTTTTTTCTGTTGTTTGCCTGTTTTGCCTTCAGAAACCATTTTAATTTTTAATTGAATAACTACAGGTTCCTTAATTATATTTGCCCTAAATTAATAAAGGTGTGGTGGTTTGACCCTGGATAAATGCCTGGTGTCCAGCAAAACCCCTTCAAGGCCTTTCCTCCCCCCTTCGCCTT
>JAWWMP010000132.1:54422731-54438813 GCA_035047865.1 Dendrocincla tyrannina | reverse complement strand
TGCTGAAAACGCAGCTACGCTGGGCAGGGCACATCTCCAGGATGGGGGATCACCGCCTCCCTAAGATTGTGCTCTATAGGGAACTCACCACCGGCTGCCGCAAGAGAGGAGCCCCAAAGAGGAGATACAAGGACTCCCTGAAACAATACCCCTGCCTTGGTCATATTGACCCCATCCAGTGGTCCACCCTGGCCTCCAATCAAGAGAAATGGAGACACACCATCCATAATGCTGCTGCTTCCTTTGAGAATACACGCAGAATCAGTCTGGAGGAGAAAAGGCAATGCAGGAAGAACCGTGCCTCGCCACTAGTGCCAATGGAGACTTTCCGCTGTGCCTTTTGGAACCAGACTTGCCTACCTCACATTGGCCTTTTCAGCCACCAGCATGCTTGTAGCAAGAGTGGGTAGAGCCCTTGTAAATCTTCATTCGCGAAGTCTAGCCATGATGATGATGATGAACTGTTTCAGGAAATACATTTTTTTATGAAACAGAAAAATGTTTGCTGTTTCGGAAATTATGAATAAATTTTCATTTTAAAATGGCAGAAACTGAGAAAGGCAGGGCCTCATTTCTTTTTCCTCACCTTCTACTTCCTTCTGCATTTTGACCAAAAAAACTAGGCCTGTTCTGCAGTCCTCAATACTCAAAAAGTGTGACATAAGAGCCAAACTCTGTCTGACATCAGCTCTGTAACCCATTATTGACCTGCAGGCCCATCTGTTCCTAATCGAGCCTTTAACCATCAGGATTGAAGGTAAACTAGGTGGCCTTCATTGTCACACCCAGAGCTGTGAAACCACTCGTGGTATGGCTGATGTCTCCCTTCACAAGATTCCTGGTGCCCCATGGATGAACAGCAGCAGATAATAATCGACTAGCTGGACAAACCTCAGTAGTATCTCCATGTCATCTGATATCTGAGCCTCAGGCAAGAATCAAATCTCCTTAGACAGCAAACAGTATTGGCAGATGGGGGCTTCTGTTCCCCACAGGAAGGAGTCTCGAACTGCTGTTTTGCTTTGATGTTGACTTGCATTTCAGGCTTGGCACTGCTCTAGATGGAGTTTTCTTCCCTCACCTTCTACCAGGGCAATGAAGCTGTTCTAAAGTTGCAGATCTGTGTCTTTGTTCTCCTACTCTTTTTCTAGAGAAAAATCAGTCAACTCACAAGACTGGAGATGGCTCTTCCTCTGCTTAACCTCTCTGCTCAGCTAAGTAAAACCTGCACATATTCAACTTTATATCCTTACATCTAGATAAAGTTAAAAAATTAATATTTTGGTGTAAAGATTGGTTTTGTAGATCTTGTAGGATTTTTTGCTGTTTTACCTTTAAACTGAACAAGATAAAATATGGAATCATTCTGAAGGACTGGTGAGTTTAGAGAGTTAACAAGTGACTAGTTTTTTTCCTCCCTGGAATGAAAGGAAACAATGATACAAAATATAAAAGTGTGTAACATTCAGACTAAAAGAGGACAAAGGCTAAAGCTTTTGACCAGAAATTTTTATGAATGAAAATGACATTATATTAGAAATTGGGGGGGGGCGGAGGGGGAGGGAGACAATAAAAGGGGGAAAAAACACAAACAACAAAAAAAAACTTAGAAGAGCTATATGTATGAAAACTATAGCTGTGTTTGAAATATAAAATAAGGGTTTATGAAATGTTTTAATTTATCATGTTAAGGCTTGCTGCTGTCTCACCAAACCCCCATTTTTCTCTCTTTTTAGAAATTTAGCACAGGATAAGACAAGGTTGTTGACCACTCCAGTATCACACCCAGAGGAGAGGATGTTGTTTTTGTTTCCACATGCTTAAGAATGTCACATTACTGCTTGGATTCTGTAGGCAGTTAATACATTCTTAGTTTTTCCTTCCTGAATGCGAATGCTTTTATATATAAGGAGGATGAGGGAATTTCAAAGGTGGTTTACATCTAAGCTTTCTAACATAATTTTCCTCTAGCTCTTTGTTAAATACATGTTTAATGCAAAGGAAACTAATAGAACAAATAAACCTATAAGTGAAAAATTATTTGATCATAGCTTCCAGACAAGAAGCAACAAAAAAAAAAAACTAAGTATATGATTGTATCACAATTTACAGAAAAGTAAATCAGGAAGTTTGCACTGTAATAAAAGAAATTACTGTTACAATAACTTGGATACCAAGATTTCAGATAGACTGTCAAGATACAAGAAAAGAAAGAACAAAAAAAGAGAAAGATAATGAATGTATCTAAATTAAATTGTGCACACAAAAAAAAAAGAAAAATCAACTAAGGAAGTATCTGAAAGAAAATGAATGTATTCCTTTAAGCATAATTCTTAATAAAATGCATGAGTGTTAATACAATACAAATCTAGAACCAGGATAAGACAAAAATAAATATGTATTGTATAGCAAGAATTCAAAAAATCCAGATGTTTTCTGCTAATACTCTAATATGATTAAACCTTGTTTCAGATTTACCGACATTATTTGCTATTGTATTTTCCAAGGGGTTTTTTTGTAGTTGTTGGTTTTTTGTTTGTTTTGGTTTATTTCAGTTGTGGGGTTTTGTTTGGTTTTTAACATTAAATATTTATTAGTATGGTGCTTTGTTTATTTTCCTGTTACTTCAGGGCTTCTACTTGAGAATTTTTATGTGTATGTTGGCAGGAAAAGATCTGCTTTGGGGGGGAACAAGAAACTTGGTATGGTTATGTAGAGTTTCAGGGGAAAAAAATAGCTGATCTGGATTCTTTTCTGTGGATAATTTTTTTTTCCCCTAGTCCTAGCCTCTTCAATATAGAAAGTTTTGAACTCACTGATAGCTGGAAAATCAAGTAGTGGGATTCTTTGCAAATATCCCAGGTAAATTAGAGAGACCAAGAGTACAAAATCTTTTTTTTTTTGTCATTTGGAAGTAATCTCTATCATGATTTGTGTAATAGCATTGTTGGGAGGAATTTCTACTTTTTTCTCTAGAATTCCTTTAGCACTATTGCTCTTAAATGTGATTTTGCAGGAAGGGATGTACTACACTGTGTCATGTCCCATACTGAGATTCTGAACAAAAATATTGGGGAAAAAAAAGAAAATTGGTAGTTTAACATTTATTTGGCCTTTTCCACTGTCTGTAGGACACTATAGACCTCTCAAGGGTACTAAAGTATTTTATCTTAACACCTAATTCTGCTGATAAAAAAGCTACTGTATTTTTTTGACTTCCAGAACACTAAGTCTGGTGCTTTGGATTAAAGATTAATAAAAGAAAATTACAGTTCTTCTACAATTTGATCTTTATTCTAAAAATAAATACTTTCCTACATGTTAAACCTAGCAGTTCCATTTTCCTTTGAGCTCACTGTTACCCACTAGCACTGACAGCTGATTCTGAAGTTTGTGTACTGGTGAACTCCAGAATTAACTTTATTTAATTCTTCATCCATATTCTAACCACTCTGACATTAGGAAAAAGACAGCACATGAAAAGATAAATTCAAGCCTGCCAGTCCTCCTGTTCTGACAAGCAAATTTAGTGTTCCAGATACTCAAATTTTTATCATGCCTTGAATTTCTCAAGAATCATATGGCATAGAGACGATTGTCTCTACAATAGCTTGGTAATGAGCTATAAATGAAAGAAAATTTATTCAGGACAAAAATCAACACAACTTTGAAGCTTCCATAGTAAATATTATGAGTGCTAACCTAAAGCCAAAGAAATCAACAATTAATTGCCATAAAAGATAAAAATATTCATATTTTGAAGTACCTTATATAATTAGAAATGGGACAGAGAAGTTCAAAATTTAAAAAAGTCAGTTTTGTCACGTTCTCTCTTTAATGTATTTTGGTAAGTATTTGCTGTTCAAACCAGCAAACTAACTTTCAGACCGTGCAAACACGGCATTGAAAATTATAATGACTGGATAGTGAAACTAATGACAGACTTTAAAATAGATTTCTTCAAGGTTAATGAATTTAAATTCCCATATCCACAACCTTCCAGGCAGTAAAATTCTCCCACTTTGAACCATTATTGGTACATTTCTAAATGTTCACCTCAGCATAAAATGCTGCATTATACATTTCAAAAAAACCCATATTTTTCTGTGGTATGTAATATACAAAGAACAGTCTCCTCTGTAGCAGCCTGAAGGCAAAATTTCAAGGTTTAAAAAGCAGCCTCTAGAGAAGCTTAAAAAGATGACAAAGTCAATTAAGTTATAAGAAATCCTTTATTTTTATGAAGAGGAAACATATGAGGAATTTTATTGTCAGTCAGTACTGTAATGCACGTTTCTCCCTTGCAATCTAGAAATTCTGACTTCTGTTGCAAATTAACTGCTACAGTTCGAACAACTGAGATGCTCCAAAGAGGAACACTATATAGTCCTTTCAGTGTCTGTTGGAAAAATGAAATGTATCTTAATTTAGGGGATGAAGCCTTCTCCAAACTGTTTTATTACTTAGACCTTGATAAATATGTCACAAAAAGATTTCTTTATTTCCAGGAACCAAGACATTTCAGACAATGCATACAATTACCCACTGAACTCAAAAGCAGGCTGCATCTTTGAAGCAATCAATTCAAAATGCACTACCAAGTGTTACAGTGATAAATGAAGCAGTCAGAGACTGTCGCTAACACTTTTTACTGAATGACAAAGCACAGGAAACCTTCCACAGATGTTGAAATTATGAGGGAGCAAAGGAGGTGCTTAAATCCTATTTCCTAAAAATAGAAACAAGAATCAAGCTACAAAAGGAGCCTACATTTCATATGTGAAGCCCAACTTGTGCTGCACAGTGTTTAGTACTCCACTGTTTTATGATGAACCTGATACTTACATTGTGGTCCATAATAATGCATGCTCTCTAAATTTTACAGGTAAAAAGTCATGCTACATTAAAGAAGCATCACAAAAGCATTTTTGAAAAAAAAAAAAACATTATATTAAAATGTATTTAATATGCCCAAAACAATATTAAGTTTTCCATCGTATTAGTATTCTCATATATTTTTCTCTGTTGTTTGAGTTAAACATTAGTAATATCTGGGAATAAAACATTTTGTTAATTCTGAAATTTTAAAACAAGATAAAATCAGCTTTGAAATATAAACCAGGGAGACATTATAGTAATTTTAATAATTAAATTGTTGTACTGATTTACTCGTGGTAGATCAAATTGCACTGTGCTACAGGGTCCCTCAGGGATCCTCTGCATCTTTTATGAAAAGCCCTTTTTTCTCTGCTACTTCAAATCACACTTCCAACAATTCAAGACCTTTTCTTATAACTTTCATCCATCTAAACAAAAGAGCACTATGAGCTCTATGACATCTCTGGGAGGTAAATATTGGGACCAGGATTTTGTGAGATGTTTAAGTTGCTAATATTTCATGCTTTGTCACAGCCTGGCTGGCCCACTCACACTGCAAATATATATATTATTAGAGGTGCTATCTTCTTGCTTTAATTATATAGGAATATGGGAAATTTAATATATGTTCAGATACGTGTATTTATGAACAATTCCTCAATATGGTCAGTATTTGTCAATTTGCTTTTTACATCTTAGCCTTTTTGGGTCTTTTTGATCTCATCATATGCGGCACTAGTAGCATAACAGAAGGGTATAAGCAAGGTAAGTCCCACTTAATGGTTACAAACTTCCTTGTTCAACTGATAAATGATGGATACTAGCCTTGGGATCGTCTTAATTGATTTTTCACTTAAGCAAGATCTCTTCTGAGGGATTCTTGCCACTTTTAGTTTTGTTACACTTTTGTGAGATTCAATTAAGGAAGGACATTTTATAATCTTACTGTCCTATCAAATGCTCTTCATAATTTTACAGCTTTGGATAAAACATTTGCTACTTCTGATAAATACCTTGGACTGGGGACAAAAATGTTAGCAGAAACTGTTATTGCCTTTGGAAAACAAAACTTAGAACTAAAAAATTATAAGAATGAAACTGCCTTTTAGGAATTCATCTTAATGTGGTCATTTAGTGCACTGGTTCATAGAAAGGTTCATGTTTAAACAGATGAAAAGACAAACAACTTCAAGTCTAGAGAGAGAAAGAGGCAATATTAAGATGAAAAGATTTAAATGTAGCTAATGGTCATGATGTACTTAGAAGAATTAAAGATGCGAAATCTGCTGTACAATCCAATGAAATTTCACAGACAGTACCAGCTATAGGATATACATGGAAAAGGAAAATTATTTTTTTCCTAAATGCCTGTAACTGTTTTAATGCTGAATGACAGTATTGTAAAAGTGATTTAAATTAGGGTTTTGAGATATTTGAATATTTAATTAATTTGTGATTTAGAAGAATATGTCAATCTTCTGTGGACTGATATTAATGTATGTGATACATGTAGAATGCATAAAACTGTAGGAACAATTAGTTCTGAATTAAGTTGGTAAGTACTGGGATATATAAGGAAGACTGTTGCCAGCAGGTTGAGGGCCCCTCTACTCAGCCCTGGTGAGGTGCATCTGGAGTAGTGTGTCCAGTTCCGAATTCCTCAGTACAAGAAAGACATGGAGCTCCTGGAGCAGGTCCAGTGGAGAGCAACAAAGATCATCTCTCTTACTAAGAACTGCTGGAAGAGCTGAGCCTGTTCAGCCCTTAGATGAAAAAACTGAGAGGGGACCTCATCAATGTCTGTCAGTATCTGAAAGAGGGTGCAAAGAGGATAGAGCCAGGCTCTTCTCCGTGGTGCCAGGCAATAGGACAAAAGGCAAAGGGCAGAAACTGATGCACATGAAATTCCACCTGAATATGAGGAAGAACTTCTTTATTGTGCAGGTGACCATGTATTGGAATGGATTGCTCAGAGAGGCTGTGGAGTCTCCCTCACTGGAGATATTCAAGAACCATCTGTGTGCAATCCTGTGCAATGTGCTCTGGGATGATCCTTCTTGAGCAGGCAGGTTGGACCAGATGACCCACTGTGGTGCTTTCCAATCTTACCCATGATTCTGTGATTCTGTACTATTAAAGTGGTGTGGTGAATATAAGAATATGAAAATGTTGCTATGTTTTAATAATTGAATAAATATATACTTGCATCTGGGGTTTAGCTTAAAATTGTATTAATTACTTTATAGGAAGCAAATCTATTGAGGCAGAAGTTAATTGGTCTTGTCTAAGAAATGAGCTAAACTCAGAATAGTTTCAAAAATTAAACTGCAAAAATTAAGGGTAATATTTTGAAAATATCAAAATATTTTGCTTTCTCAATAAAATAATTCAATTTGGAAATGCTAGTATGTTTTATCTGCACACCCTGAAAATGAATTTTATTCTCTACAGAAATAGAACAAAGGAAGAAACAAAATGAGGTAAATAAATTCTGAAATATTTTGTTCTAAATAGAATAGACAATTCTTGTTAAAAATCAATTCATTCATGAAGAACATGGTTCATGTTGTACTGAAGTAACTAAGAGATTATATAGAAATATATTGTTTCTATTAATAATGGGTCCATCTTGACTTGGTGTGAGGAACTGCACTTTTTTAATTGCCTTAAAACATTGCTACTATACCAAGCTATGCAAACCTCCTGCCAGGACAGTGAAGACAAAGGCTAAGGAGAGGAGACCATAGCCCACAAACTGTTACCTTTGAAGGCCTAGGAGTGAATCTTTGGGGGTATGATATTTCTCTGGGTGTGTGATGCCTATCTAAAGAAGACCAGCAGGGACTCTGTTGTGTGTGTGATGCTCATCTCCTACAGGGACAGGCTATGTCAAAGGAGGTCCCTGTGTATATGCATCCATGACGACCCTGGAGAAGACCTCAGCTATTAGCAGGGGTGCCAGCACCTCCAGCTTTCAGGAAAACCAACATAACTGTGCAAAACAGTCCCCTCCACACACGCACACAGGGGAGGCATCAGAAGGGTTTCTGAGGGTATGTAAACCCACAGAATTTTGTGTTTTGTGGGCTTCTCTCCTCCACCATTTCCCAACAGAAAAGGACACCAAGACAAAAAACAGGCTTGTAGTGGTGACCTTTTATTTTTTTTCTCTCTCTTTCTTTTGTTCTTTTAATTTTTATTCTCTCTTTCTCACTTTTCCCTTACACATTGTCTTAGGGGGCTATATTACAACCAAATATACTCTAGATAATAACAATCAAAATTACTACACACCTGTTTTCATTTGTAACTAGATTGTTCTAAAATAAACTATATATATATAAATATATGTAAACAGTGATCATAGAGTATTGATTTACTTTAATACACTCCAAGGGATTTAATAATAAAACAAAAGATACTCCTGCCTGACAGGATGGGTCACAACACTTGGATTGTGAACAGAACCTCTTATATTTCACATAGCAGCTGATCATAGGATTGGAAATGCTTACCGTAGTCATCAAAGCAATTATCACTGATGGAAACAGAAAAAAATATAGACTTCTTTAAAGATCTTTGCTTATGATTATTTTATCTATTAAGAAAAAAAGTGATATACATAATCAAACCTTAAACAAGGTTGAGCAGATATTCTTATTTGGTTTTATAACCTTCTTTATTATCTTTTCAGCTGCAATATGAAAACACTCAAATTCCCACCGGTTAATTGCTGCTTTGACAGCACAAGGGCGATAATCACTGTCTGTAGAGGCCAAACACCAGTTTATTATAAAGCTTCTTCAAGGATTTCCTCCCTACTGATGGAATAAGTCCTCCTTTCTTATGAATCCCTCCTCCTACGCTTCTATTAGAAATTTTCCACTGTCCCCTTCCTTATGAAGCAGACCTGTCTGCTATCCTTACACTGGAGGTAGTCTTGTTCGTCTTGCCCTTCTTTTCCGAAGATAGTGGCTCAATAAAACAACACTTAAAACAAAGGTGTGCAGTTTTCATGGAGCAAAACTACTGGACATTATTCAAAAAGATTTACCAGACTACCTGATCAGAAGTAAGAAAAGTCCCTACAGAGCTCCTGAAACTGTTTAGGTCTCTTTGTCTAGATTTATCTGTCAAGAACTTCCAGGAATTGAGGACTTGGGTTTCCTGCCAGCAAATTTAAGGAAGTGGTGACTAAACTAAAAGGATACTGATATCTCTGTTGCAGCTAGACTCTTTATGAAATCATTTATTGATGATGAAATGTTATGTATTTTTCACCCTTTCTGTTACATGTGTGTAGTTGCAATTTTGTATATTTTACACTCAAATAGAGCTAAAGAAGTATGCAATTGATACATTTATTTCTCTGTTCCTAAAGGACTATCTTTGATAAGAGTAAGTTTTACTATGTAAGTGTTAATCTTCATTAGTTGCTATGTGCGTTTTTCCAAAAGATGATAGTTCTTATCAGAACTCACATCTTTGGCAAGGCAATGAAGCCCTGCTGATGTCAGGTTATACTTTCTATTTCTGTATCAAAAATATTTCCTTCTCATCATTTGCAAAACTATACCTTAAAGAGAAAAATGTTTCAAGTGTGTAGGTAAAGTTCCATTAAACAATGGAGTGTAAAATATCTGCAAATAATCAGGCAATTTGACTATAGCTATTGTATTTGTACAGATAGTGACAAAGATCATATGCCCAAACCTTCTATAAAAGCTGTATATGGTTTTTTTTACTATTTAAAATATGTGTAATGCACAAGACACACAACCAAAAAGACACCTTAAGAAGAATTGCTTTGGACCTAATTTTGTAATGTTATATTCTGATACTGCCACTGCACTTCAAAAAGGTTAGTTTACTATGATGAAAGCCAATTAAACAAAATGATTCTTAGGCTTTTTGTTATGTTTTAGATCAGGTCTATCAAAGGTCATAGTTTTAAGTGGTGTTTCATCTCCTTTCAGTGTTTTACTGGTATCAGTAGTTATCTGTTCAGAGCTATAAATTTAAATATCACTCTTTTAAAACTAGGGCAATATGTTTTTCTTTTTTCTTTCTTTTTTTTTTTTCCTATGAACATAAAAGATGCTCTAGGTTATATTTATTCCATGAAACAATTTAATGGAATTTCCTTAAACAGCATCTGTAAAACCTCTGTTTCTTCCATTTCTTACAACACAGTCCTCATCACAGTCCTTTCCCCTCCCCAGGACCAGATTGCCTTGCACCAAGATAAAAAAAGTGCACTTTGCATGCCAAGTAACCTTGGAGCTGGATAGGTCAAACTGCCACCAAGACACCACCTGCTGCTTTTTTATAGAGTTGCTCAGTACAGAAGGTCACAGCTAGTTTTCAGGTGAATTAAACCCTAAGGGCTCGGTAAGAATTTGTACCTTACCTTCTTCTTGGAAGAAAATGGAGATGGTGGGGGAAGCAACTTTAATCTGTGGAGGACTATTTCAGGGAAAAAAGAGACCATCAGCGATGATTATTTATACAGTACTAATTACCAAATTTGAAGCTTATTTTACACTTCTATTGGACAACACTAAGAAAGGTTTCCAACTTTTGTTTCAAGAACTTCTCTGAATTTATATTGTTTCAGGCACTTCTTTTCTATGGTTTAAATGTTCTTCCTGAACTATGAGTACCTTGTGAAGAGATAATTTACATGTTGTCTTAGTTCGAGGGAGAACTAAGATATCTATGTTGGCCAAGAAATTATCCCTCTCCTTTGAATTTAGAAAACAGAACTTTAATTAGGGAAAAATATATATAAAGAAAAGGATAACAGTTCTTAACCACTATATATATATATATCTATATATCTATATTCCGGAAAAGAACCAAACAACAACAGTTTGTAATAAACCCCTCCACCCCCCAAATAACTAGGCAAAACCGTCTAAAAGGTCTTTTTTGGCTACCCCCAAAGGGGGAAATGCAATTATATCCACGGGCAGCAGGTGGTGCTGTGGCACCTCCGCTGTGGGCCACTCTCTCCCAGGGCTTGCAGTAATATTTACAGACAGCAGGTGGTGATGTCGCGCCTGGCCGGCTGGGCTCCCTCAGGGTGGTGGCAGGCAGTTGGTTCTCAGGTTGATTCCCGTGAGAGAAAAATTGGAAGGCAGAAAGCAGCAACAATCCTGTCTCCGCAGACGCAGGAAACTGGGGCATTCTTCCTCCTTTTCCTCATGATAAATTGGTGGTGTTTATAGTCGCTTACGGATGAAAAATGGCCGAGTTAGAGAAGGGAAGAGGAACACCATCCAGGATCCAGAGATGCCAAGATCCAGGGAGTGTGTGAGTCATCCTCCTCGCTCCGCTGAGAGCTGAGCTCCCTGACCTGCGCAGAAAGCCAGAAAACACCAACCCCTTCCCCCTCTCTCCCCTGCTGGGGGAAGATCGAAACAAAGCCCTGGCCAAGGCAGATAATATCAGCAAATGCATGTCTTTTGTCTCCTTTGTTAAACATCTTTACCGACGCTGGGACGTTGGCTCCAAGCTATTTGGAAGGAATTCCAGCTTGGGTTTGAAACTGTAACACATGTATTTGAGGCAACCTTAATAACTCTTTCTACACTGAGGTCCATGTTTTCTCTAGTTTCTTTACCTACCAGTTTTAAGAAGTTGTCAACTATGAAATTCAATATTTGAGAAAGTAAAAATTGAAACAAATTTTCAATGAACTACAACCTGACAATGGCAAAAAGAAATATATTGTGACTTCCATTGCTGGATCAAAAATCTCTAAATACACTGTTCCCCACCTCACTCTGTTTCATCTGTTTATAAAGTACTATGTCCTAGACAGCAATCTCTTGGGGAAGAATCATCCTTTATGCCAGATTTCTTAAATAGTCTGCAATAATTTCTCACTAAAATATATCTCTAAAAGATACTGAATATACTATATTTTGCACATTTAATGAACATGAATGAAACTCACAGATTATTCTGGTTTTCCTCTCCACTCCTTTCTCCCTCAAAATGAACTCAGAGATCATAGAATCATAAAATGATAGAATGATCAGAATCAAAATTGTAGATGAGGTCAGTGGTATTGTGAACACCAGACAACAAAGAGAAAAAGAGCTGCAGGGAATTAGGTCTCACATGTTCTAGGATTTACAAAATTACTCATTCAATGTTTACATATGTTAGTATTGAGAGCCCTGAAGCCTAGTTGTGACACTTAGTAAATGTATCCTCAAAACTTATGGACAAAATGAAATAATATATGGTAGAGAATCCAGAAACAGAATGATTAACCAAATATGCATTTCATATAATTGGGATATCAGGGTCAGTGTTGTCCCACTCCTAAAATGATGATCCATTGATGAGAGCATATGCTTTCCCATTCACAACAATAGTTATATTCATTAATCAGTATATGTCTTTATTTATTTGCAGTTTACAAACAAAAAAGTCTAACATTTTAATTAGAAATTATTTTAGACAATAGAGCTGTAAGATGGTAAAACTTGGGAATCCTCGGAGATACCTGGGACACAGACTGACAATAAAATGAGTATATAAAGAACAAGCTGCTGCTTGCCCTGGAGGTCTCTGAATCTGCAAGGATTTAAAAAAATCATCTGTGAAAAGTGTTAGGAAGAAGAGAGTTTCAAGGAGAAAGTATAGCAGAGTAACTTAAAGTAGATATTTAATTTTCCAATGTTAAATCTTGGAAAGAAGTCACTGTGTGACTGGCTCAGATCACTCTGACAAGGCTCATCTATTTTCTTGTTTTTGCCATAATGAAGAAATATCAAAAAAAGGGACCAAGAAGCCTAAAATCTTAAAACTTTTGGTATGCAAAAACATCTCTCCAAAATGAATGTGACTTGGAAATTTAAAACTCTCATAAATGTCCATAAAACCCAGTCATCATATTCAGTGGTATACTAGAAAGCCTTAAAAGCATTTGGTACTTCTTTTATAATCAAGCTTTTATGTATGAAGAGTAATTTAACTGTCTTCACAGCACTTCTCCCTCCAAAAACAATGACAGGAAGAACACATTAGATAACTTCTACAATATTCTTTCTTTAGCGGGAATCACTAAGAGCTGCAACTGTTTAACATCTCCAAAGAAAGCCTATTAAAGTATACAGCATTACAATAAATTAAAGATAATGAAAGGATTGGAAAGTATTCAAAGTTATGAAAAAATAAAGAGGTTTCCTAGTGTTTTTTTTTTAAAAAAAAAAAAAAAGAAAAAAGTCACATAAAAATAACTTGCTAAAGAATGAATTTCTTTTTGGTTTTAAAATGGAAGAAAAACATCTAATGTAGCAGAAAAATGAAAGGTACTTTTTAGACTGATGGCTTTAAAGAAGGACCTGCCAAATAGGTTGCTATAATTTCATGTGTAAAGCTCATTGAATGCTCTTAAAGGAGAGCAATTTTTGCTAAGAACAGAGAAAAAAAGAATTTCCCAATGTTCTTTTCCTCACTGCCTGAAACAATCCAATGAAATTTTAGGTAAGTAAATTTTTTGCACTTTTTTTTGATATTGAGATGCTTGAAACTTTTCTCAATTTTTCATATTTCCATGAGATATTTCTTTAAAACATTATCAGAACAGTTGCAACTAGCATAAAAAGGTCGGCCGTGTCCTCTGTGTCTGAATTGCCTCTAAATTTCCATACCTTATGAGTCACTGAATGTCCAATTGTGTCTAGAGCAACATTGAGTTTGGGCTCTTGTCACATACATAGATAGACATACATGCACACATTCCCTACATCATTTGAAAACCTCTGCACTAGCTCTCACATCGTTACTAATAATTAACTGCTATTATGGTGCAATAAAAAGATATACATTTGAAACCTTATTTGCAATGTAATACTATTGTTTAAAAAGCTAGTCTTAGATTACCAAATCCATGTAGACTTAAACTTCTGTACTACACAAAGGTGTAGTATAAAAGAAGGCAATGACCTATCATCCTTTCCTGGTTTCTCTTGGTTTTTATATAGTTTGACTTCCTCAGCGCCTCTGTTCTCAGCTTTTGAGAAGGCAGATGTCCTAATCCATTTCACTTGCTTTGCAATCACTATTAAAATTTTCTAAAAATTATTTTGGGTTTTCTTTAAGGATTTAGAAGCTTTCTATTTCTTTCTTTCTTTCTTTCTATTTTACTTAGTATATTCAAAGACTCACTGAACTTTACATGCACAACATTTCCATTTTACAGTGACTTTCCCCATGTCTGCAAACATAATTTATAATATTATTTAATATAATAAAAGACATTAAGTTTCTTAGCACTAATACAAACACACCTTTTTTTTTTTTCCCCAAACTGGTAAGAATCACCTTCCAAAGCACAAAAATTTAAAATTCAAAAGTCCTTTCTATATGTAGAGGTATGCAATGTTTGACTTCACTGAAATTTTTGACTATATGAAAGAACAGAATTATAATAACATTTTTTTTTTAAAGTTTGTTATCACTTTATCACAGTGGTCATTTTAAATGAAGATTGAATTGTACCCAAAAGGAAAATATGGTAAAAAGTTCAAGAAGAAAAGGTGCTGAAGAAAGAATCTCTACATATTTGCTGTCTCTTAGGAAGAAAACACTAAAATTAGAAAAGACTAAAGAAACAACTTTTAAGCTAACATCTTTTTTAAAGTTTCTTAAATCTTCTTAAAAACCACCTAGAGACTCTGAAGAAAGGAAAGCATTTTGAAATGACAACTTCTTCTTCTCTATTTTATAGTTAGTAGGGGGTCTGAATTTCAAGTGTTATTATTCAATGTTTTCTTTTGTTTTGTTATGCCTTGTGAAGAAAACTACAGCAGATTCAAGCTTTAGTGCACATAATCTCATACCAAAGTGCTCTCATCCATTAAATATTTCTTCAAAAAAACAAAGATCTAAGCCCTAGCTCACTTACAGCCCTGAACACACACTTAAATATGATTTTACTAGACACCATTTGCATTACATTTGTGTGGTCAGATTTTGGTAGTGGGGGGCCTATGAGAGCACCTTCTATGAGAAGCTGCCAGAAGCTTCTCCCATGTCTGGAAGAGCCAATGCCAGCCTGCTCCAAGATGCACCCACTGCTGGTGAAGACCAACCTAATCAGAAATGTTTCTAACACCTCTGTGATAACATATTTAAGAAGGAAAAAAGTTATTGTGCAGATATAATTGCAAACAGAGAAGAGTGTCAGGAGAATATGTGAGAGGAACAGTTCTGCAGACAGCAAGCTCAGCGCAGGAGGCACTGGAGCTGCGGTTCCCCTGCAGCCCATGGTGCAGACCATAGTGAGGCAGCTGTGCCCCTGTAACCCATGGAGGTCCAGGGGAGTGCAGAGATCCACCTGCAGCCTGTGGAGAGAGAAGAGCCATGCCAGAGCAGCTGGATGCCTGAAAGAGGGCTGTGAACCTGTGGGAAGGCTCCTGGAAGCAACCTGCAGACCCATCAAGAGAGGAGACCGCACTGGAGCAGGTTTCCTGGTAGGACTTGTGACCCTGTGGGAGACCCACATTAGAGCAGGATGTGCCTGAAGGACTGTACCCCATGGAAAAGTGACCCGCACTGAAGCAGTTCATGAGAACTGTTGTCTGTGGAATGGACTCATATTTGAGAAGTTTGTGGAGGACTGTCTTCTGTGGGAGGGGCTTCACATTGGAGCAGGGCAAGGACTCTTCGACCAGCAGCAGGAACAACGTGTGATGAACTGACTGCAACCTCCATTCCCCATCTCCCTGTGCTGCTGAGTGGGAGGAGATAGAGTTTGGAAAGGAGTGGGAGGAATGTGCTTTTGAGATTTGTTTTACGTATTATCCGGCTCTGATTTGGCTGGTAGGAAATTCAATTAATATCGCCAATGTGCATCTGTTTTTTCCCTGATGGTATTTCAGTGAGTGATCTCTCCCAGTCCTTAACTCAACTCCTGAACATTTATTATATTTTCTCTCCCCCTGTCCAGATGACAAGGACTGATATAGCAGCTTTAGTGAGTGTCAACCCACTACACCAGTATTACATAATCTTTCTTTAGTGGGAAAGTAAACAAGAACTGTGCAGAAAATAAAGAATAACAGGTAAAATTAACATTACTGTTGACAGAAAGAATATCAGAAATGTCTGCTGTAGTAGCTCAAAATGGATTTGAAAAATTGCTGGGTGAAGCTGAAGACCAGAGTTAGAAGAAAAAGCAGTAG
>JAWWMP010000132.1:54409915-54422010 GCA_035047865.1 Dendrocincla tyrannina | reverse complement strand
CCAGAGTTAGAAGAAAAAGCAGTAGCATTTTAGGTTATCATGGAGCATATTTTGGCCACTTATTTTGAAAAGGAAATTGAATACAAGGTTTCAAAGAGGAGGGATCATCATATGAACGATTCACTCTATAAATTTATTAAAATATAGTCCCTGCTCAACATGGAGTTAAGCAAAAATTAAGTTTTAAATTAAATAAATGAATTAGTACATGTAAAGGTGTTAATAAAAGTCATAGATTTTCTACACTGTAGGAACTTCACACTCTGCTAGGTTTCCTATAACATGTATGGCTAAAGACTAAAGGCATACCTTCAAATAAATTTCAATATAAGGAAACAATGAATTATCTGGAATCCTGGTGCCTCTGATCTGACAGAGACCCACATTTTATTTTCTCTTTGTAACTAACTATGTGGTTTGTATAAGGTTTTTATAGTTTTGATCTTAAAGACTGGAGTGGAGTAATAGAACTGTGGGAAATACATTATATTTCATGGTCTAGGAGCATTTGAAGCATGTCAATGCCAATACATTTTCTTAAAATAATGTTAAATTCATCTAGCACTAGGAAATGGAGCAAGTCTTAAAGGCTCACAAAGTCAGAGATGAAGAGGAAATAACCAGAATCACCAAAGGTAATCTTTTAAAGTATTTATAACTCTACCTGTAGCTTTTCTTAGTTTCAGACTTCTTTATTGTCACAAGTTCACCCATTCTACCTAACGTCAGTACATCAGCCATAAAACTGGAAACCATTTTTTTTTTCCAACATGGGGGCAGATAAAATGATTTAATGGCTCACTTCAGCTCTGACTTTGATCTTGTCTGAAAAATCTAAGCAGTGTTGCAGAATTATTTTGACTGTTACTTTGCTTGTAAAAATTTATTTAACTGAACAGTCCCATATAATTTTCCAAAGAAGTAATAAGAAAATTGAACTGCTAACCTCCCCTAAAAATGACAAATTTAAACGTTATTATCACAGACCCTACTGCTGGTTAAATGATTTTTTAATTGGCAGTGCAAAATTGAAGATATATCTATGAAGCAAGATAATCTAATTAAAGGTATGTAATTGAGTCACTGTTAAGGATAGGGTTCAGAGTGGCAACCTTGACACTGAGCCATTCTTAGGCAGTTTTTTAAAAGGAAGATCTTGAGGGTTTTTTGGTATCTCTTTTAATTTTAATACTTATGAGTAAAATTGTTAAATTTTGTAGGAAGGTGTTGATTTTCTTGAATCTTCTGACAGAAACCAGGCAGATTTCCCAGGACAAGGTTTCCTGCCAGCAAGTCTAACTCTGGCAATCAGAAAATGTCAACTATCTGCCATGAAACTGGATACCTCATCCCTTAGGAAGTCTGTCTTTAACCAGGATACTCCATGAAGAGAGGGTTTCTTGTTGGAATATTCAGGGTATCTAAATCCTGCAGCTGAGTTGGCAGGAAGTTTTACATTTCTGATATTCTGGCAGCATCTGCTTGAAAAAGATTTCTTTGGGCTTAGACTCATTCAGCTTTGCATTGGTAGTTAGGAAGCTGAGAATTCAGATCTAAAGTGGGCATTTTATTTCCAAGTTAAAAAATTAAATATCACTTGGTCTAAATTATTTTTTAAAAAATTGTTACTCTGTGAGAATTTCATGAAGGAATGGATTTCTGAGTCACCTTCATACAGTTTCTGGGGTTACCAAGTGTTAAAAGGAACAACACAAATAGTAAAGACAAATCTAACTTAAATCATCATAATGAAATTTTGTTTTGCTTTAGAAAATTTGAACTTACATCACTCTTTTCCCATCTGCACACATAACTTTAGCTTTTCAACATTTTGTCAGCCCATTTCAAAATATTTCCTCTTTGTGTTAACAGGATCAGAGAGCAGATTTCAGCAGGTCAGGTGTATGTTGACATGAATAGAAGAATTCAGCACACTGATTATCTCTCAGCATAGAAAGAACTCAAGGTTTAATTTTTGCTCTCTTCTGGTATTATACTCATCAACATTTATCTGTTTTCATATTTTCTTGAAGAAATGACTGTGTTTCAATAATGTGTTCTTCATGACTAGACATTTTTTTCAAAATATGTATTATAATACAAATGCTTATAAAACATCAGTGGTTGAGCCAGAAAAAAAAATTGTTTTCTAAAAAAATAAGAAGAATAAAAAAAATAAATGTTTCACAAACTGTTCAAATTAATTTCTTTTACCTCTGAAACATACTTCAAATTTCATGTAACTCTGAGGGCAAGTGATGACATACAGTTTATGTGTTGTGGGTGGGGTTTTTTTCTTTGTTTTGCTGGGCTTTGTTTGTTTGATGCGTTTTTCTCATTAGGAAATTCAATATTGGTTGGTTTGAAAAAAAATAGTGATTGGAAAAGTTGCAAAATCAAAACTTTGTAAGTTATTATCTTACCAAGGAACAACACTTCATCTTTGGAGAACCTACTTTTATTATTCACTGAAAGATTAGTGACAAAGTGTGTCATTGTCTTTTCTTGTTCTATACACCATTTATGTCCTGATTATAATGCTGAGTCTGAAAGGAAAATATCTAGTTTTATAAGTTAGATACCTTCCTAATATCATGGTCTCCGCATAAGATTTTAAAATTAAAATAAATTAAAATAAATTTGAGCTGTGAGTTCAGGTAATCTCACTGTTTTGTTATTTTTACTGCATTTTGGTTACACAAAAGTGCTGTGAAGTTTCAGCTTGATAAATATAACTGTCACCAGGACCTGGGGGGAGGAATAGAGGAGGAATTGTTACGACCTCTCCCTGAAAGTGAGGGGAACTGAGGTTCTTGTTAATAGATCCCAGGGAGTGAATGACTGGTGTTTATAGATAAATATATATGTAGGGTTTATTTTAGAGCAATTTGATCACAATGGAAAGGAGGTATGTAGTAATTTTTGTTATTTTCTGAAGAAACAGAGCAATACAAAAGCATAAAAATAACACTTAAGAAAATGTATAAGGAAAAGAAAGAGAAAAAAAGGGTAAGAGTAGGAAAGTATCACCACCTGTGGATCCAGTGATGAGACTTGACAGTTGTAATTTCAATATCCATTGGTGATTGCAGTATTGACCTGCTAGGGTTGGGTGAAGCCTGCCAAACATAAAAGTTCAGTGAGTTAATATATGCTCAGGTTCAGGTGGGAATGCCCAGGTACCTTCCCTGGGTGGGCTGTTGTTTGCACTGTCTGATGCAAAACTGTGGATCACATGCAGTCCTTTGGTGGAGGGACCCACAAATAAGTCTGGAGGTGCTTCGGAAGTCTTTGATGGTTTATGACACCTTTTAAGATGTGGCAACTACCTCTCAGGTCAGCATAGTTGAGCCAGTTATGCCCTAACAGAAGGAATGAATTTGGTTACTAGATTCTCACTGGTCTCAGGATCACATACCTTAGTGCCTGAGCATATACAAAGGCAGGAAAACACTGGCCCAAAGAATATTCAGGCAAAGAATTCAGTTCAGCATAAGCAACTGAGAGTTCATCTTGGTTAGAATTTGAATAATTTTTACTTTTACTGCTTTTTATTTATCTAATCAGTAATTAAAACATGAGAGAAATATCATATTTATGACTATCTATTTGCAATCTGTAAATATTTTGAAGCACAAATTATTGGGAAGCAGAAGTGAGTGAGAGATCAGTGAGAGTGAGAAAGTGATCTACTTTCACTTCTGTTTATCATTTTTTGGCCTGAAAAAGAGTGAAATTTGGGGTGTTTATGGCATTTAATTAAGAATAATCTTTGTTTTCTTTTACATTTCATATCAAAATACATTTCTTCTCTGTGGTTAAAATTAAAAACTGTCAACAAATTCACATTCATATAATTTAGTCTTTTGGGATTAAAAAACCTATATCTGTATGGAATACCTGATGGATTATGCAAGCATTGTAATATGCTGGTTTTGGCTGGGATAGAGTTAGTGTTCTTCATAGTAGCTGGTATGGGGCTGTGTTTCGGATTTATGGTGGAAACAGTGTTAATAGCACAGGGATGTTTCAATTTCTTTGAACAGTCTTGAGGCGGAGTCAAGCCCTTTTCTCCTTTTCATGCCACCCCACCAATGAGTAGGCTGGGGATACAAGGAAGCTGGGACACAGCTGAGACCACTGATCGCAAGGCACCCTAGAGATATTTCATGCCATATGATGTTGTACTCAGTACATAATGCTAGGTAAAAAAGAGGGAAGGTGGGCATGTTTGCAACGATGGCATTTGTGTTACCAGGATGGAATCCTCCTTTCCTGGAAATGGCTCAACACCTGCCTGCCCATGGGAAATGGTAAATGAATTCCTTATTTTATTTTGCTTTTATGTGCAGCTTTTGTTTTACCTATTAAACTGTCTTTATCTCAATATATCTCAAATTCTGATTGTCTTTGATTCTGGTTCTCTTGCCCTTCCCACCACGGGGGAGTGATAGAGTGGTTGTGTGGTACTTAGCTGCCAGCTGGGGCTAAACCACTTTTCATGGGTCTTAGTGGAACTATCCAATCATATATCCAATATATCTGATTATAGTGATGCCTGTGCTGGGAAGAAAACATATTTTGGTGAATTTTAAGAGAAAAAGGCATGCCACTGAAATAGTTGTGACAGGATACTGAGTATTCTAGAAAATGGGTAGAGGTGGAGTTGACACATTATGTCAAAAAGTGAAAAATAACTAAAAAAGGAGAATCCTGGAATATTAACCTTGAATAATTTCTTCTTTTTTTGTTTGTTTGTTTGTTTGTTTGTTTTTTATTTTCAGTATAGAGCCAAATGCATTGCAAAAGCCTGAGAGTTGTGGCTTGTAAATAAAAAAGGCAATGAATAGTGTGAGATCTAAGTCTACCAGATTCTATAGGATTCTCACTGGAAATGCATTTTATGAGTAGATATATGTAGCTCTTTATTTTAAAGAAGTTGTTGTCACACTTGAAACATAATTAGTTTTGGTGCCCAAGGTATTTCTGCTATCACATCTTGAAGTGGGAATTTGCTATTTTGACCAACAGTATAAATTGAATCCTGATGGGATTATAACCTTCAAATAGTGGTTACATGTCAACTGTGCAATCCATCTATTTTCGCTCTTCCCATCTTCTCTACATAAACATGAATACACAAAAAGGTTAACCCAGTGAAGGCAGTTTCTCATCTCTCAATCAACAGTAATATTTGCAGTGATTCTAATAGGGACAGTAAACACATCCATCTATAAAAGACAGAAACATAACTTGATATTGCATAGCCTTTGATAGTCTCTTGGTCTACTAGGCTGAAAAATCATACTTCTACAACTGATTATAGCAAGAGGGAAAAGGAAAACCAAGTCTCCAATTTAAATTTGGAAAGAAAATGTGGTTTTGCTGCGACTCTTTTTTCTTTTTCCAAGGAGAGCTGCTTTGTCAGTCTTACCTGATAGGAACCAATACTTTTCTGATGTTCTGCCTTTACAGTGGGTCAGTACTTACAGTTGAATAGTCTGCGCTGAACCGCACTTACTTCATATGATATAATTCTTTTGTCTCTTTTCTCCTCTTACCTTTTTAAACACAAAACATTGCACTAAAAATCCAGAAAACAAAAGCGGAATATATGATCGGGAAGTTATGGGTTCGCAATTAAGAAGAGAATGGAAAGTTGAAGTATAGTCTCGGATTTGTATAGTCATAAAATAAATAGAGGAAAATTGTATGTCACATGGCCATATTAAGAGTGAGACGTGGTCTAGGCTAGTAGAGTGAAGAAGTGTCAAGGATTGTATCAATAACTGTGTGAATTGTATTTTATGTATTTATCCTGCTCCAATACACAGTCAATAGCTCTAGGTGTTTCTTTCCTGAGGGACAGGGAGAGAAATGGAAGATAGGACTTGTTTAGCAATACTGTGGGGAAACAAACAAACAAACCGAACCAAACTAAACAAACCAACTAACCAACCAACCAAAAACAAAAAAAAAAAACAAACCAAATCAAAAAAAATGTGACCTGACCAGCTAAAAACTGTTAAGAGTATTCAAAGCTATGTGCTTTAATGTATTTAATATGTGTATTGAATACACACATATTGGAATTCTCAATTAGCATAATCTTTTCAATAAAGGCAACAATTTTTCAGTTATTACAGGCAAATAAATATGAGTTCTGACAAAAAGAAATTATTTTACAATGAGGATAGGTATACTTTAACTTTTTAAGTACAGTTATGAAATACAGATATTATGAAACAAAGCAGAAAAGTAAAGAATATACTTCAAATTAAGATTGTTACCCTAAACATACAGTTAAGTTGTTAAACTCCTGTCTCTATATGGAAATTTGCTTCTGAAATCCTCTCATTTATACAAGCCAAGCGATTGCAATCCTTCTTTACAATTACACCAACACAGATTTCTCTGAAAGTTTATAAAATTTTTATTACCTGAAAAATTATTTTGATTAGACTTACATTTTTTTCTTTTACTGTATGTTGCTACTTAACAGGCCTCTAGAGAAGTATACACTTCAGCACCAGCAACTACTCTTTCATTTTTTGCTGAAGTTGCCTATCATTGTAAAAAGAGCCCTACAACTGGATTAACTATTTAAAGAACATATATAATTTTTATGTTCAGTTGTTAGTTCTAATATTTTTTTGCTTACTTTAGTTTCAAAAGCCAAATATATTAACCTACTTCAAAGTGGTAGAAAGTATCTACAGGAAGTACCCTGAAAATATTAAATAAGTGCTAATTTTATCTCTTTAGTCCACATTCAATTATATAAAATTAGGAATATAATACCAAACTGTTTCACTGATCAATATTTTGTTGAGTTGCAGACGCAATAGTCTGTAAGTCTTGAATAACATAAATGCCAACCTTTTTAATGCCTTATCTAATCTTTTAAGAATTTTAAGGAATGGACAAAATGTATTTTACTAGTAAAACTCAGTATCTATATTATTACTGCTGTTATTATACTGATTATGATGGCAACACAAACTTGGTTTTGTCTTTTGTCTTTTTGGCCATTCACAAATAATATGAAAAAGGCCATACCTTTGTTTTTCATGTCTTTTGATAGCTGTTTTTTGTTGTTGTGTTCTTTATAAAAATGACTTCTTAATAGCTAAGCATTATTTAGTCTTCCATTTTAAGATACACTGGAAAAAGCAGACTTCAGTTAGTGTGGTCTCATATGTCTAGATTCTTTAAAACTCCATCTTAATATTTCTTTACACTTTTTAAGCCTTTATGAACCTAACTATTTTCTGACTCTTCAAAGTGTCATTTTTTTTTCTTTTTCCTTTTTTGGTCTCTGCAAGTTTGCATGCATTCATATCAACTCTCAGCAAAGTTTATGGAAAAGTTCTTGCATCTCTCTCTCTTATCCAGCAGCAGGATGATTTGATATCTGATTTCTATTTTTGTTATTATCAGCCAGAATAAAAACAAATAGAGTGTGTTCTTATATAAACAGATTCTTCATATTTCCTTTATGAATAACTCCTAGATTGTCTGATATTCCTACTTAATCACTTTAAAATTACTTTGATTTAGATTAAGTAGGAAAAAATCACATAGGTAATACAGCTTAGACATGACATTTATTGAAATTGCAGTACAAAGTGTATTTCTCTGAAAGCTGAGCAATAATTAATTAATTACAAAATGTTGTGCATCTATATATGGCAACAGAATGTCTCTGTCACAAAAAGCTTTAAAAATAATAAACTTTTATGATCCTAAAATTATAAAAAAAAAATAAATTGATCTCTCTAAAAAAATATAACCTAAGACCTGCATTTTGCTGACCTAAATCAGTATGAACACATACATGGAACTACACTGAAACCAATAATAATAGATCACATGAGATAAGAAGAAATTTTTTTGAGGTCTTCTAATAATCATCAAAGGGAAAAGATTGATATCGTAAAAAAATCTGATAAAAATCGTTTAAAGTGCTTACATAATGCCACACCATCTGCCCACTGTCCTCAATATCTGACTACTTATATAAACTAAATCATACCTAAATGAATAAAAACAATTGTTTTTTACAGAATGTCAGAAAGAATAATAATACAGGCAAAATAAGATCAAATCTTTGGAATGTTGCTAAGATTTTGCAATGCTGCTAATATTTCATAACATTTTTTTTTCTCCTTCTCCTTTCTCCTGGGTGTTACTAAGAAGTTTAGGCAAATACAGATTTGACTAAGTATTGTATGGTGAGGGTTTGGTAGCTGCAGGTTGCAGGGGTGGCTTCTGTGACACAAGCTTCACCCATGTCCAACAGAGCCGGTGCCAGCTGATTGCAAGGCAGACCCACTGCTGGCCAAGGGTGAGTCCATCAGCAACAGTGGTAGCATGTCAAGGGTAATATCATTAAGAAGGGGGAAAAAAACCCATGTGCAGTTGCAGCCATGAAAGAGGAGTGAAAATATGTGAGAGGAACAGCTCTGGAGACACTGAAGTCAGTAAACAAAGAGGGGGAGGAGGTGTTCTGGGTGCTGGTGCAAAAATTCCCCTGCAGTCCATAGTGAATACCATGGGGAAGCAGGCTGTTCCCCTGAAGCCCATGAAGGTCCACTGTGGGGCAGAGATCCACCTGCAGCCCATGAAAGACCCCACACTGGAGCAGGTGTATGCCTGCGGAAGACTGTGACCACATGAGAAGCCCACACTGGAGCCAGTTCCTGGCAGGACTTGTGGCCTTGTGGAGAGAGGGGCGCCCACACTGGAGCAAGTTTGCTGTCAGGACTTGTGACTTTAGGGGGGAACCTATGCCACAGCAGTCTGTTCCTGAAGGACTGCATCCCATGAAAGGGATACACACTGTTTGTGAAGAACTGTGGCCTGTGGGAGCAACTTACATTGCAGAAGTTCATGGAGCTCTATCTCCCATGGTAGGGACCCCACACTAGAGCAGAGGAAGAATGTGAAAGGTTCTCCCTCTAGGAGGAAAGGAGCAGAAGAAACAACATGTGATGAACTGACCACAAGCACCATTCCCTGTCCTGTAGAGAAAATCAGGAGTCAAGGTGAGCCCAGAAAAAATGGAGGAGGGTGGAGGAAGGTGATTTTAAGATTTAGTTTTAATTTCTCATTACCCTACTCTGACCTTAAATGGTAATAAATTAATCTAATTTCCTTAGGTCAAGTCTATTTTGCCTGTGATGGTATTTGGTGAATGTAAGAGACTTAAGGATCACAATTGCCTCAAACACTGTTTAGACCACAGAAGTACTTTGCCCTGGAAATAAGCACAGATGGCATCTGCAACCAGTGAAAGGCTTTGTGACTTTGTCCACTGTGGCAAACTGTGCAAAGAAGCAACTACTTGTTTGTGACCACTGTAACCTCTCCCTTCCCTGCTCCCCCACCCCTTCTCCCCCCCATGTCTCTGTGAATTCCTGGAATTTGGACTGCAAGTTAAGCGACCTGACAGGAATGTGAGACAAGATAAAGGTAGTACTATTGTCGAATTATTCCAGGCTCAAAGAACAGTAAACAAAGCTGGGGGAGAAGAATGTATCACTGCAAAGAGTCCATGGGAAAGGCCAGCTAGGAACTGTGCTGAAGATTGGCTCTGGCTGGGTCCAGCAGGGGGAGGCTGTAGCCCACTGACTCAAAAGAGAAAGTGTGAGCATGGGACTAATCAGCATGGTGAGTAAGGGAATCATTTAACCAATAGAATAAGATAACTGTGTAGCAAATGAGCATTGATTCCTTTGTTTCCTAAAATGTATAAATAGTGAAAAGTTTTGAATAACTTCAGGACTCCCACCACCCAGAAGCCCAGAGTGAAGAACAACAATGGGATGCCATCTGGATCTACAGGTGGTGATATCTTTCTACTTAATCTGTCTCTCTCACTCTAGTTCTCTCCACCCTCCTTCCTATTTCTTTCTAGATCTTGCTACTTCACATTTACTGCTAAATAAAATTTGTGCTTTGCAATATGGTCTCTATATCTTAATTTGGGTAGAGGCATCTCTCAGTAATTGGATCATAACAGCAAGGAATCTCATCCTGTTGTTACCTCAACCCATGAGGCTTTCATTGTATTTTCCCTCACCTTTCCAGCTGAGGAGCAGTGGCTTTGGTGGGCACCCAGTGTACAGCCAAGGTCAATCCACCATAGTATTGTAAAACACCTGTTCATCTTGTTAACTTTGGGTTTTCTTTTCCTTTTTGAAAAGACATATAAATAGAAAGACACTAAATTGAATATATGTAAGATTAGAGTAGCAATTGACCATGAAAATCTGGTGAAAAGTTATGGTTGCTGGAAAATTTGAGAAAAACTGAAATGTGTTGAAATACATGAGTCAGAAAAACACACCCAGACATACAGAGTGTGAGAAGTACAGGCACTGATCTAAATGCTCAGAATGTTTTGTCTGACTCAAATTTTTGTATATCACTCCTGATGCATTGTCAAGGGAAACAGTCTTCAGATGGTTTGTCAAATTTACCTGAAAATAAGTAGTCTGTTAAGAAATCTCACAGCGAACTTTCATAGTGACTATTCATCTCTAAACACAGAAGACATAGGTTTTTAACTGTCTCTGGCATTGACACACCATGACATGACACAGTCATGCACTGTATCAGTCAGAATCCATTTATCTTTTCACAGCTATGAGTTGTTGAAATAAAAATGCAATTTTGGTGTTAGCCATTTGTTAAAATTAAAAAAAAATTCTAAACCCAGAGTTTAGCACATACATTATTAAACTCTTTCTGTATTTCACTAGTTTGCAAAGACTCTTCTTTTGATATTACTGTTCAAGTCTCTAAAATCTTGTCATTCATTAGGTTAGACAGAGAAAGCAACACACATAAACATATGACTCTCAGGCTTACAGATTTGAAACAAAATTTATTCAACAATTGAGTACTGAATAGTCCTTATTTTAGACAGCCTTTTGTTGTCCAGCTCAAAGTATCAGAGTGTGCCTTTAGATTGCCTTGAACCTTGATGTGCAAAAAAAGTAAAAAAGTAAAATAAAGAGAACACCCTGGTAATTTACAATAATCAAAACATATTTTTTCAAAAATAAAATTATTCAGATTCTAGCAAAAAGATTACCTGACAAAAAAATGGGCTTTGGAAGCACAGAGATACTGTTTAATGAAGTGGTATCTTTCCCACTGACTGCTCATTGCCCCTTGGCATGGACTAATCAGATGTAGAGACAGGACGCTTGAATTTTAACATGATTCTGAGTCTTTTAAATTCACAATTAGTCATTGAACTGACACCAAATATATCAATGCAGACAATTTATTCTGATATAAAACTGGCTGGAGAGTTTCTTTTTAAAAGAACTATGACTTGTAGCAGAGATAAGTGTTCAAATGACAAATATATATAAGAAAAGGAAGGACCTAGTATTTACTTTTAGCAATCTATAAAGAATAAGTCACAGTTTTTATGCTCTGTGTGTGTTTGTGTGTACACTGAACTAACATCATAAAGATTCCAAAGACAGACTTCTTTTTTTAAATTTGTTTTGGGGTTTTGTTTTTGGCTTTGTTGCTTGTTCATAATTTTGTTTGTACATAAAAGAAAGGTCGGAAAATGTAACTTGATAGAAGCTGTAAAGTAGGGAACCAACAGTAAAGAATTCAGGAGTCTCCATTCTGTTCTTGGCTTTATCACTCATTTCATTGAAGTCTTAAGAGTGATTTCTTCGAATTTAGTGCATCTCTGTGCCTCCATCTGTGAACTCTAGAGTAAGTAAAGAAGATTGTATAGGGTTATGGAACCTGGCCTAAATATTAACAGAGTCAATCTGCTTCTAAATAAAGTGAGATGGATCCAGAGGACATAATGCACCTTTGTTTTGTTGTGGTAGTACTGTATTTTGAGAGTGAACAAGCATGAAGTGGAAGATTGGGTTCTATATATATACGATCTATATATGTATATATATATCTCTATATATATATGATCTAAATATATGATCTAAAATTCTTGGGTTTGTTGGTTTTAATACTGTTGACGCCTAAAATCCTGGAAGATAGGCACTCAGACAAACATCAATGGAGAAAGATAGACAATACCTTTATTGGGAGATCGG
>JAWWMP010000132.1:54387472-54409815 GCA_035047865.1 Dendrocincla tyrannina | reverse complement strand
GCAAGAAAACCCATACCTCTAAAACTCTAAAAACCCACAAAAATCTACAAAAATCCACCCCAAACCTTAGGCATCACTGTTGGTTGATTTTTTAGATTTTTAATCCTTTTTTTAAATTTGTTTAGCATTTTATGTGAAAGAAGTCTATAGTTTTAAAGTATGAAACTTCATAAAAAATATGATAGATTTAAAAATTTTTCTTCAAGTTTTGCAGAAAAGGCATTTTTAATAATAATAATAAAAAAATACTTTCCCCAGGAAATTTACATGTGCTAAATAAGAAGTACACCTGATTTGTTTTTTTATTATATTAGTAGGATAGATTTTGCTTAAATCTGTAAAATTTAGAGTTAAAGCAATTTATGATCCAATTTTCTTATTAAAGGTGTTTCCCTTGTATTTATTAATTAAAGGGTAACATCTATGTCTACACGGTAGCTTATTAATATTTGTTACTGATGTAATTCAGTACAATTCAGTAATCTTTGGAAACCTAAAATTATAATCACTTCAATCTCCCAAGGTCAAACAAATTAAGGAAATAAGGTCATTGATGTTTGTTTTACGTGAATAAACAAACTAATTCAAAATTAACCCATGACTTTCTATAATTAAAAAAACCAACCACACAACACTGCAAATTCCAAATTGATGATTGTTAATCCACAAGCTTAGTCTTGTCCTTGCAGTCTGTATTAATTCGTTTGCAAAGATGCTTTTATTAGCCCCATTTTGAAGCACATTCAGTACAAGTCAACAATACTGACTAAAAGTGTAAGTTCTTATTTCCTGAGATCTATGGAATAAGGTAGTGGATTCATGCTTATAAATTCTTTTTCAATAAATGACCTCAACTAACCAAACGTTATAATAGCATGTGTTTGCATTTAAGTAAATCTCTGTTAAAAGAGCATCAGTAGCGGATCCCAGGTATCCAGCTTCACTGTTACTTAAAAGACCTGGTTGTATTATATTTCCTTACCTGTTTTTGTGCAACAAAGCACTTTTCATTGAGTTCTAGCCACTTAAGTTGTTAAATAAATATTCTCTAGTGATTTTTGTGTACACTGCTACAATTTTCAAAGGTACTGTTCATTATTTTGCTTCAGGATCTTTGTTGTTTCTCTGCCTTTCTATAGACATCTATTAAGTCTCCTCTTCCAGATCTTGCTCCTTTGCTGTGGTTATCCAGTGAGTCACAATGCTCATCTCAGCAAGTGTGAGCATCTGAATCTTGTCTGGAAAATCTTAAGAACAAATTCCAGTAAATGAAGTCTCAGCAAAAAACCAGAGTTATTTATTTGGAACAAAGGTAAACAAGAAAAGATGTATTTAATCTTACTAGCAACAGATATATTTCTGTCTGATGAAATGATGACTCATTATTCACATGAAAAGTATTCTAAAAGCTGAAAAAAAATAATTATCAAACTTTGATCAAAAGTTTGATTGATTCAAAAGTTTTAGTTTTCAGATGATGCCTCACTCTTTAAAACAGAAAAAAAAAAACCAAAACAACCAAACAAAAAAAAAGAAGATGATTTTATAAGACTGAAATATTTTTTCCCACAGTTATTACCGTGTTAAGTAGAATTGTTATGACTTTCTTTAATATTTTTAATCTCATTAAACTTGGAAATTTCTTACCTATGTTGTTTCTTTTTAGTTGTTGTTTCATTGGATATATGTTATAAAAATAATTCAACATCATCATATTGAACACCATATTCACTCCCTGTAGGAGGCAATCTTTATCTTTCCATTTAACTGAATTGTTAGTAAGTCCATAAGGCTGCAAAAACATTTATTAAATTAATGCATTGGTCTTTGAATATAGCATGATGTCGCAGCATCTGTCACAGATTCCTTCATGCACCAGTAGGTGAAGAATGGAGGGTGTTTTGGCTGCAGTCTCTAATATGACATCCACCAGAGAGTAGATATAATAGAGGAAGAAGAAAGTTGGCAAACAGCTTGTGGTGATAACTTTCACACAGAGAAAATGAGGTTCTCCTTGCTAACTCATTTATACAGTTCTTCACTACTCCCTGCCCCATTTGAGGCTGTTTCTTCATGGGAAATGCTGTATTAAATATTGATGCTGTACTTCAAAATACCAATTATTTGTTTTTAACTAGCAAGAAATTCAATGCAGATGTGAAATTATTTCTAGCTGTTTGCGGCTTGAACAAGATGGCAAACTGGAATTCAGCTTGACTCAATAAGCTCAACAGCTCAAAAGATGTTTCACTTTCCTGTTCCTGCATTACTATTCTGCAAAATAGTCTTGATCCTACATGATTAATGAGAAAAATGATTAATGAGACAAACACACAACCGTAAGGTGTTGTTCCACTAAACTGTGATAAACCACCTTCATTAAGCTTTATTGAAACATAGAAAATTTATTAAAAATTATCAAAGGATTCTTTATATTCCTCAGCTGTCGAACTGTTATACATGCAAAATAAAATTAAAAAAAAAATTTATTATGTCAGCAGAATAAACAAATACTTCTTTCTAATTTAATTTTGTTATAGTGTTGTCCATATTTGGAGATATCTTAACTGGTAGCAAATCTGGAAAACAAATCTCTTTTTCTAGTCTTCTATTGAGCAAATATTGCAGAATGAGCTGCAATCCATGTGTCTTCCTCATGCTAATTCTCTAGATTTCCTCTGCAGTCACAAAGAGAAATAGAATCTTATAAAATTAATAATCTGACTTGTTTTAAATGTCTGTTTCAGAGAAAGTTAAATAAAGTCTGATACATACATATTTATCGCCATCAACTAAAAAGGAAGCCTAGAACACCTGTTCAGTTCTTTATTTCTGAATTTTAGCTCTATAAAAGTTATACAGGATGAATCTCGATATATTTCGAGCATCCTGTCATTCTAGGATAAAAGAATCAACAGTTTATAAGAACTAAAAGGTGAATCCTCAATAAGAATTATTTTTATTAGAATGTTGCAAATGTTTTTAAATATACAATTATTAAGAAGTTGTGTCAAATGTGATATTAATAGAAATTATGCAGTTTCATTGTTCTCAAGCACAGTTGAGGCTTTCTCATCTATAAAAGCTCTATTTGTAAGCAAACAAACCCAATAGTTTTCTTCATGTGAGACTTTAATTTCAACTTCCACTTCACTTACTTTAATTACCTAATTACATTCTGAAATACACATCCTCTGCACACAATATTTTGCACTCAGTCAACACTTAATCAGAAAACAATAAATATCATGGTGACAATATAATGACATTTTAGAATTACACGTATAAGCAGAGGAGACAGTAAATTCTATGACTGGGATAATTGTTTTATCTTTCATTTCACATAGCAGTGGAATGAGATTGCATTATATAGTAAAATTTTCTGCCCCTCAGATTTATTTCTCCCTGGGTTTTTTTTTCAGCTACGTTTATGTCTTAAAACAATAAAAATCTTTTGGGGTGATAATTCTATTTAATTTCAATGAGAAAGTGTTATGAATTCATTTTAAAACAAACAAACAAACCCAACCAAAACAAACAAAACCAAACAAAAACCCTAAGGTATCCAGCCAGAAAGTGCTTGCATGTGAACATGTAAATGTCAAGGGACTGAGTGTTCCTCCTGTTCATCAGGAAAAGCCTTCAAGAGAAGGATTAAAAGACGTAATTCTGAGCCTTGATAAATGTGTGCTGGTTATGCTGGGACAGAGTTAACTTTCTTCATAATAGCTGGTGTGGGGTCGTGCTTTGGTTTTGTGCTGAAACCAATTTCTTGAAACATTCTTCATTCTTTTGCAGGAATATAGATGTCAGTAATAATTTCTACTGAGAACAATGCTTGATATCAGTGAAGAACAAATAGGAGGAGGGAAAAAGGTCTTTTAAAATCGGAGTCTGTCTTTAGCAGGGAGAATGTTCACAGCTGAGCCTAAAACCTGACCATCTGTAGTCCTGGTAGGCAAGCAATAGTATTCAACTTGATACAAGAGGCTCAACTTGATACAAGAGAGAGATAGGTTAAAAATATAGCTTTTGGTAACAGTTGAAATAAAAACCTAAAAAGTTTATATTTTATGATGCTCTCAGTTTTGTTGTGTTTTTTTTTTTTTCTTTTTCACTGATAGAGGGTCATGAAATTTCCAGAAGATTTCTGTTTTGTTTGTGTTTGTTTGGTTGGGTTTTTTGCTGTTTGTTTCTTTGGTTTGTTTTTTTGTTTTGTTTTGTTTTTAATTTACTTCAAGAAAATTGAGAATAATCTTCACAAGTACTATCACAAGTTAGTAGGGTACAATCTGTTGAAAAGTTTTTATTTTACACTAATGGTTCTAGAACATTTAACTTCACAGTCAGGTACCATTATTTAGCTGGTAGAAAATCATGATACAAAATCAAAAATAAGTAAGTAAATTAATGTACTGTTTTCTGCCTGCCATCATCTGAAGGACAGGGGGAAAAAAAGCCTAACAAAAACAACTACAGAAATACAGACATTTTAACATAAACCAAATGCAGTGGTTCATACACATATCCCATTGACTACTAGAGCCAGTTGTTGCAGTCTTCCACATGTCTCTGTGACCTAGAAAAAGAAAACTGGAAGTGTTTTACTGTAGCTTTTCAAACAGCCTACTCAAGTTCTGAAGTAATATGTGATGTCACTGAAGTGAAGCTTCTCACTTCAGAGATTTTGTTATAAACCACAGAACTGTTTAAATGAAAATGAGAGGGTTCATTGTATTTTGTTCTCTTTAACAGAGGAACTCCTATGGTATCAAAAAGAATCATATTCTGTCTGATTCGGTTATACAGATACGCTTTCAGTAGGACTTTTTGCATCAGTCTCTGCAGCAATTTAGCTTTACAAATTAATTTAATATGAACCTGATTCAGGCCTATATGGTTTTAGAAGCATTATATATGGACATCATGTAACAGCATATCCTAGAAAAATGAATTATAGCAAAGAAGCCTGAAGGTGAACAGCAAACTTGTCTGTATATAGTCAGGATCATGAAAATAGCTGTCCTGATACTGTACCTGCTGTGTCAATCTGTTTCAATCTGCATCATGATTATTTTTTTTTTATGATGGAAAAAAATTTTATTATTTAAATTTACCTTTATTGGTTAGAAGAATGGAGAGAAGGTAATTAATTTAATAGAACTGCAAAAAGATGACAATATTATTCTGAGAAATGAAACAGAAATAGTCTCCAACACAGTCTTGAAACCAAACTCTTTTGCCACAGACTGCTGTTGGGAATTGAAAAGTAAAAATCCCAGTAGTTACTTGCGGTTTTAGGTGCTGGTTCTCTGGAAAAGTCCTCTGTGAGTTGGCTAAATCACCTCTCATCTGGTGACACATTTCTTGGCATTTATCCCTTTCATCTGCCTTATTTTGATAATGATGTTGATTTACTTAACAGGAATGCCATGAAGATTAATTAGATTCCTTAGAAAACAGGTATTTCTGAAGTGTGAAGTATCATCTACATGCAACACAGAAATACTTTTTTTTTTTCTTTAACACAGACTCTTAATTGTCTGCAAAACTGTACCTGGCAAACATTTGATCTGAAACTTTGTAGATAAGGTTATGTGAGTTTTTTACAATTCCTTTTTTCTTTTCTCTTCCTCTCAAATACTGTAAAGCAAGACAATTTCTAATGTTAACCTTGCATTTTTTTCATAACTTTAAATTAACTTTTGATTAGATTAGATATTGACCTGATGGCTATGTTGTACCTTAACAATCTCTGCATGTAATCTGTTAAACATTTATAACTTTCATGTAGGTGATTCAACAGACATTAATTCACAGAATTCTATGAGTGTGGTAATAAAAGTTCAAAAGTTTACAGTACAGTTAATTATCAAATTATGCTGAGTGTTTGGACAAGCACTTTGCTGCATGCAAAGGAAAATTGCTATACTGTGAAGTATTGTTAAGGTTCTGAATATTTTGCTATCTGGCTGGCTTAGCATCTGGAATAGTTCAGATATATCCAATTTTTTTTTTTTTTAATAGCAGAGTTGCACCTAGTAAAAAATTAATTGAAGCAGCGTACAGTTTCTCAATAGCACAGCTAAATGCATATAATTAAACTGGAGTACATCTGGTGGTCTGAGCAGGTAGAGAGCTCTCAAGTTCCCCAGCTTTAGTAATAGCATGGATAAATGATGTAATAGTATTTTTAGCAAGTGATTACTCATTTGTCATATATCTCTAACCAGATTAGGATCTGTTTTTTCAGAAGTTAGAACACTCAGCCTTTCGTGGTAATATATTACTTACTTAAAGTATTTAGTAATTTCTTCATACTTGCATTTGTGAGTGTCTCAAATATCATTCAATCATATCTCTTGTCTCACATAGTAAGTGATTCTAAATGTTCTATAGTTTCTGCAAATTAAGGTCCAAAGTGTTCTATTAATAAGAAATGTTATGGAAAAAAACACTTTTTCTTTTCAGAAAATGAGTTTTAGAAATGTCTAACCTATTTTAAATAAGTCTGTAATTCTGCTAAAGTTTGGATTATACATCAGAAAAAAGATTTTCTAGGTGGCCTTTGAGAATTCTAGGTTGGATATTCTACAATATAGAAAATAAATCAGGATATGTATTTTTGAAAATCTGTTTTATCTATTATTACATCTCTACCAGGGGTTTCTATCTTTTTTAAAATACCTTGGGTTTTTTTTCTGATGTATTACCTGTGGCATTCTCATAATAAATAGCTTGGTTATATTAATTAGCTGCTACTTTAAAAGAAAGACCCTGAAAATTCTATAAAATTTCATTTTGCATTGTTCAGTAAAATGAAAAACATAGCTCCCTGTTTGCTTATGAATGGAGATAAATTTCGGCAACTTAGACTGACAGATGACATTTTCAGAAAGCTATGAGTGACTGAAGAGTTAGTCTGTGATGGTTACAGTTGCCTAAGGTCAGCAAATAATAAGCAGAATTTATACAGTATGAATTCAGTTGAAGTTTCCTCATTGTTCTCTGGCCTGACTCTGACATAAGAGATATTGACGTAACTGGTGTACTTCAGAATAAGTGTAGGTTTGCCCATTTTTCATTTAAGCAATGCCATGTGTATCTGCTTCCTATATACAATGAACAAGAGTTTACCCATTCTTCAGTTTCAGAAGTCACTGGCTACTCTTAATTAGGTTACTGACTGGTGGGTATTCAACAAACTGTAACAGAGGTGCCATCCAGGGTCACCCCTTATTTCTATCAGCACTAATTGTTTTATAAAATGGAAGAATCTGGATCTCCTGAGCAAATGCTTGGGATACACCTCTAGAAGTGTTAATGTTCATTGTTTAGTCATGTCAGATTCAACTTCTTATCTGCGGTAACAAGTGAAAAAGATGAATTATAATAATTATATAATGATTATATGATGAATTATCATGATGGAAGATCCAACCAATATCTCAAAACCCTAGCACAGCACTGAGTTCAGGTGTTAAAAGACATTGTGTCTCTGAGTACTTCTTCGTGCATGCCAAGATAGAAAAAAAAAAAAAATTATTACCTTCTTTTACAAGGTCTATTTAAATAAGTAAGTAGTAAGTAATTATATTTCTAAAACTAACATTATCATTTTTTGTTTCTTGAAAGTTTTTTGTAGAGGTCAAAAGAGGTGATTCTTCCCCTCCACTCTTGCAAGACCCCATGAAATACTGCATTCAGCTGTGGAGTTGCCAGTAAAGGAAGGACACGGACATGGTGGACCAAGTCTGGAGAGCGGCCATGAAAATTACAAGAGGATGTAACACTTCTGCTGTGAATAAAGGCTGAGAAATTTAGGGACTGTTCATCCCAGAGAAGAGAAGGCTCTGCAGAGACCTTATTGCAGCTTTTCAGTACTTAAACGGGGTCTATAAGAAAGATGAGGACAGACTTTTTAGCAGCCCCTGTTGTGGTAGGACAAAGGTTTTAAACTGAAGGATGTTTAATTTAGATTAGATATAAGGAAAAAGTTTTTTACAATGGTGGTGAAACATTAGAACAGGTTGCCAGGAGAGGTGGTAGATGCTGCATCCCTGTAAACATGCAAGGTCAAATTGGATGGAGTACTGAGCAACTTGATCTAGTTGATGATGCCTCTGCAGGGAGTTGGACTAGCTGACCTTTCAAGGTCCCTTCCAACCCAAACTATCCTATGATGTGATTCTACAGAGTTACAGTAGACCTAAGTTACAGAGGTCGCATTAAAATTCTCCTCAGTTTATCACTTGTAATGAACCTCAAGATGCTATTCTTATATTTCTTTATATTCCACTCTGAATCAAAGTACACAAAATTCCTTCCATTGTTTAATGGCATTGGTATTCCCAAAATTTGTGGTTGTATCTACACACAAGGATGTAAAGGTACTTGGAGAAGCAGTGTTAAAAACATTGTCCCTCCGTGACAGATGCATTCGACTCCTTAATCAAACTAGCTGTAGCTTTGTACCATCTCCAAAGGAGGTAAATGCCTAGGCCATTACAGGGCCAAGCACTTATCTAGTTCCAATCTGTTCTCTGAAAACCCACAAGGAAACAGTAATACAATGGCCATTGATGTATATGAGCATGGAACACCAATCATGTGACTGACACATGAACACTTTTCCATGACACATTTATCCAGGAACAAAATTAAGGAGTCTTATGCATACCTTTTTCATCACAAGTAACTTAACTACAAGCTAACTACATTATTCTATAAATAAAACAGCCTAAGTCAACCTTCTTTGAGTCCTCCCTGCTCAGGAACTGGCTGTGTGGTTGTCTCCTAAGCTGGGACACCTCTCAAGGTTGCTTATCAAGGCAGGCACCTCTTATAAACTATACAGACCTTTGGGCAGTGACTGGTATCACAAATAACTTTATACTACACTGTGATAAAATTCTGTATTGGTGTTATGATCTGGTTATTAAAATCCTTAGAGATGCCTCTGCCTGAATTAAGGTGCAAATGAGACCATACGCCAAAGTCAATAGTATGGAGTTTATTTAGCAGTAAATGTGAGGCAGAGAGAGAGAAAGAGACAGAAAGAAATAGGAAAAAAGAAGGGTGGGTAAGAACGAGAGTGACAGAGAGAGATTAAATAGAAAATGTATCACCACTTGGTGGAACCAAGGGCATCCAGCAGGTCCTCTTGTTCTGGTCTTCTTGGTGGTGAATGTCCTGCAAAACACAGTGTCCAATGGATGTCCATGTGTTCAGGAGATGCCTTGGCATCTCCCTTGGGGAAGATTTACAGTCTCTTGCAACAGACTCTGGAGTTGTTGCATCATGTGGATCATGTGGATCATGTCATCTGGTGGTGGAAGGCCTCAGGAATGAGTCTGGGGGTTCTTTGGTGATCTTTGATGGTTTATGGCCCCTTCTCAGCTGTCTTGCAGGTGAATGTCCCATGTGTGTGTGGTCTTACTGGAGTGGAGATAGTTTACTCCTGTTTTGTGTGGGAAGATTTTGCCATCACAGGCCCAAAATCCTTCACCTCCTCCACCCACCAAGCCCAGCTAGGGCTGATTCTTAACACTTCTGAGTTTGGTTTGCTTTAGGGATATATAATCATCTTCTCTGAGCCTTGTTTACTTCCCTTAGACCTGAGATAATTGGTCAATAGTCTTATCTAAAGTTCCCATCACAGTTCAAATTCCAGTCAAGAGGCATATTTGGGTGGGGAGTGTGCTTCAGCAGTCACAGATGGACAGTTGCTTCTTTGCAGCTTGACAAGGTCTTTATATGATTTTGAAAATGTTTGACATTAACAACATTTCTATCACAATTGTTATCTTTGATTTTTGTCCTGGTAATTTTAATTCTCACTTGATAGTTTTGAATGACGGTTATTTGTGAAGTAATACACTGAACACTGTAATCAAACTGTTAAGTCACACTTTTATGACATCATATTTCAATATAAGTACTTTTGCAGATGCTTTTATTGATGTTTCTTTGAGTGTTCTAAATCATCCATTTGAGACACCTTCATACATGGCTGTAGAGTTTTTTGTCTTTTATCCTTTATGCTGAAGAGATTCTATCTCAGCATTACAAGCCACAATAATACATGCTGATTGTTTAGCAACATTTTGTTATCACAAATTAAATTCAACAGTAGGAAAGCAGACAACTCTTTGGCTCTGTTTTGTTTTGATTTTGTTGTTCTCTCAATTTACATTAATTTAAATTTCTAGAGGGGAGTACCAAATACTTATTTACTCTTGGCATCTTCTCAAAATTATGAACTGAGGCATTGGTCAGTGGAGAGATCCCAGGCTATAACATTCCTTGATAGAAATTCTGGCAAGGTCTAGGCTTCCCTTGCAAGCTTGGTGCTAGTACTGTATCTCTCTCTTACTTTTAACTCTGCCAAAACCCAGCATCTGTTCCCATATAGGGTGTTGACAGTTGAAGCATTTTTCCATTGTGTTGTAACTCTGCCGAGACCTGGCATCTGCTCACAAATGGAGGTGTTGACAGTTTGAGCTCTAGCACTTTCCCTTTGTGCATCAACTCTGTGGAAATCTGGCATCTGCTCATGCACACAAGTTTTGACAGCATAAACTGCAGTCTAACACTAAGTTGCTCCAATGTAGGGGAACACATGTAGTCATAGTTTTGGAGGGAGACTACTTTCACATGACACCAAGTCCAAGAGATCAGAAGATAAATTAGGTATATGGCTTGCAGTGCATTTTAGCCAGCAAAAGTTTTCACAGGACCAATACACTGTGTCAATGAGCTATGTGGAGAATTTTCCCTTCATAGCAGGTACAAGGAAAAAGTGAACCAGCACTCCAAAGTCTCACCTTACACTTTTTCTCCATGACTTAGGCAGTCCCACTATGAGTCTTTAATATTTGAGTAAGATCATTCCTGTTTCTTGTTATGCTGAGCAGAATTACTGTGTTCTTATTGCTTTTTATTGGAACTTATCTCGAATCCTCAGCCATTTTAAAGGTCTTAGTAATCTTTCCTGTGCATTTTAATGACAGCTGCATGGGAAATGGACTAAATTGTAGTTCCATAACATTAACATGTATTTTTTCTTAACTATGTTGTAAAAGGAGAGTCCATATATTGTATTTTAGGAAAACCAGAAAATGACCAAGTAAATCACTTCCAGATGTGCATTGCTCAAGTTTGTTTTCTTTACTATTTTTATGGGGCTTTTTTTACAATTAATTCTGCAGATATTTATTTCTATAACAAAGATAATCAATTATTGTAGAAAACAGTCTAAAAGGATTCTTAGATATCTTAGTGTTAAGATACTAAATATAAACAAAAAATACTGGAATATCAAAAATACTAGATTACTTCCTGTGAAACAAAGTGGCAAACTGAATGAGAAAATAAAACAGTTCTTAAGGAAGCAAACATAATTCTTTTGGGTGACATCATTATTTCAACAGCACATAAGTAATATATTGGGAATATGATGATTTTGAACTATTATCCTAATTTCAGATGTATAAAAGGTTCAACTATATTCTGTACATAAAAACAATGAAATTCATAAAAGTAAATACATAAAAATAGAGCAAAGGTAACAAGCAGACTCCCCCTAAAAAATAAAGCTTTGACATATACAAAATTAGACATGCTTGTATTAGCAGATTTTGACTTAAACCTAGGACTATTTCACTAATATTTCTCAATTTGTGAATCTGTATTAGTCTGTACATGAGAAGAGAAAACACCAAATTAGTAGGGGCTAGGGGCATTAAAACCAGCATGCTTTGAAAGGTTTAGTAGGTAGATTTTTAACTGAGAGGTTTTTAAAAAGGTAGTATGAATTGCTTGTCTTCTAGACTAGTTTCAGTCTTTATATGTTTTTACAAAGGTAGCATGAATTGCTTGTCTTCTAGACTAGTTTCAGTCTTTACGATGTAATGTGAAAAATAAATGCCAAAATCACACACTGGAATCTTGCTGCCATAAGTTATATTCCACTCTTCCGATATATTTAGATACAAAATTATATCTGTATGTATGCATATGTGTATGCATGCATAGGATATAAATATACACATGAAAGTAAATTTATATCCTATGCAGATTATATGCATATATATGTGAATGTGTTATTCTAAAGATTTTCCATTTTTAGAACTTGATAAGTTTTGCATATGAATTTGTAAACACTATACCATGTAACACTGCTTGCACCATGTTTTTCCATCAACACATATTGTACTGCATAATGCTAACACAGGTCAAGATGGAACCATTTAGTTTCAACCGGAAAATCTCCTCCTCTTTCATTGCTGTAATTTCAATCCATGACTTTCATCAGACAATTGTTTGTTAACTGGTACACATGGAGAGATGATTCAAGTGGTGTCTAGCCAGCCACCGAAGAGCTGGATGGTTGCCTGGAGACTAAATTTCAATGTTCAGAATCTGTCTTTTAAAATGAAAAAAAAAAAAAATAAAAAAAATTGCAGATCACTCTAAAAAGATACTAAGCTGCCATACAGTTACTTGTCAGTTTTAAAGGCTATTTTTAAGTTTTACTACATCCTGAAATTACACACAAGCATAAGCTAGAGCATGAGAGTTTTTGCCTGTTCAACATACCTCTCACCTTGTTAATAAGTTATGAGATTCAGAGCTCAAATGAGTAGTTTTGATGATGGAGCCACATCTTGCCTTCATCCTTTGCATCTCCAGCATTCCAGTGTTACCATAAATCTCTGCCCCAACTACTCACTGCATGTCATAGTTGATAAGATAATTCAGGCTGGAAGAAACCAGAGGAGATTATGTATTACAATTTCCTGCATAAAGCTGTGTTAGGTAGTTTTATTCCTATTCATCACATCACAGAGACATTCAGCCTTGCTGCAGCTCTGAACAGTTATTTCAAACCAAATCACACCCATTTTATAAAACTCAGCCAACTTAGTTTCCAAGGATGTTATACTGAGAGGTAATTTTGATATACAGCATAACACCAAAGACATTTTTTTACAGATGGTCTCTGAAGCTACAGACAAACCACAGGTGAGTTTTTCCAAACTACTTCACTGAATAAAGTGCCCCATTTCTATGATTTGTCTAGACTAATGACTTCTTAAAGCAAAATACATTTTGATTGTTTATGCGAACAAAACAAGTCTTTTGAACATGTACTAACTTAATTGTTAAATAAAATCAATCTCACATCAAGCCCCAAAACTGAAAATATTGAGCCATAGAGCTTTTTATGAAAATTATAGAAAAATCCCATCATGTTCCTGACTTGGGCATCTCCCTATACTCATATTTCATTAATTCGGGCTTTTTTTAATGTTCAGTTTTGATTTGTCTCTGTTTTGAGAGGAAGTTTCTGTCTCCGTTTTCAGTAAGGACTCTGTTTGGTTATTTCAACATGGATACTTTTGGTTTACGATAAGATAGAAAAAGCTATGCTCATCTTTTCTAATGTGAATGGAAATACTTTGTCTCAAAGCAGCTAAAGCTAACATCTCCTTGTCCATCATTTCAAAGCAAACTGATCTTCTGGAAAGCCCAGCTGCAACTATTTCCTCTCTGAGACTACAAAACTGACTGTTTGTCTTTGCACAAAAGTACCTCTGTAGACTAGGAGTGACCAAAAGATACCTGACACTTCTGTAAAGCTGCCAGGCTGTGTGACAATGTCACTTTGGTTGATCTGATTCAGATGTTTGGAGTCACTTTGCAGGGACATTTCAGAAAGTGATGAAAACTATTAGTGTCCTGCTTAGGAGTGTATTTGAGATTGTACTAAAAGTTGAGAAGTTTTGTTTTGTTCCCAAGAAATAGGAGACCCTGTCCCAAAGCATTTCAAAATCACAGCAGAGTTTACACTGTAAAAGATGCAGTATGTTAACAGAATAAAGATGCTAGAGCTCAGAGGACTACTTGTTCCATGTCACATTTTTCAGCTTCATTAATGTACCTCTTCTGAATATCCTGTCCAGTGACATTCTCCTTACTAATTTAAGGGAATCCCTGCAGTAGCAGAAAAATCATGTTTCATTACACATTGTTTGAAGAGATATCTTTAGGTGGATGTTTGATTAGAAAACAAAAATCAAGAGACCATACATAAAAGAAATGTAACATAAAATTCACTTAAAAAATATCAATTATAGCTGTATAGACTTCATTTTTTAGAAGTTTCATCCATAACTTTTATGGTTACTACATAGACTACTAAATATGATTTTTGCCATTACTGAGAAAAAGCTGCAAGCTTCTTATTGATCTGTCACATTTTAAGGACTTGTGTGGAACTTCCTTAGCATAAATTTATCTGTTTTGTGTGTTTTTAACAACTACCTAGTTGTCAAGTTACTATTACCTAAATGAACTGACTTGCTGAAGCTCTGAGAATAGATTATATGCAAAAGATCTGACAAACATAGGTAATCATTACAGAACAAACGACAGCCCCTTACCTCAGCTGAAGCTGGGGAAAGTCACAACTTTCAGACTTCAGATGGGAATCAGAAAGAAGAAAGTAAATTGTGATAAAGAAATATAAAACTAAAACGTTCCCTAGACTGAGGAGGAAAGAGACAATACCAAAAGCTTTAAATTCTTCCATTTTAGAATATGGTATGTAGCTGAATAGCTGGACATCCCACCATTTCTCTGCTTAAAGAAACTGATGCTGCTGATCTCAGGACTTGGGACAATGGAACTATGAGCCCAGCCCCAAAGAGGAGGGGCAGAAAAACTGAAATTATTTTTATAAACATGTGAAGGCTATTATTGATTAAACTTTTATGTATTGATCTGGGCCATGAAAATTGTTGTAAGTATAAGTATACTAACTGATGCATTTTGATATTACTGAGTTTTTAACTAGACAAGCAACAAATTCTTGGCATTATATATATATATATATGCAGATATGTAATTTTTCTTGTCTAAGTAGTACAAGGGGTACCTTGTCTAAAAGGTAAAAAGGTATTAGACATTTAAAAAGTCAGACCTACATATTTTTCAAACTACCTTTTTCATATTTGGAAATAACGCCTCAGCATTTTTACATAACTTTATTTTATCAACAAAATTGCATAACATAAAAAAATAAAATTACATTATATATATATATATAGGTTTATAAAAAAAAGTTTCCTTTAACTTTTTTTTTTCATGAAGACACACAAGGATGTCTTTGACATAGGATTTAACCATGTAGAAATTTATAAGTTACAGAAATATAAGATGATTTTGCCTATGGATAGATATTGTTCCTTGGAAGAGTACCTAATTTTTTTTTTTTAGATGTGGGAAGTCATATATGGAATAAGCCAAATATGAAGAGAAAAAACTGAGTCATAGTTAAAGAAGCTGAAATATGTGTATTTGGATTAAATCTACTGCTTTCTTGTGGTTTCTTATATTCAGTGTTCTTTTATACTCAGTTTTCTAATAGAGTAATGGAGAAATTTTTGACTGTTGAATCTGAGATACTGAGATCTGACTTTCTAGTTCTCTGGCCTCTAATTGGAATCAGTGGAAGATTTAAAATGTATAGTTAGTGACACTAGTCTAGGAGAGCAACTAACAGGTCCACAAAATGAGTGTATGCTTTTCACTGTAATTTTCCCGCGTATCATATCTAAGCTGTGAAATGGGAATAATAACATTCTCTTTTTTGGGGAATGCTTAGTAAAAATGAAGTCATTGTTCAAGTGGTAGATATGCAGGAAAAAATATATTCACAGCAGAGTAGAAATAGTTTATGTAAGTAAATAAAGGAGCATGCAGTGCAGGAAACACTTTCTTTTTAAGCTAGCATTATCAGTTTTTTTAGCTCAGTGGTTCAGGTGTAGAGTCATAGCACAGGAAAAATTGGCACAGGTTTACGTAATGAGTGACTGTAACACACTGAATTTGTGCTGGAGAACTGACAGTCACAGCAGTGGCAGCTGGCATCTCCCTGGGGACCAGAAGGCAGGACCAGAAGGGGTCCTCCAGGGGCAGCAGGGCTGGGTCTCACTGCCCAGCCTGTCCCACTGCCCAGCCAGGGCACCTCATCCCATCTTTGGGCACCTCCCTGGGGATGTGGTACTGCAGGTAGCCTGGTGCAGTGCTGCCCATGGCCAGGGGAGACTGTGGGGACCTGGAGCCCGGCCTTGTTGCAGCATCACTGGGTAGAGGGCTCACAGTGCTGGGAAGGAGTTGAGGTCCTGAGCCCTGGGCAGAGCAGGAAGAGACACCAAGGAGGCCAAGTGGAACCTCCAAGGTCTGCTGCTGCCTCCAGGGCTCTGCTATGGAAAAAGAGGTGACAAAAATGACTTGCAAATTCTTTTATTTCTGATGCGAATGTTTGACTTATCTGATTGTATTATTATGTTTTTAGATCTGTGTCATAAATCTGTGAATTTTATTTTAAAAAGTGCTATTATTTTTATTGTTCTAATTATATGGACATCTTTACAATTTTGCACTGGCAAAGGGGAAGGAACCATGTTCCCTCCCAGCTGCTCAGATTCCTCTATTCACTGAAATAATACTGCAGTTGGATTTTAATAATTCTTGTGAACTATTTTTTGTCTTTGAACCTTCCTGAATTCTGTCAAACTTTTTTGTTATTTTCTCTCTTCCTTCCAAATCACTTTGTCTTCTTTTCTGAAATCCTTGAAACATTCAGAATAGCAGGTTAGGCTCTATGTATTTCCTTGTCTTTACTATCAGATTTCTACCAACAGTATGTTACGTGTTTAATTTTCAGATGTATTTTTGACAATGCATCCTTTCTTATACTCTGACCTACCAGACCTTTATGTCCCATTTTTTATGAAAATCCTTCCATTGTCTCTTGTGTGTGATGTGCATTTTCAATCTCCACTTTCCTGAAATATTAAATCTGCTTTCATGTTACTTATTCTAGCTTCTTCATTTTTTCAGTTAGTTTCTGTGGATTCTTCTATTGAAAAATCATACTGATGCCTAAAATCCTGGAAGATAGGCACTCAGACAAAGCGTTAATGGAGAAAGATAGACAATACCTTTATTGGGAGATTGGAGGTCTTGGGCCTCCGCTGGGCCTACAAACGCGCATTGTTTCAACAAGGATCTCTGTGTCCAAAAATCCCCAAAGACCCCCACCCTCAGTAAGGTTACAGCTTTTATACCCTTCTAAACAATTAGCATATTTAGATATCCATAACCAATCATCACTTCTAATTCCCTCGGTGGTCCACCCATCAGGGTTCTAGGCTATGCCCCCTGGGCCACCTCCAACGGTTTCTGGGCTCTTCTATTGTTTTGACTTCAAGTTATCTTGCAGGTGGCTCTGAAAAACATCATGACCTTCAGAAAGCCTGAGAATATGTGAGAAAATCACTTTAGTAACTTCAAACACCCCTTAATATGTGAGCAAGAAAATTTATACTTCTAAAACTCTAAAAATCTACAAAATCCACCCCAAACTTTTAGGCATCAAATTCACCATGGCATCTCTTCTTTACTTGTATGTGATTTTGACTGAAGATAAGATGAACTCCATAAAGGTTTGTTAGCTGACTTTTTTTGTTGTTCTTCTTCTGTGTTTACTATTAGCAAACCTTTATAAGAAGTATGTCTCTTCCAATGTACGATACATGCTTCAGCTTCTGTAAGTACCTCAAAATCCACACTATTTTTTGAGGCTTGTCTTTCTTGGAATATGGTCTTGTTTCTTTCTGTTATGCTAATCAATGGCACATCAGTTTTCCTGTGTTGAGTCTGTATCTCTGCTGGTATCACTACTACTCATTTAGTGTTCAAAAATCTGTCATCCATAAGTTCTGGCTTGCAGAGAGTTTACTCAGACCCTGGATAATTAGTAATGACACATGATCTACATTTTGATGGAAGGATCCAGTTCAATACACTCCGTGTGCATGTCAGTTGGTAAAATCTGGCAGGAAAGATGATCAGTTTTTCATTTCCTTTTGTCTGCCTTGCCTGAAGACAAATACTTCATAAACCATATCATTTCCTAATGTGAAAAGGTCAGCTAGAATACTAAGGGCATTTTCAAGGACATCTTCATCTCTGCCACTTATTGTTAGACAGTGAATCATGTCTTCTACATCACTGCCCATGCAGCACAGATGAAATGCAACTTGAAATGTACTTTTGATTTTAGTGCACCCAACATTTATGTCCTTCTTCTTTTCCAACACTGTCGAACAACAGCTCTGTCCTAGTGAGAACATAATGCTTGAAATAGAGCTATTACAAATATCAGATTGCTATATCTCTTTTTGTTCTGGTTCTGCCTCTAAATTTTTCTTCCTCAGTCTTTATTTCAGTGTAATGTGTTGAAAATTTGTTCTCACTGAATTGTTATGATTCTGTTACTACACATCTTGTGACCCACTCTCTTTTACTTGGTGTTAAATGAGTTAAATCTCTGTATTAATGACCACATGGTTGCCCTTTGACAAAATACCTTTGAAGACTTGTCTGCTAACAACTGTAGTCTCACAACTGGAAGATAAGTCTACTTGTAATCATAGAATCATAGAATAACCTGGGCTAGAAAGGACCTTAAAGATCATCTACTTCCAACCCCCCCACCATGGGCAGGGACACCTTTCATTGGACCAGTCTGCTCCCGAACACCTCCAGGGATGGGACATCCACAACATCGCTGAGCAACCTATTTTGGTGCCTCACCACCCTCACAAGTGAAGGTTTTCTTCTTAATATCTAATCTAAGCCTATTTGGCCAATTTAAAGTTATTTTCCTCTTTCCCCTCATCCTGCCACTACGTGCTCTTATAAATAATCTCTCTCCAATCAGTCAACTTGTTCTCTAGGGTGCCATGTTGATGATTACTTTGGAGTGATATTTCGCTGCACTATATATACTTTATTTTTATTCTTTTTTATTTTATCTGATTTTTTTCTTTGTCAACTGACGAGATCAAGATCATTGTATTATTGACAAAAATCTATGGGGAAATGTGCCTTATAAAACCCTGCAGTTTGTGAATGTCAATTTTAGATAGGCATGAGGCATCTGGGATGAGAAGAAATGTCCTCAAGTCATGTCAGGAGAGGTTAAGACTGGATATTAGAAGAAATTTATTCACTGAAAGGCTTATCAAGCATTGTAACAGGCTGCCAAGGGAACCAGGGAAGTTATCATCCCTGGAGATATTTAAAAGGCTTAGAGATATGACACAGTGATATGGTTAAGTGGTAGACTTGGGAATGTTAGGTTTGCAGTTGGACTCAATGATCTTGTATGTCCTTTTTAACCAAAGGATTCTATGATTTTACATTTCTTGATCATACTAGTGGTTGAATAAAGAGTTTTCAGGAATGAAGATCACAGGTGTATGGGCTGATTGCCCTGTTAGAAAATACTTTGGTATAAGACTTTGCACATGTTTCGGCAGCAAACTGTATTATTTTTCATCTCCTGTCATTACTATTTCTATACAGATTGTAAGAAATTGTGCAGGATGGTTGTTCAAGGGTCTCCATATGATTTTCCTTTTAAGGGAAGTAACAATTAAATAGGCCATTTCTTTCAGAGTAAATGTGTGGTAATGGCACCTTACCTAACATAACCCTTTATTAGTGTATCATGAAGAAAATCTGCTCACTTCACTGACTATAAAATAATCTCTTAACACTTTTATTTCTGTCAAAACTGCAGCGTCAGAAGGTGTAAAGCCAATATAGTTTGGTTCTATTTTTCCTTGTGCATTCACAGTATAATAATTGTTGTGAATACCAAAAAATGAAACATAAGAGAGCAGTGATAGCTGACAAGTTAACTAAACCCTCACTTTATTAGGGGATGATGATATTTTATCTGGCAGTCATTTACCCAGAACAGAATATGGACTCTTTAATCATGTTATTTGATACAATTATACCATTTTCTTGCTCTTCATTTTTTTAGGTCTATCAAGTGCATGAGAAGCTCAAGCTCTTTCTCACTTCAGATGCTACTGTGTCCTCAGGTTTTCTCTCATTTTCTGCAAAGAACAAAAACTGTGGACATATGGTATACCTCCACCTCTGTGACTCTCATGTTTGCTCTGCAGATCCTGACCCTATCCTGACCCTCAAATGGCCAGAGGAGCTTACATGTCCCAAACAGCAGACATCACCTCTGTGCACCAAACATCAGGAATCCCACTACAGCTGTGACAGAGTTAGACCTTGTCACAGAGGAAGCAATGCTTTTGAATGATTATGTACACTGGCTAATTGTAACATTAGTACAATAAAGTTTTCAAACCCAGCATCACAGACTCTCTTCACAGTTGAACAAAAGTAGAAATACCTTTCCTCCCAAGGTTAATCTAATAGGAGGGTAAAATTCTTTCTAAAGCTAAAATGTGGCTAAAATGAATGCTGAAAATAAAGTGCCTGAAGACTAACTAGCTGTAGTCACAGAAATACTGTGACCTTTGGGGAGAAAAAAAAATCACAGAATCATAGAATATGCCAAGTTGGAAGGGACCCACAAGGATCATTAAGTCTGACTCTTAAGCCTGCCCAGGACCATTACCAAGAATCACACTGTGTGCCTGATAGTATCATCCAAATGCTTCTTGAACTCTGTCAGGCTTGGTGCTGTGACCACTTCTCTGGGGAGTCTGTTCCAGTGCCCAACCACCCTCTGGGGGAAGAAGCTTTTTCTAATATGCAACCTAAACCTCGCCTGATGCAATTTCAGGGCACTCTCTTGGATCCTCTCACTGGTCACAGAGAAGAGATCAGTGCCTGCCCCTCCTCTTTCTCTCATGAGGAAGTTGTAACTGCGATGAGGTCTCTCCTCAGGCTTCTCCAAGGCTGGACAAACCAACTGACCTCAGCCGCTCCTCATACAGCTTACATGCATATATACATATTACAAATATTATTGAAGGAAAGACTCACATTTTCTGTAGGTTCTCTAAGCACAGGAATGATTAAAATTTTTTTCTCATACTGTTTTTAATTATTTATGTTTCTAAAAGTCACACTGGAAAAATACCCTTGGAGGGGTAATGCATGACAAATACAGCACTTAGTCCGAAATTAAATCCTGCAGAATATCAGAGTAAAAATTTTGAAATCATTTTCCTTATTCCTGAGCAAAATATTAGACAATTAGCACACTGGGGATCCAAAATGAATGAACAGGTGCAGATGGCCACATACTATTAAGTCCCTATCTCTGTCAATTGTCCATTTTTACCACTTGACATTTCAGTATTGTTCAACTTGGTTGAGTTCCTGTTTGAGTAGGGAATCCCATTTTAAGCTTGCAAGTCTTCTGTGCAATGCATAAGGAACAAGCTGTTGACAGTGAATGTTCTAGGAGTAGTTAGGAAAAAATATTCTCCCTTTTTATATGACAGTTACATATATTGTGTTTTAAAAACTCTACTTTTTGTATGATATATACTAAAGAAGTTTAAAGAGTCCAGTAAGTACTCATAAATGCATACATGGAAATTGAAATAGTTTCTAATTTATATTTTTACTATTCATATTATCTCTGTTAATAAAATTCTCCATTCAGTAAATATAACTCTTCATTTCACTTCACAGACAGATAGAAAACATCTGAGGACCAATCTGAGTGCCAGTTAAGCACCACTAATCACTGAAGTTTGCTGGAGTAAAACAGGAGAACCAAAGAAAATTACTCATCCTGAAAGAAAACAGCAGGGTAAAGGAAGAGTGTTTTAAAACACTTTTTTATTAATATTCTTGAATTAGAAAATCTAAGCTTACTCTATATAAGTATAACATTCTTGTAGCTGATGTTCAAAAAAAGGCTAGTGTGAGAGCTCACTAACCCTTCCAGAATTTGTAGAAGGATTGAAGGCCCAGATATTTAATTTCAGGTGTTTTGCTGACTTAGAAGCCTGTTAATTTGTGACATTCTCATAAGTGCCACTAAAACTGACATTCACTAAGTGATTAAAGTGTACAAGCACAGCTCAAGCAGAGTATAGGTAGTTTACTCAAGCAGAATGTTTGAAAAAAAAATCACTTAACTGCATAAGTACCTCCTCTTTTGCAGGTCTCATGGCTTTCACCAGAATATATTATATATTCAAAGTATTACTATGAGTTACTAGTTTAGGATAACATTATATAATAGAGAATGTAGCCTGTTTTTGAACCATAAATAAAGGAAGACCAGTTGTCGTGCGTTCTCTGATTAGTTTTTGGTTTGGTTTGGTTTGGTTTTTTTATAAGAGGAAGAGTGGCTTCTGTTGGAAGCCTCTGGAAGTTTCCCTCCATCCTATAGGGCAGAGCCAATGAGGGCCAGCTCTGAGGAAAACTTCCTGCTTTTGAACCATTAAGTTACACCCCTGCATGAAAACATATTT
>JAWWMP010000132.1:54358123-54387372 GCA_035047865.1 Dendrocincla tyrannina | reverse complement strand
AGCCAATGAGGGCCAGCTCTGAGGAAAACTTCCTGCTTTTGAACCATTAAGTTACACCCCTGCATGAAAACATATTTAAGAAGTTGTTGTGCAGTTGGAAATTGGCAGCCATGACTTAACAACATCGCAACGCAGACATCAAGGTCAGTGCAGGAGGAAGAACCAGGGGGAGGGACCCCACGGATCAGGGAGAGAATTTAAAACTATTATTCCTGTGATGATGAACATGGTGATGACCATGGTGATTGCGAGTTGTCCCCTCAAAGCCCATGGGATCCATTGGGGTGCAAAGATTCCCTTGTTGGAGCAGGGGGAGGCATGAAAGAAGCTGTTACCTCGTGGGAGGCCCCAAGGTGGAGCAGAGTCCAGAAAAGATTTGAGGCCGAGACCCATGGAGGGAGAGGCCCAGGCTGAGCAGGTAAAGCCAGCTTTTCATAAGAGACTGCACCCCATGGAATGACCCACGAGAGAGCAGAGGATCTCTCTTGTGGGAGGACCTCACGGAACACAGGGGAAGGACTCAGAGTTATGATTCCCCTGTGACCATGGGGACGACTGTGGTGAAGCGAGCTGTCCCTTTGCATCCCACAGGAAAGCGCCTGGGACAGAACTGCTGCTTATGTCTTGGACTTACATCTGCGAATGGCTGACCCAACAACAAGTGACTTCCATTCCCTGTCCCTCACACCATCAGGGGGAGGAGGGGGCATAGACACACTGAGGGGTGGTGGTGGAAAGGTGTTTCTAACTTGTTTCTTATTTTTAGTTTTTAGTTTGTTAGTAATAAATTTAAGCATTATTCTAAGTTCTGCTTTGCCCATGGTATTAATCAAAACTCCTCTTTTGGTTGTTATCTCTAGCCATAAATTCCTAGCTGGTTTTTTTTTTTTCCTTCCCTACAGAAGGCAAGAAGGGGCAGGAAGAAAGGCCTTGAAACAGTTTTGCTGGACACCAGGTGTTTATCCAAGGTCAAACCCCCACACCAGTGATTCATTAATTTCCTCTGTTCTCTATTGGAATCGATGGCTATTTGTGACCAATAAATTACAAGAGAAAGCTTAGAGATGATGGGGAATGGCAGCATGCTCATGAAGCTCAGGGAGAAATGAGTAGAGTGACTGACCACTGCTGATGCAAAGAAAGACAGATTTAACACAAAAGGGTGTTCTTTAGTGTGTTTATATATAGCTACATTGGTTGATAGGAATAGCTGGTTGTGCAAATTTTTTACTCTGAATTGTTTTTAGAAAAAGTGATCAAAAAAGAAAAAAGAATTGGAAAAGAATAGGCTTGAGCTTGCTGCAAGCCATGTATTCCTTCCCCGAGACAGGGGACACACAACGTCATGACAGTGACCATATTACAGAGATCAATACTGAGAATCACATTTATATTGCAACTGGTATGTTCTGCCAATTGTTATTTTTACTTTCATTGTGATTTCAATACATTGCAGTATCACTCTGATTAATGAAAATCCTGTGTACTGTCAAATAACTTTAAAGAAGTAAATTGAGCATTAAAATTAAAGCATTTGCATTAAACAGTAGCCTTGCCCCTGTCTTATTCTAAAAAAAGTCCCTGAAACCGGCAATATTCTGAACAATCATGTTGTTTGAACTTGTATTCTGGGTTTTTTTCATGAAATGCCTATGAAGTCCAAGATTTTGAACTCCAGTCCCAGGAAAAGATCAGCCAAATTCTACTCACCGAAATGCTTATCATGGCACAATACAAGTTTCTGTTTTTTCTGGGACTTCAGAGCCTGTGCCAGTTCTCATATCAGTTAGTTAAAGCAGTCAGGTTAAGCCACTGAAATCCCGCAGATCTGAACTACATAGCTCTATTGCCAACCTCAGTTTTCCTTCAAGTCAGTGTATCTCTTCAGGTCCTAAGTTCAAAAATATTTCCACTGTGTAGAAAGACCAATTTCCATTTTTAAAAGTAAACTTCTGATGATATGAGAAAGAACAAAAGATTGAGGCCACTAATACTGAAGCCTGAATAACCAGAAGGTAAATTAAAGGACCACAACATCTGCTATTTTCTAAAAAATAATAAAAATAATGAAAATATCAACTTTTAACACAAGTAACGAACTTTTCTATCTGCCTAACTACTTTCTGAATGTATGACAAATTTCAGTTCCTAGAGTGATTTCTGTCATGTTTCCCATTATTACTTCTTCCATTATTTCATTTATGTTAAAAAAAAATACTAAACTACATTGACTTTGTACAGTGCAAGAACAAATTCAAGATTTATTTAATAATATGCAGCAGATGTTTGTGCTATCATTTTAGCAACTAAACACCATGTCAAAATAGACAGACCTCTGAATTAGTGAAGCTGTTGCTTCTATACATATTTCCAAACATTAATAAAGCATCAAGAAAAATCACTAACAGGATGCTAAAAGTAGAATGGACATGAAGACACGTAATTTGGATAGATATATTCATCTTAGCTTTCATATAATGATAATTGAAGGTAATAAATACATTTTATAGCATACTACAAGCTAACTGGTAATCCTAGGAATGTGTTCTGCTTATTACACTATACTGAAGTGTGTACCATGAGGACTCTAAGATCTGTTTCTGAGAGTAAGCCAGTGTAGAATGGCCATGCCAGCTCATACTGTTCTTAAGCATTCTTTTGTATAGACATCCATAATTTTTATGTGTGTAGAGTTATATATATGTGTCTGTATGTGTGTGTGTGTGTAGGCAGAGATTTATTCTAACTGTGGACAAGTAGAATGAGCTTCAATGCCTGCTTTTCTACAGTCTGTGGAAATCTAGTTATTAAAAACAAAGGAAAATACAAATAATTAATGCAATCTTACCATAGATCCCTGCATTTAGTCCAATACATTGCATCAAAAATTGCACAAAGTCCATTGATTATTTCTCCAGAGATTATAATTGGAGTTTAGAGACTGTTTTTGTGTAGACAACTACATGACAGATATCTAAATTTAGGCCAAAAAATTTCTACCTATATTTATTTCAATATGTTATAGACTTTTCAGTATCCAATGCTCCCACTACCACATCTTCCACCAACCCTTCTCTGTTTGTAAACAGCAGGTCTAGTGGGGCACAACACCTGGTAGGCTCACTTACCAGCTGTGTCAGGAAATTATCTTCCACACACTCCAAGAACTTCCTAGACTGCCTCCTCTGCTGTGTTCAGATTCTGGGATACATCTGACAGGTTAAAGTGTCTTAGAAGAACAAGGACAAACAATCATGAAAAGTCAGCCAACCACTCACCGAATTCATCTGCCTCTTTGTCATGGTGGGTTTGTCTATGACAGACTTCCACTGTCTTGTTATCTGAAGTTGTTTTCTGTTTTCTTTGAAACTATGAATCAATATTCTTTGTATTGCAGATCTAATATTTATCTTCAGTGAATAAAATAAGGAACAGTAAAACTGAAGACAGGAAGGAAATCCAGGTAAGTAGATGAAAAGAAATACCATACAATTGGCAAAATGATCAGTTTTGAAGTCCACGATATTCAACAGAAATGGATGAAGACATAATGTTCATAACTAACATATATATTTGTATATAACAAATATATATAACATAACTATATATTATTATTATATTATTATATATTATTATTATATTATTATATTATTATATATTATATATTATATATAACATAACTAACACACATATTTGAATATTTAACTTGTAAGTAGATTAAAGCATCTTGGCTGCTTGTTTGGCAGCTCAGTTATCTCTACCACTTTTATAATACATGGCATTGAAAGAGAATAGCGTAGCTATTTGTTGGTATATTGCGGTGGTTTAGTTTTCTTGATTTTGATCTGGGCGTTCCTTGGTAGCAAGGTCATAACTAAGGAAGTATTCCACACCATTTCCTTCTCGTAATCAGGTGTATATAAAGACAGGAGGAAGGTTTGTCCTCGCCTCACCTCACCTCCCGTCCCCTCCACTCCCTTCCCTTCCCTTCGCCTCCCTTTCCCTCCCCTCCCTTCCCCTACCCCCTCCCCTCCCTTCTCCCATTCGTGTGCTTGGAGGACACCAGCTCTCTGTGCTGGTCTAGCTCTTATCTCTGTGAGATGAGGCCTATTGGAGAAGCTGCTGTCCCAGCCGTACAGAGGGGAAGGACCTGCTTTCTCTTAAGGGAAGTGTTGGTGAGAATTAATTGTATTAGTTACTTATTGAGCTTTTCCCTGAGTTTATGAGTGTGTGTATTTGTTTTGTTTGGTTTTACCCATTTTTGTCCCATTTCCCTTTTCCCCTTTTCCCTTTGGGGGGTTGCGCTGGGATTTGTTCTGTAGATTCATAGTGTTTGATTGTATATAATTGTAATATATGTGAATATATATATATATACATTTACTAAAATTGCCTTTTTGGGTACTTTTTCTTCCGTTCTCTCTTGGGAAGGGGGAATCCCTGTGGCTGGCAGTTGGGCTTGGCAGGGAGCCAGCCCAAACCTCCACATATATGTGTTTAATATCATCAGCAACAAAAGTTCCCTTTCTACAGAAGACCCACAGCTGCCACTAGAGACATTGCTCAAAAATTATTTAGATGGCTCACTAATGTGTTCATACTTTGAATTGAAAAACTTGTTTTTTATTGCCTTTATTTGAATTTAAACAATTTTGAAGGTTGTTCTCCCCCCTCCCCAATTATTTCCATCATTATTGGGGTAGAAGGATTTCTAGTCAATTTTTATTCCTTATTGTCTTATGCCCTACCCTTGCTGAAATCCATCTGCACATCTTAAAGATTTCTCTTTTTAAAAAATATTGCTATCTCTGCTTTATAGCTATAGGGGGAGCCAGTAAAGCCCCCCCTGCAATCCCATCTTACTGTGATGCAAGCCTGTGGATCCTAATTTATACATGTTTACACATCCCTCCTCTACTTTTTTCATACCTTACCCACAACAGTAAACACTGTGGGAAATAATCTTCCCAGTATGAGTCTTTATTATATGCTTTGAAAAAGAGTGAAATAGTTAATAATGCTAAACTGTAAAATCACTTTCTCAGTTTCTGCATCACGTGAAATAAAGAGGACATTTCACAGCTCAGAACTGTGGCATATGGCCCTTTACATTCTCAGGAAAATGTCTCTCTAGGTAAGACTTTGTCATTTGAATTTCAAAAACTTCTTTTGCAAGCTCATCATCCTTTGAGTTTGCCTTCATGTTTGTTGTAAAAGATTAAGCTGTGGAGAACATCTAGAGTTCTCTTTTGAAATCTTCAATACTACCGTTTGTGTTCCATGAGTGAAAAAGTCTGGAAACATGGATTTAACTAAAATTGTTTTTGTTTGTTTGGTTTGTTTGTTTCGGTTTAGTTTTGGTTTTGGTTAGGTTTTGGTTTTTTGTTTGTTTGGTTGTGGTTTTGTAATCTAACAATATGCATTTTTTTTTTCCCTGAAAGAATATTCAATTACATATCATGATACTACTAGTAATTTGTTTTGGTCAGGAACTGGATGGAAAAAAATCTTTTAAAGTTTTGGGTGGCACTGAAAGGCCCATGTGACCATGACTTAATTACTCCCCCTCCCTCCTTAAATATAGTTCCTTGATGCCTTTCATGGCTCTATGAACAAGAGATTGATGTCTGAGGTCAGGTAGGAAAATAATTGCAATCAGACTTTTTTCTTAACATCAAAATCAAGAAGGAGAATATAGTCTCTACTTCTCTGGTTTGAGTGCTTTTGGATTTGTTTACATAATCTGATGACAACTGGGGCTAAGCCTAACCAACTGCGATGTCCAATTTGTTGCTCTGTGTGTTCAGTTTTAGGTTGACATTACAACAGAGCAGCATTTAGGGATCCCTAAGTCTACTGGTAAAAATACATTTACCTTCAGACTTTAAATGTGAATGTTAATGTTCAGGTGCAAGAGTTTGGTCCTTTAAAAAGTATAGAAAAATTTGTTGAAAATTTTATTTTCTGGTGGAAAGAAGATCTAGCTGGCTGATCACCAGCTAAATGGCAAGCAGTATAATACTTCCTTTTGTTGTACTTCAGTATCTAGGAGGTACCAAAGAATAAAATAGAAAGGAGAGGAGAGGGGGAGAGAGAGAGCGATAACAAAGGAGTGATCATTTTCTTTCTTCAACTACCTATAATGGAATTATATTCATCAGTCTATGGAGCTTGAGAGGAAGATCAGTATTTATATTTTATTGCACATATAAACATGTACAGTCTTCAAAAAAACTATCTTTACCTTAAAAAGATTTAAATATTTTCCTAAAAGAATGACTTGAGTGCAGTCTTGATTAGTTTTTCACTTGTCTGTCATTGCCAGAGAGTAGGTAGATAAGAAAGGTGGGGGGAATTCTAGCAGTTTAAATGGTAACAGGTGCCAATGCCTCAGGGAGCACTATGAAGATTTTGATAATTATTCTGATTACCTTTATCTTAATATTTTGTTCACAGGCAGTATTCTGAGCTGCTAGAATGTAGGAATGTGTTTTGACTTTTAGTCCATTAAATGAAACAGCATTTATTTTGACATTAATACCTTGTTTATTTTAGTAGGAAACAGAAATGAGTAGCACAAAATACAATCTCTTCATGGTTTTATTAGAATGAACCCTCATGTGCATCATCTGGTTTTTATTGCTACAGCAGTTATTGCAAAAAACACTCAGGCAGATAAACATATACGGAAAAGGGCAAAGAAAAAGACAGAAAAGTAATATAATTTCTTCCTCGCCCAGTAGACAGGTTCTTACATTCTCCATCTAACTTCCTTTTAGGTATCACTCTAGGTAATGACGCTTACAGATATTAACAGACTGGGAAAGTCTATGGAGTGCTTTGAATCCACTGATGTACATTTTTTCAAAAGAGATTCTAGGCAATTGCAAAAGTTGTTCATAACATTTTATGAATAGTTCATTAAAAAAAGAAATTCCAGCAGAATTAATTTAAACATATCCTGTGGGACAAATTCACTGCAGGTATAAGTCAATACAACCTCTTCTTGCAAATCTTCTTCCATACAAGGGAGTCAAATCCATTAGAGGTATATAGCAATGGTTGTCATAAATTTTGGCTCCTAATCTATGTCTAGATTCAAAAAATCTGAACTCATACTTTCAAGGAACAAAGTTGAAAGGATTTGGTTTTTAAAGGCAGGAATTTATTGATGGCCTAAATGAAATCTTAGCAGTCTTGCCATTATCTTAGTCTGGATATAATTATTGCGGGTGTCCAGTTTCCAGCCAAGAGAAGGCTAATTTTTGCAGTAGCCAGGAGGAGTACAGCTGGAACCTGGACTTTGTTCTATACCACATTTTTTTCTGGGGATGGGGGAAAGGTCTGCTTCCAGGCTGGTGTAGCGTGGTGGAGGGAGTGGTATTGTCTACTGTCTATTGTTGGGGAGTTTCCATGTGAATTATTCGCCTCTTGCTTGTACCCTTCTGCCATTAATATTGTTGCTTTTACTCATTGGCGGTCTTTTTTGTCTCATTGCTGTTTCGAGTAAATTGTTCTTTTCTCAACCTGTGATCTTCACCTTTTGTGCCAGAAGGAGGGGGGCACAAGCAAGCAGCATGTGGTTTAGAGTCTCGATGGGAGCACTAAGTTGGGGAGTACCTTTCCTAAACCCTGACATCAGGAAAAGAAGCAATTCTTTTATGCAGAAAAACTGTCTTGGTTTTAAGTCCAAGTGGAGATGAAATGCCCTACAGACACTCCTTCAACCTCTTCTCTCTTCCTCCCCAACTCCAGTGGAATGGGGAGGAGAATGAAAGTAGAACTTAGGTATTGAGATAAGAACAGTATAATAGAAAATAAAGTAGAATACAATAATAATGGTAAATAATGATAATAAAAAGGGAAAAAAACAAATTATGGACAATTCAATTTCTCACCACCTGCTGACCAATGCCAGACCTCCCTTCCTGAACCCAGACTGGCTGTCCTTCCAAGTAACTCCCTCCATTTATATACTGGGTACGATGGCCTAGGGTGTGGAATATTCTTTTGGTCAGTTCAGGTCATCTGTTCCAGCTATGCCCTCTCCCAGTTTGCTTTTTTATACCTCTTCAGTGGGAGAGCATGAGACAAGGAAAAGAAGTCCTGGACTAAGGATAAATATGACTTAGCAAAAAACCAAAACAGCACTGTATTATCAACACTATTCTCATTCCGATTCCAAAACTCGGCACTGTAACAGCTGCTGAGAAGAAATTAACTCTACCCTAGCTGAAACAAGGACAAAACCTTCCAGTACTAATAACAGAGACAGAACTATTATACTAATAACAGAGATAGAACCATTAATTTCTGCTTCTTTGCCTCCTGGTGTATGTACTCTTCACCTTCTGTTTCCAGATCTTAAGGTTGGTGCTTTCATCCCTATGGTGGAAGGGAAGTATGGTTAGTTGTCAACCTTTACTGGAGATAATGTGGTGCTGGTATTGATTTTTTTTTTTCTCCTTTATCTATTCATGCTAATTTTTACAGATCTGCTGACATGATTTCACACCTTGTGTTGGTCTACAGCTTCACATTACACCCAATTTTACTTTTTATGATGGCTTGTACTGGTGTTTAGCCTAGAACCAGTTTTGTCTAGATCTATGTTTTTTATTCTTTAACTGACACCTGGTGAGTTGTTTATAGGTGTGAGTCTCTGGCTGCAGGGCCTGTGTCCCATCCACTGCCTTCACGGGGCTTTGCTCCTCTAGGCTGCGTTCTCTGTCTCCACTTCTCAAGGCCTATGTTGTCACTCCAGGTCTATTTTTCCCTGCAGACTCTAAAAGTCATGGCAATGTCATACAAAGATGAAGAAATTAGCCATATCTTCCCAGTCAGTTAGAAAAATTGCTCTTACACCTAAGCCAAGTCACCAAGGTAGATCAAAAAAAGCTAAGTGAAAATAATGTTGACAAGCCTTAGTCCTGAGGCCATGTAAATTCTGTTCAATGTCTGCCCCTTGTTGCTAGTAATGACAATAACATGAAACATCAATATGTTTATGATATATGTTTTATGTACATATGTTTTATATATATATTGAATATGTTTTATGATATAAAAATACCTGAAATTTGAAGAGATTTTCCTAGCGAATAGCAATTGACTGAACAAGCAGAGGAAGATATCATGAAACTCCTGTAGAGAGTTCAATATATCCTTCAAAATTACCCAGTGACCTCTAGCATTTGATGAATATGTCACATCCTTTGACACAATGAAAGAAGAAAAAATTCAGTCAGTCATAACAGCAAAAGAACTATTGAACAAACTGGGTACATCCGTAAGCATTTAATAATTATCCTTTCTTTATCAAGGACTTGAGATCACCCCTGCTTTTGTCTTGTCTGTGTAAAGAGATAGCTTTGCCAAATTAATCTTGGACATACTTCTTTTTCAGATTAAGTCAGTATTTGAAAAAGTGTTTTAGAGAGAATAAAAAATGTATTATTTCCAAACAGTCTGGTCATCAAATGAATTTTTTTTTCTTTAAATATTGTGTCAAGTTTTTTGCATTGCCTTATAATGTGAATTTTAAAATCCCTGAGGGAAAAAGGTAATCTGGGATGAGGGTGTTCTTTAAAGTCTGGCTTCTCTATACAGTCTATACAGTTGAAAATGATACCTGTCAGTTCCTTTTGCCACAGTGGTTTTCTTTGATACGGTAATTTGGCCATTAGTCTTGTATCACAGAATATTTACTATAGAGGAAAAAAAGCCGGGGGGGAGGGTGGGTGGGCCAGAACTGAGAAAACACATTTAAAACACAAATGTGTGAACAGGACTGAATCTTTTTTAACATGTTGGCATGTAAGACCTGGATATGAATGATATAGCTTCTCTCTGAACTGCTGTTGTCAGTGGCATACTATTTGCACATTTGGCAAATGTTATGGTTGAGCTCACAAGTTGAATTTATGGAGGAAAATTAAGTATATACTGAATATAAAATGTTCTGTATTTTTGAAATAAAGAAAATGAGGAGAAATACAGATCTCTGCTCACTAGTGGGTGTCCTTCTCTGAGAGATGACATCCTATTTCCTCTGTTTCCTAGGAGGTCAATTAATGTTTAGGTATTACATGCAAAATGAAGTGATTTCTAAAAAGAAAAGGGATTTTGATTTTTTTCTAAAATACATATAGCTTTATGATCAGGGCATTATAATGGGAGAGATAGATCCAGATCCTCTGAGATAAAGAAGATAATTGAACCTCTCTCTTTGTACAAGCAGTGTAATCACTGAGATGCAAAGGAACTGATGGAGGATATGAGAGGATTAGGAAGAAAATTATTTATGCCCCCTCTTCTTTTGGACTAAATTCATAGGATATGTTCATCAGTTTTGACAGAAGAATGTTAGTCAACTGAAATCTGGAAAAGGGTCATTGTCTTGAGGTAATAAAATAGAAGGCCATCCCACTAAGGCTGGAGAAACATAACTCAGTATGTATTCTCTAAATATATACATCAGAAAAAGACCATACTGTTTGACAAAATGAGCTGTATATCAGTTAGTGACAGCAAGTGAAGTTTTGTCTAAAATGGAAGTAGTGAGATGAAAATAGAGGGAGAAAAATCAATGAAAATGTCAAATATAATAATAAAGGTCAAGATCAATAGTTCACTTTGAGGAATATGATAACCCTTTGCCAAAGAGAAGGGTTTTGCTATAGTAATAGTCATGTGAATTCACTGACACGCTGATGCATCACCCCCATGAAGATCAATGGTGATTTAAGTCCAAGGACTTAACTTTGGTTCATATTGTTGTATTTGCTAGTAAAATGTGCTCCATTTTATTGCCAACTATTTGATTATGAAGAGAAAATAGTCATCACTCTAAATCACTTGCCCAGCTACTCTGTAAAAGAACTATTACTGCTCCTTACAGTGATTAAAGGCATGAAAAACAATCTAAATGAGAAGTGACCAGTGCAGCTGAGATGCTGAAGAGGAAAATTAATTAAATCAACTCAGAAAAATTATTTTGTGTAACTATGTTGTGGCATTCTTCTTAAACAGTAAGAACAAGGTAATCCTCTGGAGTTCCTAACTGGCATTCACAACAATGAGACATGATGATATCCAATGACATTTGATGTATAAGTAGTTCCTTGGTCAATTTAGTATTTGTTTAAAAGCTGTCAATAAATAGATATTCTTCTAAGTAGTGTGTCTGACTGACACTGAACATTTTCATTACCAAAGTTCTAGCCTTGTCCAAAACTGTGATGAAAATTTCCTTCAGTAAAAATTCCACAGAAGAAAATCTAGCTAATGTGCCTATGACTTACAAATTCATTGTTGTTGTCATTAGATGTCCTTCTACTTCTCGGAAGTTTTTACACAGTGTCATCTTTTTTGTTGTTGGTAATAATTTTAACAACTACTAGTTGTTTCAATTTCTCTTACGTGCTTCACTTCACAATTTTAAACTATGTGAATATATTTCAGAATCTCATTGCCTAAAATAAATTATTTTAATTTGTTCAACTATATTTAGTCTGTACTTTGACATTTATACTTCTACATTTATGCTTCTATATCTAATTATTATGATACAGAAATTGTTCTATATCCAGCTCTTACATGCAGATTGCTAAAAATCTTTTTAGACTTTAATACATTATAAGCAATAAAATGTTTTCACTCTCGTCTTCCCAAAGTTTATTTTTTTCTTATGTAATTGTCTTTCCAAAGTGTGGGTTTGGACATTTGTCGAATAGTCTCATGTTGCAAATGTAATATCACACTTCCACTACAGAATATACTTTTATATAGACTAGACTCAAACCATTATTACGTTCTTATTTGGTAAAACATACATTATAATGAAGTTATGTCTAGAACTTAATTTAATTAGTTAATAATTTTACTAATATTAGTTAATAAATTAACAAATTCTGTTAGTTTAAATAAAACTAATGTAAATTTGTAAAATGAAACACAATGAGGAGATAGAGACTAAAGTAATAGGTACATAAGTGGCTTGTTTCAGTCCTCTAGTTTCAGAAATTAAACAATGTCTATCTCATTATGATACATATCGTATTATTTAAACACAGTCACGGACAACTTTTGAACTAGCCTCTTGATATCTCCATGTTCCTTGAGAGTTACTCTCTCACACAGAGTTCAGTGTTAAGATGCTTCTTTTTCAAACTTAGTTGCAAATATTCATGTGTGAGTTTTATTTCATTGACTGAATGGTCCAATTAAAGTTAATCAGACTAATGCCTTGAGCAAGTAAAGCAGAAGTTCAGGTCTGCAGGACCAGGGCCATAATTGCTGTATATTTCTAGAGAAGGAGAATAAAATAATATGTGAAGAATTCATGTTGCATAATAAAAGTGTACTGATTACTTCTGAACTCAGTTTGATAAATTCTACACAATTTACTTTTAATCATCTCTGAAATACTGATGTGATATGTTGCATGGGAATTATAATTTGATAAATGGACATATTTTAGGTTCCATATTGAGTCCAGATGGTTACAGATTCCTTAATATTTCTATCCATGTGGCATTTGCACATTTGTGTATCTCAGTCTTCCTCTCATTTATGTTTAATGATGGATTGAATCCAAACAATGCAAGATGTTCTTCAGCATGCTAAGCTTCTGTTAAGTGGACTGATAGTCAGATCCTTCTGCACAGGATCCTTTTTCTTTCAGCCTACTTTATTTCAAGACAATCAATCTCCATTTGAAACACTTTTATCGACAACATTTCATGTTGAAAGTGATAGCACAAAGAGCCTCCCAGTTACCCATGCAGGAGCCTGAATTGGCAGTTATGTGCAACATCCTTGCTAGGTTATCAATTCTATAAGATTTTTGAACAAAGTTGTAGTTTTGTAAATATTATCATTTACAGATCTGTATTTGATCATTAAAACAAGCTGCAATTTTCAATTAACTTGGAATATTCAGATTATTCAGGATTTTGTGGTTTGGTTGGGGTTGGTTTGTTTGTTTGATTTAGTTGGCTTTTTTGAGGGAAAGATAAAGAATTCCAGATTGTCCTACCACTTTTGTGTGTCACATCCTCTCACCTCCATTGTCCCCTATTTCTCATCTACTGATAGGAACCTGTTTTCCTTTTGCTGAGGAAATAGAAGACTAATTGGTTGGATTCCCACCAAAGAATTCAATTAACTGAGATAACAACTTCTTCCCTCAGGTCAGGGAGTCCTGTGAGACATCAGCTGAACTTTACTCTTCTAATGGAAGAAATATCATGTTCACTTGCTCTAAGTTCTGAATGTGTTGGTAGCCATAAAAAAGAAAATTAGCAAACAATAGCTTTTGTGTGTGTTTTACTGTCTTTATAAATCAATGCTTCACTGCTGTGGATTCACAGTATGTTATAATTTTCACTGCTCATTAGACTTCTGCTGTGCAAGCACAAGTACACCCTGTAACCCCGAGTGAGGAAGGAATAATTTTTTACGTATTCACTTTAACCACTATTTGAGTTTAGAGTTCCTCTCTTCAAAAGTGTCTTAATATTGGTTTCTCATTGGATACATATGTCACTGCCCTCCCATATATCTCTCTCTACTCCTGTCTTTATTATATCCTCCGGTTGAAAAAATTATTAAATACTACTGAGGACAATTAACTTTTAAGAATACAATCGTATTGTATTGTTAAACATATTGTCTCCTGTGTTGATTTTAAAACTCAGTGAGAAAACCAAGCTCACCTAAACTGTCCCCTTTAGATAGAGGAGGGAAAAAATATTACGAAAGATTATAAATTGGAGTTACAATGTACTAAAGAAATCACAATAAACACAACAATAATTGTAAAAGACTGTACAAAAGAGGGAATGCTTTAACCAAAAAAGACAAGATGTTGCCTGCCTCCCCTAGAGCAAAACCAAGATAGTGTCCATTCCCATGATGCATGCCACATAGTTTTCTCCAGACAAAATGTTGTCCCTTTCCATTCGCACTCCACATAGCCCCCTGGGAACAAACGCAAGACAGAAGAGAGCTCCTGCAACAACCATTTTCCTCCCCTCAGCCCCGAAAACAGGAAAAAATCTCCACTGTGCTATGTAGTGTGGTCCAGGTGGTGACAGCGATTGAGAAACAACTGTGGGACAACTTGCAGAGAGGCGATTGTGAAACAAGTCTAATGGGTCTTGCAAAGCAGTAACTCCTGTGCTGGACTGTGACTGTGGTGGGATGATTTCTCCTCTTAATGTGGGTGATTTAGCTAGTTTTTACCAGATTTATATCTAAATAAATATTCTGAATCATCATTAACTCCAAATATGTGGGCTACTTCTAGAGAACAGCTTGTTAGACAGGCAGAAATTTTGAGGGTTTCTACTGGAAATTTCCACTAAATCAAAAATTATATTAATTTTATTAGATACAATCAAACTAAAAGAGAAAGAGGCAAATACTGGTTAAAACTAGTGTAATTTTTCATTATGGATAGGTATTTTAGCTATTGTAATTTTTTTTTTTCTGATCTACTGTTATTCATCTTCACAAACACACTTGACAGTTTATAATTTGACCGTATCAATACTGCTCCTGACATTTGTCATGAATTTAATCTGTTTTATGCAAAATCTCTCAAATCAAGATGGTAAGATTTAGAACCTTTTGTAAAATGGGCGTTATTAGATAGCTTTGTCCTTAGTAAAATTTATGTAGCCTTTTTCAAGATCCCATATTTTGCATTACATGACATTTTAATGTATGGATTAGAAAAATATTTCCATTTCCAAGCTAATTCCATTAGCTGAATTTCAGAATGGTTTCTTCTTCTCTTAGATGCACAAGACAAGGGTAAAGCTTCACACAGTGCTAGTTCAAACAAATTAATTTAGAAATCCTGTTAATAATGAAAGTACATTATTTCCCATCTCTCCAAAAATGGTGTTCTGAGTCATTTGTATGTCTTAAAATCTGGATTAAATTTTATAAATTTATATTGTATATTTATGGTTGTCTCTTGAGCTGATTTCAACTGTACATTTTTAACTAGCTGTTACTTTTTTTTTGAGAATTCATTATTATAATTATTTTGCACATCTTCAAAATTCCCTTTTTGTTGCTTCTTTTATTGTTTTACATTTATTATTGGTAAGACCTTCTTTGTGAAGTCATCTCTGTGTGACTCCATGCTTTTTTTTCCTGTTGATTTTTTAGTAACAGTCAAAGTGAAATTTTACTCACAAAAAAATAAATTCTGTTCTCTAAAAATTGGTTTCATTTTTTTTGTACTGTGACAAAAAATCAAATTATGATTAATAGGAGTGCAATTATTCCCAAGTACGAGTAGCAAACATTCAATGCTTCTAATGAAGTTAAAGTTGATAACAATTGCTTGTCCAGTGCAATACAAAAGGAACCAGCTCATCAGCTTACTCCTTATGCCTTTCCAACTGATGAAATACCATTTTAGATATGACTTGCAGATATTGTTCTTACCTGCCTCTCTAAATGCTCTCTTTATGCTTGAAAATTTCCTCTGCAATCTCGAAGTCAGCTAGACTCCTGAATATTTTAAACAATTCTGCAGGAAGAATAAGAAATCATGGCTTACATAGTAACACAGTTTAGTCCTGCAATAAGTATATCAGCTGACAAAAGACAGGCAGAAACTTGAAGTCATTGTGGGCATTTGGCAACTCACGGTAACTCTATTTGAACATGGCCTTAGCAAAACAACATGGATCCAAATTTGACTTTGTTGAAAAAAATAACAAAATTTTTATCTATTATGAAGGTATGCAAGAAGTTTTCTAAACAACTTTCTACAGGAATACTCTAGGAGATGTAGAGGTGACTATATTTTACATTGAAAAGTTTCTTATTTTGTGATGATGATCCTGGTATCTGTCAAGTATTAATATCAATGTTGGAATAAATTAAGTAAAAATGTCCATGATTTACGTTAGGAAATGCAGCACAATAGCCTTGCATATCTCAATTTATTGGAATCCATTTTAAAAATTATGATCAAGACCCTCAGAGTCTAGCTGCACCTGACGATGGGTGGGAAAGAAAACACTCGTTAATTATCTCTGAGATAATTTTACATAGAGAAGAAAAGCTTAGTAACCTTTGTGCTGTGGCAGATTGATCTTAGAATGGAAGAAAATGCATTAGTGTTTGACTTCAGCTAAGGTGTTTACTCTGACTTCAGTAATATGCAGTCTGAAACACCAAAAGTGAGAATTTTTCAGGGCAAACCGTTTGAAGGGCTAGTTGCCTTCATATTATTTTTCTGGAAGGGCTGAACAAGAAAGGAACCAAGTGAAAAACATAAATGTTGAGGTGTTATTTAAATTGTACATATAGATGTCTTACTATGTCAAAAGAAGGAAGGTAATAGTATTAGAAAACCACTCTGAGAAAAAATGGCATAAGAACATTAGAAACCAGAATCAATAAGCTAAAGCACAAAAACCAAGAAATAAAGGTTGATACATATTCTGTATGTCATGTTTGGGTTTTTTTATTTATTTTCATGTTTTTATTATAATTTTGTGTCCTTTCAAAATCTCTTCTTTTGATGTGATATAAGCCTGGGGTCAATAGCAATTATTTCAGCTGCTCTGAAGCTGCAAAGTTTATCCAAAGAAAGCAAAACCCTTTGACACCTAAGGAATGTAAAGAGAGATACAGGATATTTTGAGTATTCCCCCACTTAAAGTTGCCATTCAAAAGGCAAAAATCAAAGGCTTTCTGTCCTTGAAGAGCTGTTATGTGGAAGGCTGTGGCAAAATGAAAGATGAAAAAAATACCATAGGAATCAAGAAGGTATGCATTTTAAAGGGAAAAAAAGGACCATATTATTAATTACATCTCCATTATTGTGCTCAATAGCTATCTCATTCCTTTTTTTCTAGTGAATACCCACATATCTGAGAAACATGCCAGCATACACTTTCTTAGACTATGAGAACAAATTTATTTAACAAGATTATTTCCATTCAGTGGAGAGTAACACTATATCAACAGGTCTTAGGATTGTTAGGAAAAAAGGGTACTGAATGTCTTCTTTATATACCTACTGAGTCAAACAATGTAGTAACTAGTTAGTATTATATAAATATTTCCACATTGTTGGATAATCCAGGAAAATAATATTTCCTAAACTACTGAGCTACTTCATGGTCCCATGCTTAATCTGATACTTCATTTTCATACTTAACAAGCTGTAGATAAAATTCTGCAAAAATATTCATTAAATCTGGAAATATGAATTTTCTATCCACGTAAATATGGGCATCAGCTATAATTTAATCCTTTAACTATCAGAAATTCATCCAAAATGTATTTATGTCCCTTAACTGTATCAGAATTTTTTTTCCAACCCAACATGGCATTTTTCTTTTGTCTTTGTTCAGACCATTAATCCTTTCTTCAGGTCATTTCTCATAATGGAACTGTAGAGGTATTTGTTCAATAACATGAGTTTTGCAAGTAAAGTCATATAATATGAATCAAAGGATTTTCCTATGTTACTAGGTGGCCAAGTCAAACTTGTGTTCAGAAGGATCAGTCAAGTCTATCAGAATTCTATTGAGATAGAAGAATCTAAAGGGAAACATTTTGCTCTCAAAGTCTCTGTGATACTACAATTTATTTTTTTTGTAATTCCTTTAGGAACTGTCAGCTATGAAGAATGGTCTGATTGACACACAGCCTATAAGTAACTTTCAGCTTTACATGGAGAACTTTGTTTCTCTGTTGTACAAGGTCTTTTATTCCATCAATCTACGACATGAGCTTTTATTCTTTTCTTTACAAAGACTGACACCCCATCTACCCTTCTTATTCTCCCACTCAGTGGGAAGTTGCCTGAATCTTATCACTTAGTATTTTGCTTCATGTGTCTGTTTCACAAGGACAATTCTTCCTAGTTAACCTCATGTCATTGATTGATACAGAAATTGCAATTACTGGATAGGTCAGAAAACAAAGTAGAAATTTTGGGGAGCAGACTATTTGTTATTTTACAGTATTATTTAAAAAAAAAAAAAAATAGGGACCGTACCTTTTCTTCATAGTAGAAAACAAAGCAAATGCAGTTGGGACCAACATGTACTTTTCAATGTTAAATTAAAGGATTCAAAAAAAGGTATTTTAAAGTGTGCAAAACATGTTTGTTCAGTGGGTACAGTGAATTGTTTTATCTAGTAGTATTTGTGCTCTTAGTTCTGATATCAACAAAACCAAAATGATAAGTAGACATCATAGAAGAATAGTTATGCCAAGGAGTTTCTGCTTCCTGAAGAGCACAAGAATATACCATTTGAGACCAGGAGGGTTTAGACTCCTGCTTTGCCTGTCTCTGTTAAGGAGCATTGCTGAATTTCCAGACAAATGTGTTTAACAAGGTTAAACAAAAAGTTGCATTTTCCCAATGTACAGTGTTATCTAAATCTGGAAAAAATATATTCTTAAGGAGTTATTCTTCTGATCTATTTTAACTTTCTATAGGGGAGCAGCAAGAGCAGGGCTGTTCACAAACAAAAGTGAGTTAGGAGTCAAGGGTGAACCCAGCACAGGCAGGGCAGTGCTATCCCCAGCAGAGTACAGTCCTACAGCCTCTGTGTAGGACAAGCATAGCAGTGATGGTGATAGCTGCTGGTCTTATTGACCATTCAGCTCATCAAAATGCTAGGTAAAAGGGCAGGTTTGACATTGGTTTAGAAAAATCCAAACTATTCAGGATCTGAAGAAGGCAGAGCTAAGCACAGGGCTGAGGTACAGAAAAGTTCAAATAAGGACTGATGCTTCTGGGTGAAGGGGCAATGGGTGTAGGCTGTTTTAGAAGTATATAATTTATATTCTGAAAATACATATCCTTTCTGATTTTAAAGGTATTTCAACTAATTCAAATGTAGATGTCTAAATTTGTACTGATATGTTTAATACGGTTTTTATTTTTGCATTACTTTTTCTAATTTTGTTTAAACTCATAGTCTTTATATCCTAAAAGTTTAACAGTTAAACTATTCATGTTTGTCTTTATCTGTTTCAAACATAAGACCTGCTAGTATGATTTTAACACTTTATTCTTTAATTTGAAGAAAAAAAGAAAAATTTTTCTGTATTCATCTTTATTCATCTGTGATGGTTTTGGACAACCACCAGAGAATTGGAACTCCAAATAAAGTCACTACACTTTTGTTTTTTCCTTCCCTCACTCCCCTCCAATAATGAAGGGGCAATTCAGAGAAATATAAGAAAAAGATAACAATTTAGTAAAGGAAATAGCCATAACTACAAAGGTACAGAGGAAAACAATTTAAATCAACAAAGGCAAAAAGTGTTACCTGATCTACTCCTAGGACAAAGACAAAACGGCAGAGAAACTTCCTGCCCTCCCCACCCCTTCCCTACTGCCACACCACATAGCCAGGGAGAACAAAAACAATGTGACAAACAGTCTTCTGTGGTTTAAAAACCATTCCCAGAGGGAAAAAAAGGAAAAAAAAAAAAAAGAAAGAAAAAAAGAATGAAAAAGCTTGAAGATTATTTCATCCGAAAAAAGAGGCTGTGTTGCTGCCATACTGGTTTAGATGTGGGTGGGATGGGGGGGTGTGTTTTTTTCTTGCCCCACAGCATATAGTCTCCTTTACTTCCCCTCTCTCTTGGGCTCTCTCTCTGCCAGCTGTGCAGCCACAATGACAACAGTTACAGCAGAAATAGCAACACTACAATGGTAGTGATGCTGGCCCAGAGTCTCCTGGTGACAGCCAGCTTTGTTTCCCCAGAAACAGCAGTGATGGTGAGAATCGTGGAGCAGTTCCAACCTGTGGCTGGGGCAGCTGTGGCCTGCAGCCCAACTTGTGGAAGCATTAGCATGCTTTTTTCAGGTTCAGGATGGCTCCCTTCTTGGTTGGGACTCATGAAGCTGCCCCAGACTGTGGTGAAGAGGCTCTCCCTCGCTGGGGAAACAGCAAAGGTGGCACTTCTGCTTCTGCCCTGTGGCTAAGAGCACCCATCTGCAACTCAGGCAAGAAAAGACAGTTTTGCCACCCATTCTTAAAGACACAGTCCATCAAAAAAATGATGAAATAGGATAGAATACATAATAGGTCACACCCATGCAGTGTTCACCCTGCCACCTTTCCCTATAACTAGAGCGTCATGCAATGCATGATTTATAGACTCAAACGTATTGCTTCACAGTTATGCCTTTTTCAGTTTAAAACAAGCCTTGTCTATTTTATTATTGCCTGTACTGAAGCCAACCAAAATTCTGGTCTTTCCTGTTACCCTTCTCATTATCTTCTCTATTTCCTACTATTTCCTGTCTGAGATAAAGGGATCAGAACTGGGCTGATAGAGATATTGGGAAAATAAAGAAGTTCTTAATATCTGACAGTCCTTAATTTTCTTTGTACACCAAACTGAGATGTTTAACAGTTGTCATCTGAGCACCTATGTCTGTTGTCAAGCCAGGTAATACCACCTTTCTACCTCAAATCTGGAAAAAAAGAAGAAAAAACCATAAACCACAAAGAAGCCCTGTTACTGGTAGGCCAGAATGTTTCAGATAAATCAATGTTCTTGAATTAGTAGATTTGGAAGGAAAAAAATGAAAGCTTTTTTTTCCTGTTTGCTTTGTTTTTTGTTTGGGCTTTTTAACTTTTTTCTTTTTTTTTAAATGAAGTTTAGAGAAAACCTTGCAAGAAACTTACTGCTATACTATATAGGCAGTAAATACCTTGCATTTTCACGAGGAATGCATACTTTTCCTACAATTTTTTGATTATGTGCTGCACATGTCTGGTATCAGTCACCATAATGCTATCAAATAGCAAACCCAAGGTAGGTGAACAAGTGTATCATGGCTATTCTAGTTGCAACTTAGTAGAGAAAACAAGACAAATTATTTATCTGCCATTTCACATTTTGCTGTGGCTACATTATCTGCTTCAAGGCAAGCAGCAAAGTCTGAAACATTACAGAAAAAAAAGATGTTTTGCCATCAATCACTGTGACATTTGAGATAACTAAAGGAAGTGCAGGAATCACAGGGCTTTAATCATTTCCCAGTAGACAAGAGAGGTTTTAAAATGTCCACTTACTAAAGATTTTCAGCTGGTTAAAATACTGAACACAATGAGCCTTAATAGTTTCAATTTAAAGAAAAGGCAATGAGCTTTAACTCTATAGCAGCCAAGAACCTCTGAGAATGTACTTCCATTCCATAACTGACACACATTCTGGTGTCTAAATATTGTAGCAGCTGGTGTGACAAATAATGTGTTGTTTGATAGAATTTATTGAAAGAGATATAGGAAGGTAAAATGCAAGAGCTAGGATTATGGTCTAGAAATCATTTTTCTTTGTCAATCATAACTACACTCCTAAATGGCCATGAAAATTTCTAATCTGTTAGACTTAAATAGAGCTAAAACATCTGAGAAAAACAATAGTATATTTTCCCATTATAAGAGGATTATAATGTCTAACAACTCCATAGGGTGGACTTATGTGATATAGCAGACACATTTTGCTCCAGAAGTTGCTCTGGAATTTAATTGACACGAATCCAAAGGTACCTTTTTTTTTTTTTTTCCCTGAGAGGAAAAGGAGTTTTCACATGAAAACTAATCTGAAACTGTCACATTTCTGAACTGTAAATAACTATTCCTACACTGGGAGGCCTTATGTAATTGTAGTAAATGAGTACCCAAACTGGAATGTACAAAAAATGTATAAAAATGCATGGCTAGCATTTATTTATATAGATTTGGATGTGTGTTTAGACTAAATAAGAATGTTTTTTAAAATGATCAACAGTTTACACTACTAATAGAAAATATTTTTTCTCTCGTAATATGCAAAGAGGGATGCTTCACTGTTATCTCACTTTCAATAGAGAGTTACCTTCCAGTAATTGATTCCTTCCCATTTTAAAATACTGAAAGATGTATAGAAGGAAGATTGGTCATTGTCACCTCCTACACAAATTATTCACATCCTTCCTTAGTCTTATAGAAGCACCTGTGAAACCACTTAGATCTCTTAATCTCTCTGAGAGATAATACCAACATATACCACTACTTTTCTAGCACCTAAACCTCATCATGACTTCTGTCACAAAGCCTTCAGGAAGTATATGAGTACCAGTATGCTCTCCATCTTCTTTATCAGTTTAGGCAGAACATTCCTAAGGAAAGAGTTGCTTTTCTCTGCATTTCTATCTTTTGAACCTACCTTTATTTTTTTTTTTCTTCAAAATATTATTGTAAAGGATACTTTGGCGCAAAAACAGTCAGTTCAGGCAACTTTATAAAAACATCTGTGCAGCTGAAGGCACCAAAGTAAAACTTTATGTCCAGATATGATTACAAATCTTCCTGTCACTGTTATAAAGACACTGTGTTTTACAGTAAATAAACTCTGCTACACTGGTTGCTTCATTTTGTGCTAAATATATATTTCAATTAATCAAATTTAATTTCAGATTGTGCTGAGCACAACAGAAATAAAATAAGGATAAAAAGGAAATGCCAGAAAAAGAGAAAACAAAGAAAATTCATATTTTGCATACCTCCCTTTTATCTTATTATGATAGTAGAGCTTTAAAAGTATATTGTTCATCGTATGTATTGAAATTTAGCTGTAGCTTAGTTTGGTTAGAACTATTTTTTTCAAACTCAGCCATCTATTTCTATACGATAACTATTAAAACATTTATGGTGTAAGTACTAAAAGTGACCTTAATGACCTTAATGTTTGTAGCAAATGTGATATACCTTATAGGTTGTTTTAAGGATCAGTTTTATCCCCTCTTAAGATATATTAATTTGATTTTCTCACATTATAAGTAAGAGATGTGACCCAGAGCAGAAGTGAACTTCTTGCACAAAAGACTTTTCTTTAGGAAATACATCTTTGACAAAATTAGGTAGGTTTACATATGTGTTGTATAAACATTTTTATTACAAAATAGCATAGAAAAAAAAGTCTAATATTATCAGTTTATAATAACAACATTTCTATTGACATATCTTGAGATAATATAAACAGAAACTATGTTTTCAATAAAATACTTTTTGAAATAGAAGGGAAATCCTGATTAACACTTGATTTCTCTGGGTTTTTTTGGTTGTTGGTTTGGGTTTTTTTTTGCTTGTTTTGTTTTTTTTGTTTGTTTGTTTGTTTTTGAGTTTTTGTTTTGCTCTTTGTTTGTTGTGATGAAAATGTTTTTATGGTGTTTTAAAGTTAAGACCAATCTGGGATGGAAACCAGTTCAGAGTTCTGCAGCTTTACCAGATGTTGTAAGGAAATTATATAGCTCATTAATTACAGTTTGACCACTATATGCTGAAGCAATTTTTTCCAATATGAGGATTTTGTATATCTGTAATTTCCTTGACACTTAACACAATTATCATAGAATACATAGGTCATATAGATGTAGTGCAGTTTGAAGTTAGACAGCTAGAAAAGTGCTTTTTCTTAAGATTGTAATGGGTGCTAAAAACCTCTTTCTTGAATTTTCCCCATTACCATGGAAGGGGAAGGGAAAGGCTGTTTTGATGCCTAATGTAGCTGGGCCTCTGAGGGGATAGCTTGCAATCAAGCCAGACAAAAGGGTAGCTGGTAGCCTCTTAAATACCAACCTAATGACTTGCTGGATTGTGGGGGGGAAGTCCGGTTTTTGCTGTGTGGTGAACCTTATTTGATGCAGTCCCAGAACCCCGGGGAGCCCCTTTGTGTTGTGTGGTGAGCTCAATTTGCGGCAGTCGCCAAGCTGGCAGGATCAGCCCGCAGGTGCCCCTGCCGGCCACAGGGAGCAACTGCAGCCTTTGCTTTTCCTGGAGTCCCAGAGCTCCCCTGCTGTCTGTGGCTGTAACTGCACTGAAAGACAAAGTGGGACTGTTCCACTGTTTGAAAGTCTTGGTCATGGTGTTGTTGCTGCTTCTGTTCCTTTTTGTTCTATATATTTGTAATAAAGAACTGTTATCCTCTTTTGTACATTTTCTACCTAATTTCAAAGGTTGTGGTGGCTCGAGGAGATGGAGACCCTCTTCCTACTCCAGGGGAATTCCTCACTTTCCTTGATGGATATCTTGGGGGGGTGGTGGTGGTTTTTTTTGGTTGGTTGGTTTGGTTTTTGTTTGGTTTTGGGTTTGTTTTGTTTGTTTTTGTGGGGGTTTTGGGTTTTTTGGATTTTTTTTTTTTTTTTTTTTTTTTTTACTGAGACAAAGATTTAAGCAGTTTGTTATGAGTTTTTTCACAGAGAAATCAGAACTTCATATTTTGTGGAAAGTTAACATGGTTTTTCAGATTTTAAGGAACTTTGTCTCATGCTTCACAGCATGCTTTTGTAATGGTACTGTTAGAAAGAGAGTTGGGGTTTTGCTGGAGCCAGAGGAATTCCATGGGTAAAGAGGAGATGAGGGAGGAGGGGGTGTTTTTGGCAGTTGGGATTTGGTGTGGTTTTAACCTGTTGTTCGCACCTTTTTGTGGGGGTGGGGGTCTCGGGCAGGTAGGCGGATTGGGCCAGGCTGTGAGCTTCCTAGCACTAACCAATAGGAAAAGAAGCAGGGACCCCCAGCTGGGATAGGGTATAAAAACCTCTGTTTCTTGCTGGCCTGTGTCTGTCTCCTAGGCCAGAGGGACACACCAATTCAGCTGAATTTGTTAAATAAAATGTTTAGTTTTGCTTTGATGACTTTGTCCCCTTCTGAATTTTATTGGTAAGTGTTAACATTTCTCACAGTACTATCAGCCTAGCACATGATATGTAAAATTTTCTAGCTTAAGTGATGTGATTTAGGAAAACATATGCAAAATAGTCTTCAAAAATCAATTTTACAGGAGTATAATACCAATTTTGCAATATTAATAAAGGACCTAAGAGACAGCGCAGTTAATTTTGTTCCAAATATAGTAAATTTTTCCTCATGTATTATACATTGCTTAAATTTGTGTAATATAAATAATACATAGTGGTTAATAATTTATTTATAAGAAATAAACATAATTTCATTTCCTTTTGTAGTTTTAAGCCACATTGTTATTCATGTACTTTAGTTATGCCAATTAGCTATGCTTGATAAGTGTAATAATATGTGCAAAATACAAAAATTATTTCAAGCAATCTTTAAGATCTGTCAGAGATATTAGGAACTACAATAATGTTTTATTTAATAAAAACAATTATGTATTTCTATGTCTTTTCAAGCTCAGATTCTGTGTTCACCTCTAGCATCTTTACATCCTCAAATAAATATACACATACACATACTTGCACAAACATGCAGAATGAACCAATTAAAAAAAGTCATCTCAATATGAATAAAGGGAGGAGGTAGTTAGGAAAGGAATTTAAACTATCTTTCATAAAGCATTTTGTTTTAAGATGCTGTCTGAGCAATGAATAAAGTACTCATTTATGGGTGAAGTCCAAAAAAATTTTTGTCCTGGTTTATATACTATAAAAATATAACATTTGAAATTGTATATTACTAATTTGTGTTTCTGTCTATGGAGAAAATTAGGATGTCTAGAACAGTTTGTACATGGTAAGAATTTTGTACAAAAAAGTCTTAGAATATTATACATAAATGCATACATGACCATATGTAGAATTTGGACAGCTTATTATCACAAATTCTATAGAAAAAGATTGATTGGGAGTATTTTATGTATAAATCACACTTCCAGTAGTAAAATTGAGGGTATAAACAGGTCTTCAGGCAAGTAGTTGAGGTAGGCAATGTGAAAAAACTCAAAAACCATTGAGGCATGCCCTTATCATGACCAATGAGTTTCAGCACTTCACTCTCACATTTGGTTAGAGGATTTTTGAAGTTCTTGTCGGGTAATTTGTGACTTTCAGCCAAATCTTTGTTTTTCTGATACTCCCAGGTGTATTCCTCAACATTTTTTAGCACGGCCTTAACATTAAGCATGCAGAAAAGCAGCAGAAAAGCAGTAGAAAAGTGGGTAAAACCAAAATAGCCATAACATTAAAAAATTACCATTAAATAATTACCTCCCTGAAAGAGTGAGAGCATTTGGGGAGGAATAGTACCTGTATTTATGATAAGCCTTTCTAATGAAAAAAGAAAACATGATTAGTTATGCAGTAAAAAGTTCAAGAGGAATCCACATCTCATCTAGTCATATTGTTCATTAAAAAATATGGTTCAGTATATCCTTTAGAAGAATCAAAAAAGTTCCTTACTTGTACATGGAGAATTTTAAGCGTTATACCAAATCATTTTATTTCCACCACACCAGATGTTGTTTCATTTTCCTTTATTAGACTTAACACTGTCAACCTTAAATCGTTTTAAATCACCATCTGAACATTCTCTTTAGTAACAGGAAAAAAAAAAAGGCATCAAGCACAGATGTTCAATACAAGTCCCTTTTGCCCACAACCTATTTTTGCCTACAGCCTCCTTTGGCATATCTTCCTTAAAAAGGGCAAAAATATGGTCAGAACATCAGTCTTCATTGACATCAGCTGTTTTTTAGTTTAAGCTTATTAAAGTAGTAGTTCAAAAGGTGCTTCCTTCTCAGCTGTGACAACCGGACAACCTGCATTATACTCTCCAAATCTAAATCTCTAAATCTTAACACTTTCATGTTCTAACTATATTGCTGTATAATTCACAAAACTGAAATGATAATGCATGCCATACATATGCAGAAAAAACCTGTGGTAGCTGGCTCCTTTTTCATGAGCTATGTTTCACAGATCAACAAGGGAAAAGGACAGTGTTGTTAGAGGTAATATGATGTGGCATGGGATAAGAAAAGTGTTAGAGGGTTAAGTCTAATTTTAAACTGCCATTTGAAGCCTGGCTGTGACAGCCATCAGTTTTAAAAACCTGACAAAGATTTTGTTAATTATTTATGATGATAGTAATTTAGTGGTAAGTATATCTGATTGACAACTCTTCATCTAATTTGTTTTTGAAAGTAGAAAATGTAATTTTTTTTAATGGTAGTAAATGTAAGAAACAGAGCTGTAGTTTTTCTTAGAAAATGTTAGAAATAGAGCACTTGAAAAATTTGAATGCTTAAAAGATTGAAATTGTTCCTGTGGTATTCTGGGTAAACTACAAGGCAGACTGTGTCTGGAATTACACTTATATGAGAGAAGAAAGACAACACAAGGAGGCTTCTGTGTTATTAAGGTATGGAGACAGGTTGTGTCCATGTCCTGAAGATTAGATGACATAATAGAACTTAAGAAATTACTTAACGTGGAATGAGATATTTCTAGACAAAACAAATAAGAGCAAGAAGTTCATAAAAAGAGTTTTCAGTACAAGAACTGTGCCATGAGGGTAGGGAATGGCTGGATTGCAGAGATTACTGTTGATCAAGTTTCACAGATAATTACAGGAGTGTATTTTGGAGTCACACAGCACCTAGGTAACCATATCAGAAATACCATCTATATATGAGATTATGCAAGTAACTTTATCAGAAAGAGCAAATTTGGGTACAGACAGAACAAAACTGTAACCAATAAGAAGCAAGTATTAGGGCCATTTTTTTTTTTTTTTTTTTTTTTAAATCTGGGAGAGAGAAGAACAAAGAAAAGGAGAGCCAGAGGTAAATGGGGAAAGAGAACGGGGAAAGAGATAACTGGGGTTAAAAGGGACTGCTTGAGTGTAAGGCAAGTTGCTGGTCAGTGCAGGTGCCTGAGTGAGCCCCACACCAGATCACTGCAAACTTTCCTACCTTCTTGTTAAGGTCAATTACTAAACAGGGTATATTTATGTGTACATCTGTTCAACCACCAGCACATTACAGACTAGCTGAACAGAAGGAACAGGATGGTTTTGTCTAGTGGATCATGTGAACTGCTCAACCTATTCTACCACATTATCAAATGATCATTTTTAAGGACATTAAGTTTTCATGTGTGAAATCCTCAACTACTTCACTTTTCCTGTCAAAGTATAAAAATATCATGCCGCATTCATGTTTACAGGTTTTGAATATTGTTGTTTCTCTAAATAGCAAAGCAATACCTACCGTGTGCTCTCTATTAGAAATCTTGTGTGTGGGTAGTATATGAACATAATGGAAAAATCAAAGTCTTTTAGTAAAGAAAAGTGAATGCTATTATAAATAATATCTTCTAGAATAAAGTATTTGAAAGTTCTTTGCAGGGAATTGCAGGGAAAAATCCTCAAGTGAAGAAGTCCTTATAACCTCAGTTGTATGAGCCAGGCTCATACACACAGCTAGAAAGAGATACCCAAAGTAATGTTTCATTGATGTGAGGGAAGTTTTTAGGATTATATTTTTTAAGAGCTAATGCACAAGTACTTCTCTTTACTCTTTTGAAAAAGGGTTTTGTACACATTCTGCTTATTTATAACGTACTCTATAGTACTAAGCACAAGAACATATATTTTGCAGATCATTGAAGAAATTAACTTGAACTGGCATATGACTACTTACACACATGTGCTGCTTTCTTTCAGTGTGAGTATTCACAATAACATAAGATAGGAACTGAGAAAATTAATATTTTGACATTTTATTTTTATCTTGTTTCTATTTTTAAGAGTGGACTAGAATCTGTAATTAGATAAGGCCCTGCATTTTTATGGAATTTTCAAACAGTTTCAGATTTTTTATTTAGTTCATATGGATTAAGTGTTCCTCCTAGAACTGGTAGACAGAAGTCAAAATACAAATCCTTGTTATTTATATAGTAAGAAAATAGACTTAGTGTGAGCAGTAGCTAATGATGAAGACAAATTTGTGCTAGATTTCTCTTAAGACACAAATAAGTCACAAATAAGTTGCTGGGGAGGGTGAGATCTAATATTTGAATATGTTTCAGAAAAGACAATTGCATTTTGGCATTCCAGATCTTGGATAAATGCTATGGCAGTAACATATGGCTTCTATTATGTTGGCTACATTTTATGAATGAAACAACTCATGCCCACATGGGATGGTCCTGTGGCCCAAAAGCCCAGCAGGAGCAGCTGTGTGAGTGACCTCTGAGAAGGGTGGTGGTTCAGACCTGGTCCTGGACCCCCACAGGTCCGTGGCCAGAGCTGCCCTCCGGTGTTGGTGGGGCACAGAAACCCCAGGCACTGCTGGGTCTGTCTCACCCATGAATCCCAGGAGGGGTTCAGGGTGGTCTGTTAAGGTAAAAACCCCAAAAGATAAAATATTTTTGTTCTCAACCTGAACTAACAATCTGCTATTAGAACATGACTGTTTGCAGTGAACAGGCCGGACTTGAA
>JAWWMP010000132.1:54325228-54347928 GCA_035047865.1 Dendrocincla tyrannina | reverse complement strand
CTCCCTCTCCCTCTCCCTCTCCCTCTCCCTTTTGCCTTTCCCTTTTGCCTTTTCCCTTTTCCCTTTTCCTTTTTCCCTTTTTTTCTTTAATAAGTTAAATTACTATTACCCCAATTCAAACATAATTACTGTATGTCCAAAAGAAACATAATTGATTTCTTAGTGGCATATACTTTTAGGAAACAAACAGTGTAAAATAAATGGGGTGTACTGTAAAGAGAAAGTGCTCTTTCTTTCTTCAAAAAGAAAACTCTTCTAAAAAGAAAAATTTAAAATGGTTCTTTCCAGATTCTTCAGTTTGAAGTAAGCAATTATGCTTTACATTTTATAAAACTACAAATCAAACTGTACCAGCAGGGGAGTGAAATTTGGAGGCATAAATATGGGAAGAAACAAGATTTCAGCTGAGATTTGAAATTAAATTAAATAGAGAAGTAGTGGTATGTTGTTTCAGATGCCAAAAACAGCAGAAGAAAAGCCTTTTGCACCAGACTGTGCAAAATTGAGAGAGGCCAAAATTGGATGACTAGCAGATAAAAGGATATGAAGAAGTTAAGTATTGTAAAATACTTGTCAGTAAGTAAGATAGCATGTTTTTGTACAAATGTTTTTTCTTCAAAAAATCCCATTTTAAAGACTTAAAAAACTACAATAATAAAAAAAATATTTTAAAGAAACTGAGAAAGTATTCTAAACATACCAATCAGTTAAAAAAAAAAAAACAGCAAAAAATATATGATAGCATGATATATCTCTATGTTACATGTCATGATATATGTCTATGTTTTTTTTTCCCATTTTAAATGAGCAATGATTCCCTATGGACCAAAAGTGTGAGCTGGCAAACTATGCCAAAGAATACAGAAAAATCAACATCTCTTGTGAACAGAAATTCATAAACCAGACCTTGGATAGATTATTGTGTCATATCTCTGAACAAATACCCACGTGCAAGACATACATTCTGCATAAGTAGTCTTTTACCTATACCAGTCTTGAAACCTTGTAGATTATTTTCCATTGGCCTTTTCCTGCCAGAACTGTGGTCTGGAACCTAGCCAGTTTTGATTTACATGGTTATTCTTTTAAAGATGGCTAACAAAGCAGAATGTTGACTTTCAGATTACCTCAGCAGAACTGTCTCTTTTGTCTCTAGGATCAGTGCTGATTTAGCTGTCTGTAGCTGGATCAGTTACTGCCAGTAAAGTTCCTGAGTCTCATCCTAACTATCGTAAAATATGGCAAATTTGTTTCTCCCAGTGTTTTGGTTTTTTTTCTTTAAAATCTATTAGCAGTGTCACTTGCTAGTGTGAAATGGCATGTTTCGATAATTTTGTATATGAATATTCAAGGAGCCCTGAAGTAACAGTGAATCATGAGACAAACAGAAGTCTCTGGGTTGTCTGTTACAGAAACCGATACCTACTTGGCTCCCAGCTCTTATCTGGGTTCAGAAAAAAAGACATGTAGCACCAAAAGCTTTAAATCCTCTTCCTTGGATTTTTCCTCCAAATCTAAAGAATTTGTGAAATACTTGTAGACAGCAAGTACAAGATTACTGTCAATGAAATGGACCTGTAAAAGTCCAAGTCATATCAAATGGTTACAAACAATGATGGATTAAAAAAAGTATCTTTTGTAAGTATGTTCATTGTTAGAGCTTCCAAAATGGTTTAGCACCTCAAGTCAGTGAGTGGCACTGTCTGTAGTAAATCAAACTTATCTGTGTCCTAGATAAAAGAACTATATTTTCTTTCAAATTACTTTTCATTTTACACTGCAACATTGCTGAGCTTCTTGGTTTAGTAATTCTTACTCATCAGATGAAAAGGTTCAGAATTCTAGCAATGAAAAGTGATACAAACACTGAACAAACTACTGAAAATACTACTGATAGAGTGGTGTGTCTGTCTGTCTTAAATGGAATTGAATTTTTATTACAAATTCAATTCCATGAATCTTTGCACACAAAAGTACATTGAAAACTCCAATGGTCACACACAGATTTTCTCACATTAATCTGTCTCTTCTCTCCATAAAATAATGTCATAATAATATTGATTTTACTTCTCTAGGCCTCTGAATTTGATTGTTCAACAAGCTTTGATTTTTGCCACGTTTTTGCCATGTTATTTTGTGACTGTTGAAGCACCAAGAAGCAACACTGTCTCTCACACATTTTGCAAGTGGCTTAAAAGGAAATCTTACATCTAAAGACTTAATTAAAAAATTGGTGGTCTAGCAGTTGCCACACAATCCAACAGTGTATGCCTGACTATTTATATTTATATTTATAACTAAATATAATATATTTATGTTTATAAATATTTATTTATATTATTTATATAATTATATAAATAAAGGCCCAGGCATGGGCAATGGTTTTCTCCTTCATGTAAATACATAATAAACAGCTCATCTGCAACATCCTTCAGATACAAATTCTTCTCTTTTATTGAAAAGAATTGTGGGTGGCTTTTTGAACCTGACATATCAGTTTCATGTGTTATCCTTTATTTTTTGTACCTGAAGAAACAGTAAACTCTCTTCCCTATAGAATTTTCCCAAGTCACTCATGAATTGCAAATTTTTAGCATATTCCTCGTTTTATTCTTTACAGCTCATGGATCCCAGCTTATCTGTCAATCCCAGTATGGAAGACATTCCATAACTTTGATCATCATATTTTGTAAATGTTTGTGAAGCATTCAGTACTTCAGGGTTGATCACTATAAAAAAAGATATGAAGAAATAAATAATTCAGTCTTCAGGGCAGGATTTGAATAATCTTCAGTGAATAAGGCTGGGTACAGTCTATTGAACAAGATGAAGGCTAAAAGAGGGAAAACTGCTCATTAACAAGAACTGTCTGCTTCTAGACTGAATGAGACAGGGATTTGGAGGATAAAAAAAGTATATCCTTGTGTCATAAAACTAAAAAATGTAATATGGCATTGATAAAAAGGGATACAGACAATCTCGATTCTGGTGTTTGTATGCTTCTGTGTGTTTGCCATTATGAGCTAAATAATAGTCTTTAAACCTTTTTTTTTCACTGTATCTAAAAGATTAAGAGAGAATAGCATGTTGCAGCTTTGACACAGAAATTCAGATCAGCAGTGAGCTTCATCTGATAGTATTACAGAACAATTGCCCTTTATGGCAGTCCTCAAGAGAGTGAAATATATTTATTGCAGATTATGTTATTATTAAGAAAATGGTAAGAACAGAATGCCTTTTCACAGTGACAGACCTCCTATCGTTCCTGTTTTTTGTCCTGTTACTTACATATTTCAGTGTAAGAGTAACTTATACTGAGATAGGGGAGCCAGAAGAAAAGGATGAGGATGGTGTGACTTTGGTTTTGGATGAGGAAATTCCAGAAAAGGTAAAGAATTGTCAGAGGTATGTGTTAAAAGTTGTTTTCAGGCCTCAAATGTAGGCATGGAGAGTGTGAGAATGACTGCCAAAAGAAGAACATGTTCTTAGGATCATTTTAAAGGTAAATAGGAAAATAAAGCTACAACTGAAGGATGTGTATGTCTGCAATTCCTAAGTTTCATAATACTTTTATTTTCAGCTAGATTTTCAAAATTGGGTTTCGTGATTTAACTTTTACTTTCACATGAATTTTTTCTAGACTTTACAGACATGTAAAGACACTTCGATAATCAAATAGTATGCAAGTTATGTGCACAGTTTATATTTTAAATGCTTCTAGAAGAGATTAATCATAATGATTCAATGCACTGGCAAATCACTTAAGGGCAAATGGTACACTTCTTTACTTCTTCCTTATTGAGAACATTAGATTTTTTCAAAGTGTTTTTTGTTTGGTTGGGGTTTTTTTCAATAAACAAAATTAGCTCTTCTGCAAATGTAGCTTTTTTCTCATTTAATTATGTCAGGACCACAATATTTCTAATATTTCCTTTCTCTGCATTTTTCACTGTGGTGATGTTAATCCTTTGCAAGTCTCCCTTTGAAGGAATGATTCCCCCCCCCCCATAAGCTGTAACTTTGTGCAGTTATTTTTTAATTAATATAAACAAGTGTCTTTATTTGGTTGTTTTCTTGGTTGGTTAGTTTTTTTGTTTCAATAAAGAGACTGGAGGTTTTTAGGATAATAATGAATTGTTTTGAGCAATTTCATATAATATGAATGATGATGAATTCCAGGAGGATTTTATTGAATTGAGTGAACAAAAAGTGGCAAGGGAGCTTTAGCATGACTAAAGTAACATATGAAGAAAAACATAACCTAGTCATGTTTATTTAATGCTGAACAGGTCACTGGTATTTACATCTCAGGAAAGACATCCGGATGACAGGATTCCACTGAAATCATCTATAAAATATGCAATAACAACAAAAAAAAAGTAAAAATTGTTAGACATGATGAGAAATTGCAAGCAATTGTTCACTTCTCCATTTCTGCAAACATCATCATTTCTTCAATATGGAAAAAAATCTGTTTGTTATTAATCAAATTCTAGAGTATTAGAACTTTTAGATCTTACTGCCCTTTATGGTTGTGAAGGCAGACAATATTAGTGGGTTTAAAAATTAATTATGTCCATGGACAATATGGCCACAGAAAGGAAGTGGATATCTGTCATCTGCTGTCTCTACATCTAGTGACTGCAGACGCTAGGAAATGAATAATCATCGACTGTCTTGGATTAGAAGGGACTTTAAAGATTATCCAGCTCCAAACCCTCTGACATGGACAAGGATACCTTCCACTACACCATGTTTCTCTGAGCCATATCCAACCTGGCCTTGAACACTTCCAGGGACAGGGCTTCCACAGCTTCTCTCTGGACAATCTGTTCCAGTGTCTCATCACCTTCACAGTGAAGAATTTCTTCCTAATATCTAGTTTAACCTACTTTCAGTTGGAAGCCTTTGCTCCTTGTCCTGTCACTACATGCTTTTGTAAATAGTCTCTCCATCTTTCTTCTAGGTCCCCTTTAGGTACTGGAAGACTGCAATTAGATCACCCCAAAGCCTTCTCTTTTCCAGGCTAAACAATTCCAATTCCCTCACCCTTTCCTCATAGGAGCGGTGCTCCATACTTCTAAATCCCTTGGTGACCTTCTCTGGACTCACTCCAACACACTGATGTCTTTCCTGTGATGGAACCCCACAGATGGATGTAACACTCAGGTGGAGTCTCACAAGAGTAGAGGGACAGAATAACCTCCCTTGACCTCTCCACACTGCTTTGGTTGCAGCCCAGGATACAATCAGTTTTCTGGGCGGCAAGCTCGCATTGCCAGATCATGTCCAGCCTCTCATCCACCATCACCCCCAAGTTATTCTCAACAGGGCTACTCTCGATCTATTCATCCCCCAGCCCAGATGGATACCCGGGTTTACCCTGACCTAGGTGCAGTGCCTTGCACTTGGACTTGTTAAATCTCATGAGACTTCCATGGGACCACTTCTTGACCTTGTTCAGGTCCCTCTGGATGTCAACTCATCCTTCAAGTAGCAACTGCATCACTCATCTTGGTCCTAATTTTCTAATCCTTTGGGAACTAGTGAGAATTTTGATTATTTTTTTTTAAGCTGATTAAATGATTCTTCATACACAGTTTATTCTAAAGTATTAGTATATTTGGGATAATGTAAATTTATAAGCAATGAAGTACAATGATTCAAAATACAGTTCCCAAGCTGTATTCAGACACAGTTCTACTGCCTGACTCTTTAAGCAAACACCTTTTTTTTTTTTTTTTTCTGGATATCACATTACTGTAAAGCTTATTTTGACCTAGGCATCTGGTAAAGATAGAGCATGCTGTACTCTACTACTAACCAAATATTTACCACATAACATGTAAATATATCATAATAATGTGTCAATATGTCATAGCAGATACTATTAAAGGAAAAAACATATGTATGGATATAATGTCTATTTCATCAACAATATGGTGAATAACAACAGAAAGTGATTTTTTTTTCTTTCTTAAGACTAATTAGTTAACATCCATGTAGTTATTAATAATCATCTTTCTGCATTTTATGAAGATGGGAAAGCTACATTCAAAACCATCCATGAAACCACTTGTGTCATCCGTAGACTGAGGGTCTGAAAGTAGCCTGTGACTGAGGAAGATATTGGGAAGTTAGGTGAAGTTCTAGCATAATTTAAATTTAGGTGTCTTATCTGAAATACCATGTAGTCTTGCTTCTAGGTCTTCCTAGACACCTAAATTTTCCTAGCCACCCTTCTGGCACCTCAATTCACTGGGTGTTTTCAAGCCAAAATAATTTTTTTTCTTTTTTTTTTTTTTCCAGTCTGAAAATTAGTCTGGAATGGCTGTCAGATGTGAGACTAAAAAGGTAAAGTAGAAATTGCAGAACCAGTGCCAATCAAGGATAGATTATTTTAAAATAATTTATGTCTTTTTCAAAAAACTACAGATACTGATGAAATTACAGTGATACCTTTTGTGCAAGTTTCACTAAACGCCATTCTTTTTCATTCTTTATAAGCTCTTTTTTTGGTTACTATTCAACAGTGTTTCCTGTCAAATCAATATTTTTCATAGCTTTGGTTCGTCCTTACGGATTGCATAAAAAAAATGCCTAAATACTATTCTTCTAAAACAGTTCCTGATTTATAAGGTATTCATGATCAGTGATAATAAGAGATGGCATACTTGGAAGTTAATAGGAACATGTCCACTCACCTGGAACAGAGACAAACAAAACCCCAAGGGCATAATACCAAAATTACTGAGAATATAGTCAACGTTCACTTTACCTGACTGTAAAAGTCTCAAATTTCTATGCCATGGAGATGTTACCAGAAAATCTTCAGACAAAGTACATTACCTTACATAGAGATGAGTTAGGTTTTGTTTGAGTAATTTTGACACCATGAATTTATAACCAAGTTGTAACACAATGTACAGACAATGAAATTGGGATATATTGCCCTCAGTGGGACTATGTAAAAACTTTATCACTCCTTATACCATCCTGCATTCAACATGTAGCTGTAGTTACAGAAACCAGGGTATGTTCTCTCTGTTTGCTAATGAGGAAAATTAATTTTGCACAAAATGCTGACACTTTTAATTACCAAATTGGAAAAAACCCCAAAAAAACCCTGAATATCCATTGTAAAAATACTTCTGTTACAGTTCTGATTTAAAATTCTTAAGCATTAATCAGAAATTTAAAGTCCCTGCTGTTACTCTTTATTCAGTTTTACAGTCACCTTTATGCATCTGCTCACAATGGTAAATGCAAAAATAACAGATCAGTGATTTTTTTTTTTAAAGTTATCAAAGTTATTGTTTGACAATGTAAAATCATTATTTCTATTTTAAAAGTCGAAGACTGCTGTAGGGTTCAAAAGAGACATATAAATCCTACCTTGGCCTGAAGGAAAGCATCTAGGCATCTGTGTGAGGGTGAATGCTTGCTTTATCTGTTCCAGCTGCTACACTTTTAGCTGAGGCAGTGGGTACCAAGAATCCTGTAGAAAACAGTTCAATACTCTCTGCAGTGTTCCCTGTGTTTATCAGAAGATCACAAGGCAAACTCACTAACCATAGCATTTATAATGATCTTTGATGTGTCCCCCATTTCCTAGGTAGTTCATGGAGAATAGTTCATAGCACATTTGGAGAAACTATATGGTACTTTGAAATATACAAATATTCTTAATATTTCTATGCTATACCTTTTTAAATCCTATTAAAGTAAACTGTTATCTAAAAATGGAAGTGGTCTTTTCAAGTATGTAAAAATTATTTCAAATATGTATTTATTATTATTTATTATGTATTTATTACTTCTACTGAGAGAGTGGGAAAATCCTGTCAACTGTTATAGGGAAATGAGATAGACACTTTCCTTTGTATCACTGGTTTAAAATCTGGACATCTAGAAAATCTCCAAGGCCATAAACTCTCTTTAACAGCCCTTCCCACTGTTACAGATTGAACATGTCACTCTAATATGAGAGAGACAATTCATTTTAGTGGCCTTTGTAATATTCTTTGATTCTAAAACCAAAAGCAACTACTATAAGAAATGAAATTGTATTATAATCTTATTTAGGTGTAATCTGAATCTTTTAATCCTTTTAAATGACAAAATGGGAACATACAATATACAAGGTGTTCTTCCCTTGAGAGAGTAGAAATATTTGCAACTGCATAAGAGCTTGGATTTTGATAGCAGCACAATAAAATGAAACTTTAATTACTCTGACTGGAAGGGGCAAGAGTTTTTCTGTGATCAAAAAGAAAAAAAACAAAACAAACTATAACCTGTGGACTTAGTGTGCAACAACAAGAAAAATGGAAAGAGGAAGTGAAGTTCTGCTACTATTTTGTATCTTTTACTTTTCATGTTTTTTGCTACTGGTTACCTGCCTGATATGAAAATTGAATCAAGTCACAAATGAACTACTTACAGATTTTACTCTGAGCGTATACAGTGACACTAAGCTCACATATATAAATCATATCCTTTAAGTTCAAGTAATGAAAAGATAACAAGTCTGAGGAACTGAGACAATAAAATTCTTTTATATTGGATTTGGAATGACAATTGCATATTTCCTTGTCACCTATCTTTTGTTTATTCAAACAACCTGCATCTCTCAAAGCAATTATAATGTTCTGAATACAAAAGGCTTCTAAAACCACTTTTCTTTTCTCTATTTTTTTTTTTTTTTTTTTTTGGTGGCAAAAGCAGTAATCGGCAATGTTTGAGTATCTAAGGTCTGTTTACAGAAACTATTTATGGAAGTAATGTTGGAAATGTCCCAATGAAAGTTCGAAATGTCATGGACAAATGATGAAGTAGACCTTGATATCCATTGTTCCTGCGAGAGGTGCATACTCTTCTCTTCTGCACATGGATGGGAGGCAGATCTGCAAGAGCTATCTTTTGTGGCAAACTACTTCAGTGTAGACCACTGCTTCCAATTAAATATGGGCCTAACCATTACTGGCACCTCAATCAAAGACGTGTTTAAGACACAAACATTTTCCTTAATCTTACCTTGTATTTGAACAAAATTTTACAACATTTAAAAATATTTAAAAGCATGTAGCTCATAGTTCAAACAAGCCAGGGTTAGGGTTACTTATTTAGTAGACTTGATCATGGCTTCTTTTATGTCTCATACTTTTCTGAAAAAGGGAAAAATGTGGCAGTATGAGCAATTGTTCATTGAATTCTGATTTTAAAATTTGAATTGCAGTTCTTATCATTCATTCCACATCCTAAAATATGGTTAGTGAGCTGCTGTGTAGCACTTAGCAGTCATTTTCTATAATAATTGAATTAATGGTGTATTCATCTTGTTTCATCGGTTTTCAGATTAAATTGGACTTTGTTACTATCACTCTACATGTCTTTTCCAGACAAGTTTGAAGTTTCCTCCAAAAATACATTCTTTTTTTTTTTTTTTTTTTTTAAACAAGATTCACTAAACAATCTCTGACCATAAACATTATGTTCAGTTTTCTTATTTGGGAAGAAGATTTTTGAAAAGTCCTTATGACTGAGCTTTTCTTATTAGAAGTGTGTTCTTATTTCACAGTAAATGATGAGTTCATTATGAGAAAAAAACAACTTTTTTTTTAAGCAGAAAAACCCCCTTAAAAATGTTCTATTTAAATTTGTTAAAATACAGTAAAGTGTTACTGTAGGAGATGAACTATTTTGAAGAAACCTTTATATCTGACTTTCCAACAGAGAATTCAAGCCCCAGTTCTAATTAACACCTCCATAAATCAATCTAAAGCTTTGTCAAGGCTGTTTATCAGGAATAATGTAGAGCTGATATTTCTAAACAGGGTAATGTTTGATGCACTGCGGAAATTTTACTGACATCTCTTTGGCATAACACACATATTTTATCACTCAGGAACAGTAATTTCACTTTTAATTGTTGCCTAGAAAAAAATAGCGTCGGAATTCTTCATGCCCACAACAATATCTAAGTATTTTAGCTACATGAAAATATTCTTTTTGGTCAATACAGCTCTCAGATTTCACTTCTGTTGATAGAATGACTTGAGTGCTAGTAGTAGTTGTGTCCATTGCCTAAAGCCAGCCCTCAGAAAACATATGGCACATTTTTTCAGACTTATTTTGGTTATGTAACAGTCTGGATTCTAAATGAGGCACCCTGCTTTAATAAATCTGACTTACATGTGCTCTACAGCAAGCTTCCCCATGCTTCCCACTCTGTTCTGCAGACTTGGCTTTCAACGCCTCTGTTCTTCTTGTCCCAAGTTTTTCAAGAACAAAGCCTGCTAATCATGCCAGATTGTCATTAATTATGTAGTAAGAGCAAGTGAGTACCAAAAATTAGGATGGAGTCACACAGTTTGCTTGATTCACAGAATGCTTGAACACTTGTTTTCAAAGAAGGAGAGCAGTTTCAATTATTGTGTTGTTGCACAAATTTTTGTTTGTTACATTACAGTATAAAATGCAGCTATTAAATATCAGCAACTTTTAGATGTCATTTTGGAAGTAAAATGTAATACAATATTTTTTTATCGGTTCATCAACCAGTAAATTGACCTGATGGGTACGACAGAAGCCAGTTTGCTGCTAATATAGGACTTTCTTCCTCAACTGTTTGACCTAGTTTAAAATTTTTAAAGCTATTTCAATAGACATTTCAAATATTATTCACTAGACAGAAGTTTAATTCCCCTATTCTCCACAGCTTGTTTGATCAATAAGTTGATGCAAATTACTCCTTACAAATTGCAAATAACTCCCAATAAATGACTCTTCTAAACTTTACTCTGCATTATATCAAAGAGCTTCTTAATTTCTTTTTCATTTATGGTGCTTTCACAATCCAATTCCTTTAATATGCAAAAGTAAAAAGGATTTTTTACTAATTTACTTTTTTTGTCCATTGATTTTGGTACACTACATTAAATAGTCTGCTTTCAATAATCTATAGTCTCACAACCCTACTACAATATTGATCTTATGCAGTACTTCATTCCAGAAAATCTCACTTTGCTAAAATTTTTACTTTCTCACACTAGCAGCACTGTGGCCCAAACTTCGAAAACTATGCAGTTTACTGATTCACAGAGAAATTAGAACAAAAATTTAAAATAATATGAGTTAGTAGATGTATATTTTTTATTTTTTTAAATTCAGCATCTTTGCACTTAAATGTAAGTTAAAAATCTATACAGTTTCCATGATGGTATCATAGTAATACAATTAAATTGACAGTACACTGATACTATAATAATAAATACTACAATTATTGTGTTATAAGTAAGAGATAAAAACAGACCTGATATAATGGCACTTATAAATTTCTAAATTCTACTTCAGTCACTCTAGTTCTTACTATTTTTCATCTTTGTGGGCAGACAGACTCATTGAAATCCTCCTTCACGATCAAAAAAGATTCTAAATGTCTAGCCTTGCTATATTACTGGCAATCATATTCTAACAGTGGACCAGACTGGGAACTGCAGCCTTATCTGCAAATTTTTTGCATATATAAATAATATATTTATTTATTGGAAAAACATTTATTGAGCAGAACATTTTAATTTTTAAAAGACTAAACTACTTTAGGAAAGGTTCAGATCATATAAGAATTACACAGAAATTTGCAAATTGCAGATATGTAAAATTCAGGTATACTTATGTCTGATTATAGTAGTAGAATCTGTTTCTCCCAAATCACTATACTGGATTACTAACCCATTTTTTTGAGGAATACTCCAGTACCTGTTATCCTTAAATCTTGAATTGTGCTGTTACATGGTATGAGGGAAGTTTAGTGCTTCTGTAACTGACTTTTTTAATAATTCTGAGAATCAGGTGACTATTAAAGATTAATTTATACACTACAACCTAAATATCATTATGAGCTTTAGAAACTCAACAGAATGAAATTAAGATACTTATTACCACTGAAACTTAATTCCCAAGAGATTTTTTTCTCTCATCCAACGCAAATGCTGCCAGAATGCTTACACAGCTTCTGTAGTTGAAATGTAATTCTTTGGCAAGACTAGCAGATTAGCTAAGAAATAACACTAACCACAACGGCCTCTAAGATAGATACTATATCTTAATCCAAGACCTGAAAAATCTGGTGATATCCTAACTAATCTCATAATGATTAAAAGCCCAAACTTCTGAGCAAATTGTGAAATCAGGGATTATGCCTCCAATTCTGAAATCTATGTGTGCTGCAGTAAGCAGAACTAGAAAAGAACTTCCTGAGTTTATAATTGCAGTGACAGAATGTAGATACCTGTAAAGCTATATTCATTTATATTCCAGTAGTAGAGATATTTAGAATCTTTCTAGAAACCAGAAATAAAAAGAATAAAGAGAGTTTTGTTTCTTTTTATGACAGTGAATTAATGTTGAGAGAAATACATAGCACAGGAATGGTTGCATGTTAAAGTTTATAGGGGAAAATATCAACTCCAGACAAAATGCAAGAAGCAACTTTCTAGATATTGATGCTGTACCAGTGGTGTTCCTTGTATTTGAAAAGTCACTGCAAATCTATTGAACAAAGCATTGTTTCAAACTGCATGCTGCTCCAAGGCAGATATGATCTACAGTAAATTCTGGCAGATTTTTGTCAGGATGCAGGAGAAACTCTGTTAAGTATCTCTAGGGTACATAGCTTTCCTGTCTTATCTTACAAACAATAAACCAGGGATAGGAGTCAAATGTCTTGTGGAAACAGTCCTGAGGAGATAGATTTTGCATGAAGGAACCAGCCGAAAAGGCCTCACAAAGCCCAGTAGCTACAGGATCTTTATTTGCTTTCATAGTGTGCCTCACCTAAGCTTAGAGTAATTGAATTACGGATACTGGCACTCTTGCAAGCTTCTGCTGAATAAAAATACCCTTATCATAATTGAAGAATGTGGCTTAAACTCAATGAGTCATCCTAATTCTGCAAAGCATTACCATTAAATGTCTCATAAAGGTAATTATTCTGTGTTACACTCTTTCAAGTTTTGTCACTCTTAGTATTGATAGCTAAAAACATATTTTGGGACAATGAATTATCCACCAGGAACAATATCAAACAATATGAGCCACACCGAAGTATTTAAGTAACAAAAAGTCATGTATATGAAGAAATTACGCCATTCTTTAAACAGATTTTTTTTGAGTTATTAACATACATTTAGACAAAAGAATCAGTTCATGGTTTCTTCTTTGTTGTTTTAATAATTCTGCTGTTTGAATCTGCTATTTTAATAATTTACTTATCATAATATTATACTTTGCATTATAAAATGTTTGTTCAATGTTCAAAGATTCCAATGTAAAAAATGTAAGCTGAAACCTGTGTTATCATGATAACCATAAAGATATGTGACACTTAGTGAAAGATATGAAAATGCAAAGCATCCTCAGATACATTTTTTTCCAAAATGCCATTGAAATTATAGGACCAGAACAAATTTTTTTGCAAAAGAATTACATTCTTGTTTGTTCTGTGGGAAAAAAAAAGAAAAGAAAAAAAGAAAAAAAAAGAATCAGGTCATTCAGTAGCAATGTAGGGCTTTAGCAGTCTCTGAAATCATGCTTAGGAGTCCTAATGAAAAGTAGTTATGAATCTGATTCCAACTCTCTGCATCCTTACATAGATCTATTGCAAAAGCAAGAGATTCCTGCTTTTGCTGCAATCCACTCAGCATCAGAAAACAAAGGTAAGGATGAACTGTTGCTAGTAGAGCACTGTAGTCTGCAGGCATATAAATTCTATAAACAGTATTAACAAAATACTGGTTAACAGAACCATTACTCTACCGGAGTCAGTGTCAAAATTCACTAGAATAAGAATTTCACTAGAGTAGGGATTTCAACTGTTGTGTTTCCTGAAAAGTAAAGAAATATTTTAATGGCTTTTAGTTCTATCACATTTATGTTAACGTTTCACAATGTGAAGATGGGTAAAGTAAATTTATTTACTAATCTATTGAGGGTAAAAGAAAAGCATCTTGTTGCACGATTATTAAAGGGAATGGGGACTGTGCATACAGGAGGGAATTTTGTGTGAGAATGTACTCACACAAAGTACTCAAAGTACTCAAAGGATCCCAAAATGTGATTCCAAAAATAAATCTGAATAAATGTGAAGAATTATAGAAGTTATTTTATAAAATATGTAATAAAGTCTGGGAATACAAACATGCATCGTGTCTGAACATGTGCATGCTTACATATTACATACATACAAATGAAGAATTAATCAGAACTTTAGGACTAATTTAAAAAGTTATAAACAGTGTATAAAGGGTGACAAAAAAAAGATTTAATGTAAGGTTGAAGTTTTTTTTCTGTGATATTAAATGTAATTAAAAATTACATTTAATCTATTAAATGTATCTATTAACACAGGGAGATATATATATCTATATATAAATTATATTAAAACAAATTTGTATCCAGTTCTGTAAAACTGAGAAACTATCAATACCGTGACTCATATTTGTTTCTCCCAGGAAGAAAAAGACAAACCTGCTATTAGATACCTTTGAAAAAAGTTACTGACTACTTCTCTAATTATTAAATGGCATTAAAAGTATAATTATTTTAAAATTTAAAATCTAGGGACTCTAAGAAGGAATATATGCTGTGCCTACAAATGTTCTAAAACTACTGAAGTCTACAGCTTCCTCAAGGGATCAGTGTAGGGACAGGTGACAGGCGCTGATCTCCTCTGTCTGGTGACTAGTAACAGGACATGAGGAAATGGAATGAACTTTTGTCAGACAAAGTTCAGCTTGGACATTAGGAAAAGGTTCTTCACTGAGAAGGTGGTTGGTCACTAGAACAGGCTACCCAAGAAAATGGTCATGGCACCAAACCTGGCAGAGTTCAAGAAGCATCTGGACAATGCTCTGAGTCATATGGTTTAGATTTAAGCAGTTTTGTACACAGCAGGGAGTTGGACTAATAATCCTTATGCATCCCTTCCAGCTTGAGATATTCTACTACTCTATTATTCCATACCATTTAGTACTTATTTATTATTGTTACAGTACTATTTCCTGTTGCATGCAGTTTTTGCTTTGGTTTTCCATATTACATTTGAAAATGCAATATGAAAAATGTGATTTGGAAAATGTGATCTATCTTCTATATTACATTTAAATATTCCATATTACAAGAAAAAAAGAACACTGTCTTTAAGTGATTTTTTAAGACCATTTTTTATGCTAATAGAGTGACTGGGTAAAGCTTCTCAGAAGGTTTTGAGTGTTTGAGATAATTCCACTGGAAAGCTATTAATACTACAGAAGAGGAGTTTAAGTTTACTGACATATAGTACATTTTAAAACTGTTTTTCACAAGGAATCACATAAGATATGTATGCATAAGATATGTAAGTTAGATTTAGATTTAGATGACATAATTTTAACAACACCCAAATGAGAAAGGCATGCAATCTAGTAAGTGAATATCTTCACAAATATGTCATACTTAGCTGTAAAGAAAATTACAAGTTAGAAGATTGTAGCCAGTTTCCTCCCTAGGAACTATAATGAAAATCAGTTAACTAAAGCACAGTTTTTACTTGAAGTTAAGACCCACATTGCTTACAAATGGGTTCCATTTGAAGAGTTTTATTAATGTATTCTCTCTAAAACTTTGAGAAGATTTTAGGTTCCTTTTATGCATGAAGAATTTGTTCCTATCTTTAACAAATTTTTAATATTTAAAGGAAGATCTTACATTTTTATTACAAGAACAAACAGCAATATTGCAATGATATTCATTATAAACCACTGTTTAAGTCTATAGACAAACCTTATGACTTTTTCATAAAAATAATTGCTAAGTTTTCTGTTTCTATATGAGTTACAGCCAAGATAAATAATCAGACTTTTCAAAAACTTGAGACTGCCACAGGTCTGTCAGCCTGACCTCAGTGCTAGGGAAGTTCATAAAAAACCCATCTGAAGTGGCATTACATGGCACATTGCAGAGCAGTCAAGGATCAAGTCCAGCCAGCATGAGTTTAGGAAAGGCAGGTTTTGCTTGACCAACCTGATCTCCTTCTGTGACTGTGAGACACTGGATTAATTACTGGGTTGAAACCAAGTGTGTGTGGGGAGTGGGGGAAGGAATAAGCTGAATCTCACAGAGGTGAGGTAATGATGTATCCCACATGGCAGCCCCTGTAAGCTTTGTGGGGCAAGTAAGAGTAACAGTCAGTTGAGGGCAGCTTGGGAGATGCCACCCCTTGGAGCCCCTAATCCAACCTTAAATTGGCTGGCACACCAGGAGCACTGTGCCTGACTCTGTCCCAGAGCCTCGCAATGGCCAGTGGAACAGAAGTTCTGCCTGCAAGGGGTGGCGAGAGGGAGGCAGAGCAACAAGTGTCTCCATTTTTCTTGAGATCTGCTTCCTGGCCTTGAGAAAACTAGACTTAAATTGTAGCAGGGGAAGTTTAGATTAGATATTAGGAAAAAAATTCTTCATTAAAAGGGTTGTCAGGCATGACAATAAGCTACCCAGGGAAGTGGTGAAAATGCCATCTCTGAGGTGTTTAAAAAGCATGTGCATGTGGTACCTGGGGATATGGTTTTGTGGTGAGCGAAATGGTTGTACTTGATCTTAGAGTTTTTTCCAGCCTTAATGATTCCATGATTGCATATATATATATACAGAATAGTGTTATCTAATACAAAAAAATGAAAAAAAATTCTGATTTTGTAGTGATTAAGTGATGCCAGTGTCTATTAATAAGTGCTCAGTCACAGGTACAAAGTGTGTGTATATATAGCGTATTTATAGTTCCTCCTGTGCAATATCAGAAAGCCTGAGATTTTCAGCTAGCTGGAAAAAATTATTCCACTAGACTTCTCTGCTCATAGACTGGAAGAAATTGTCAGAAACTACATCTGTCTGGATAAATTTTGTTCTGAGGAAATAATTTGCAATTTTGTAGCAGTCCTTAACAGAATATATATGGATTAAAGTCATCTGACCTGGCATATAGATTGACACAATCTGATTATGCAAGTTGCTTTTAAACATAATAGCATACTACAGGTATGGTTGGCGATGTAGTTTAACATACTGTAATATATGTATCTAAAAAAAGTTAAAAGAATCATCAGCTAAAAACTTTTATCAGCTACAAAAAGGTCCTGATTATCTAGCTGACATGTTGTGTTACTAGACGCTTAAGGTCAGGTGAGATTAATCCTGTCCCTGAGATCTGTTTTAAGTCTTAATCACATTATTTATTTTTTTCTTAGTATATTTTTTTACAGGAAAAACTTACACTGCAAAGAAGATCCTGCTCATTTTCAGAATACCAGCAGTACTGAAAAGTCCTCTGGCCAGGCACTTCTTATTAAAAATACTAAAATAAAATAAACCAAAATAAAATAACAAAATATAATAAAATACCACAATTAAGAAAGCCCAGATAATGTATGGAAATTCTGCTTTAGCACTGGTCAACAGAATGCCTTTCAGAAGCAGAATATGCTAAAGAATAAGAATTGTGCAGCAGGAGAAAGATTTTATTTAAACTCCCTTACTAAGTACATCAGTTTTTCATTTATAACTCTAGAGCCTCTACTTCAAGAGCATTTCTAATTCATTCTCATTTGTGGAGCCCTTGTTTTTTCCGCTTCCTCAAAATGCAATGTTATCTAATGTTATTTCATGCTGAGATGAAACACTGACTGTATCAGTAAGGATAACTGCTGAGAAAGAAGAACAAAAGAATTGTATACATCTAATAGTGCAACATCTTCACTGGGGATATGCTGAGCTAGTAAATATGCATCATCTGTCCCTAATGAATTATCTCATGCAGTATTGGTTCCAGCAAATTGTTGTGTGTGGAAAGATGCTAAGGCTGTGCAAAAACTTTTATCAATACAATAAAGTGAACTTAGAAAATTTATTTTTACTGAAACACCCCCACAAAACAAAGCAAAAAACCCACCAAATAAACTTTTTTGTCAAGTTAGTTTTTTGCTTGAGTTTGAAATATGTTCTTGATTTCAGCTATTGGAGAATCAGTCTTTTGATCTAACCAGCAGCTGTTCAATATTTTATGTTTTCCTGGTCTAGGCCACAAAAAAACTAAGTTACACTGAAGATGCAGATGAGCTTTATATGCATCACAGATGCACAAATGCATTGACAAGGGCATTTAACCTAGACTTTTAACTGTGTGATCATGACATTCATGGGGGAATCTTTTCTATTGAAACAGAACATTTTAGAAGTGATAACATTTGAATTGTGAAAGGATGCCCTAGATAATAGTTAAAAATTAGCCTATAGAACCAATATCTCAATGTCTGATTTTACATTCAGCTTGCACAGAGAAAGCTGTACTAAAAGAGTCTGTTTCCACACTGGAGTCTTGCAAAAGATGAGACAAAGTGAGGGCAAATTTCCATAAACTTCTGATAATTCACACAAGTGTCATAAAAATACTGGGAATAGAGCACTGGGAAAACTTTCAACATTCTTGTCATTCTCTTAGGGAGCAGACCTCTCTGGAAAGCAGCCCAGTGGAAAAGAATCTGGAGTTGCTGGTTGATAGTAGGTTGAACATGAGCCAGCAGGGGGCCCACATGGCCAAGAAGACCAGTGGCATCTTAGTCCATATCAGAAATAGTGTGACCAGAAGGACCAGGGAAGTGATTGTCCCTCTGTACTTGGCACGGGTGAAGCAACAACTCGAGTGGTGTCCAGTTCTAGGAAATAAAAATGTGCTGGAGTGGGTCCAGAGAAGGGCAAAGGAGCTGGTGAAGGATCTAGAGAGTAAGTCTAGGATGGGGAGAAGCTGAAGGAGCTGTGGTTCTCTAGTCTGGAGAAAAGGAGGCTCAAGGTGAGACTTTACCACTCTCTACAGCTACCTGAAAAGAGCTTGTGGTGACTAGCCTCTACTCCCAGGCCACTAGCAACAGACCAAGAGGTAGCGGCCTCAAATTGTGCCAGGAGAGGTTCAGGTTGGACAGTAGGAAGGATTTTTTCACTGAAAAGATGGTTAAGCATTGGAAGAGGCTGCCATGGAATCACAGTGCATGGAAGTGTTCAAGAAATGACCGGACGTGGCACTTAGTGTAGAACTGCACTTCCAAGATAAGGTCATTTTTATTTAGAAATATTTACATTTTTAATTTTAGTCATTAAAACCTATTATGAATATTTCCTCGTATAATTTCCAGTGATCTAGAAGTCAGTATTCTACACTAGAATTTTACTCCTCCTGTATGTCAATTAGTGCAAAGAAACAAGGAGAAAACAAACCAAACAAAAGGGAGGCTCAAATTTACAAACTAGTTGCATGTCAAATCCATCAAGTCAAGCAAAACATAGAAGTAAAAAGTACCCCTTGAAACAATAGGATTTAAAAGAAGCCAGCTCTAGCTGAGCTGTTAAATAGATATGGCACCTGTAAAACTCTTCATGGGACACCACACTATAAAAACAAATGGCCTGATAGGAGTATGTACAATATACCATACTTTTGTATGCCTTATGTTTTATATGGCAGAGTAAATGACATGCTTTTTTTTATGATTTTTTAACATTAATTTTGTAATGAGTAATATTATCTTTATACACTGCACAATAAGCAAACACCAACAAAGGTGTACTTGGAAGAATATGCCTTGTCTTAATTATATATCAACCCTCTTCATTTCCCCTCTTTTTTTTACACCAAGAAAATAGCTTTAGTATCAGCATCACTGTACCACTTGTTATTCAAACCATTTGTAAAGAGAAAAGATGAAAGAAATAGTAACCCTATTTTAAACCCTGTAGATTATCCAAACTGTTTTTTAATCTGAAAAGTGGTCTTTAAGCCTGGAGACCTTTTGTTATTGCTCAACCAGAAAAGTCACAGGTGAATGGCACAAGAGACTTGCTCATCCTCCAGACAAAGAACATATTTCTTTTTCTTCTACACCCTACACAGCAGAAAACAGATTAATAAATAATTTTAAAAAAGAATATTTTTCTTTATCTGCTTCTTGATTAACATCCAGTGTAATTAACCCTACATTCTGTCAGTACATCCTAGCAGAAATTCACAAAGAACTGCAAAGTCACAGAGTATAGGGGTATGATGGATATACTAAATTTAAAATGATGGCTGGAAGTTTTCAGCTTCCAGTTACAGAGATTTTTGAAATCAGTTAATCATCTATGTTTTCCAGATGGGTACATCAGGTAGCTCTATCCATTATAGGGTGAACAGAAGTATGACTTAACTTCTTGTTCCTACCTAAACAACTATAAAAAAAAACCTTTAGGATCATTATTTCAAAAGCTGATATGTGTACTCAGAATTTGTGTAGCCTCAGTGCTTCTATAATCAAACTGTTATGAAAAGAGAGATGTCTGAAATCATTGAAGATATATTTAAGCAATCCAATTGCTTGTGTGAAAACTGTTATTTGTTTTGTTTAATAGAGGTTTTTAGACAAAAGATGAAATTAAACTAAACTGCACTCTTCAGAATTAAATAAAAGGAATGTGTTTCATTAACAAAAAGACCCTAACCAAATGAACAAAAAATGATAGGCTGAAATTCTTTCCAGGCTGAACTTCTTGCTCTGTAAATACATACTTTTAATTCTTGATACTCACCAATAAATATTTCTCAATGTGTGACAATGACTACTCATGGAATGAATCTACTCTTTGGTAGAGGAAGGCAAAGTTAGCACACACACCATACCCCATTTGATCGTATTACCAGGACTGCAGTGTTCCCAACAAAACACATCGAGTTTTGTAGCCGATCCACAGCCAAAGCAAGCTGATTTCCCCGGACTTCTCAGATTCTTGTGTTCAGCTTCCAAAACCTCTTACATGCATCATCTGTGTACCACTTATTGAATGAAGATACTCATAACCTTTTTCACTGCATTGAACCTATAATGTAATCCTGTATCATGCCATTCATCATCATGGCTAAAGTAGTTCTGAAACACAAATCAGCTAGTTGAGAGATTGTGTAGCTGACTGTATACTGTTGTGCAGACTTTCCCAGAAGCTGGGTTCTAGTTCATGTCATGAAGCACTGGAAAAAAAAAATTTCCAGTGTCCTCATATTATGCATTCATGTAGAGTTGTCACAGTCATGTATTAATAGTTGACAGTAATTATAATAAAGTAGTTAAATATATTACTGTTATGTATTGATAGACACCTGAATTTGTCACTGTCTAAATGCACTGACCTTATTTTTATAAATTTACATATAATTAAATAAATATTGCTATAAACCCAAAAGGTCTTTTCATTACACTTAAATAATCTGTAACTTTATAAGAAAGGATTTGTAGTGGGTTTAGTTACTTTATGATAAAGACAGATATATTATAAACACATATGTCTCAATAATGCTGTGAAATGCTGATAGGAAACAGATTCCTTGTATGTTTAGAATCAGATATGCTTTCATGCAGTGTGTGAGGCATTTTTGTTCTTTTCATTTTACTGTATTTTGCATATTATCCCATACTTTGGGATGATATGCAGTACAGCATTTAAATATAGTTACCAGTGTGCTGTGTTGTCAAAAGGAGATGAAACCTTTCTCTCACATAAATATCTATTAATAGGTCACTGCTCATGCAAAATAGCATTTATGTATATGACCCTCTTTATCCAAGGTGGTTAAGTTTTATTCACCAACAAAGAATAGCACATACTTTGCTGTGGGTTATAAATGTGCAAATATTATTAATTTTTCAGTGAATGTGCTAGGCAATGATATATTCCCAGTCTTTTAAAAACTGTTTTTTCCATAGTCAGAATATTTTCTTCTTTAGTCTTGTTCATGTAAGCTCAGGGTTCACTGAATATATAAGAGGCTTCAGGTCTAAAATTACATATAAGTTATTTTCTCTCTGTCTTAGAAATCTACTTTCCATGAGAGATTGCCTGCTCACAAAACTGATTTCTATCATCCATCTATCATTGGCTTCAATCTTCCAATAGAATAGACTAATTCATCACTATTATTGTGATGACATTCATCTCTATCTTTACCGTACTGATTCCACTGGGGCCAATGTGTTTCCTGAGGAATATTCAGATCCATAAAATGTCTCAAACTCAATATTTCCTGGATGGAGCTTCAGTCGATTGATTCTAGTAGTTCCAGCATTTCTCCTTGTTAGATGTTGTCTTAGTTCAAGGAAGAACTAAGATATCTATGTTAGCCAAGAAATAATCCCTCTCCTTTAAATTAGGAAACAGATCTTTAATTAGGAAAAATATATGTAAAGGAAAAGATAACAGTTCTTAACCACAACATATATATATATATATATATAACACAACAGTCTGCCACAAACCCCTCTACCCCCAAGTGACAAGGCAAAGCAGTCTAAAAGAAAGGTCCTCTTGGCTACTCCCCAAAAAGGGAAAATGCTATTATATCCACGGACAGCGGGTGGTGCTGTCGTGCCCAGCCAGCTGGACTCTCCCCTCAGGCAAGGTAGCAGGCAGTTCCCAGGTTAGTTCCTGTGAGAGAAAAATTGGGAAGCAAAGCAGCAACAATCCTGTGTCCGCAGGGGCAGGGAAGCCGGAGCTTTCTCCCACCTCTTTTTTTCCTCACGGCAATCCTTGTGGTGGTTATGAATGCTCATGGATGAAAACAGTCAAGTTGAGAAGGGAAAAGAGGAACACCA